>OY978525.1:90298306-90733806 GCA_963854835.1 Megamerina dolium
CACTGATGTTTCACACTACAATTTTTGTTTCTCTATGCACATATATTTTATATAAGGGCCGGTTCTCTTTCTTTTTAGTTCGAAGGACCAATAATTAAACGCTTTATTAAATAATATTAAACGCTTTATTAAATATTGATTACGATATATATACATTTATTATACATTTATCTTTATTAAATAAATGATTAGCTATACAATTGAGAATGCGCGGAAAAAGCACGATCGTTTCGAATATCTTCAAGGACCGAAAGTAGATGATAACATCGGTCGATCATAACGCGAACCGCGAAAACCCAAAAACATAAAAGGGGAATTTATGTGGAGAGTTGGGTTGCCATATGATAAGTATGCAAGGTAAGGTAAGTAAAAATGGTGAGTATCATTAATTCATTTTATAAATACTATTTCATTATTTTTACTTCCTTCTTTCAGGGACTGGCCATATGGCTTGTCTAAAGGGATTTAGACAGCATTTTATTTGGAAATATTACCATTATTACCACCAATTTCCACTCGTTTCGCTATCAACCTCTAACAGGCCTCAACAGTTTACACATACAGTGTTGTGCAAAACTTAAGCAACTGGCATAGTGCTCTCATTGATTTCAAATTTACTAAAAAATAAAAGCGCTTAGATTGAATGTTTTAATATTTATTTGTTCCTTCATTAAATACATAAAAAACAACAACAACAAAAGTTCGGTGCAAAGGTGTTCGATATTTCTTTGTTCAGAAAATAACGGATCTTTTTCGGAGCTTTTTCTGCTTTGTGCATTAACATTGATCTAACTCAGTACAAAAAAGTCTTTCTTAGCGCACAGTTCTTTCAAACATATTGAAATCCAAAATGCAACGTGTCCGTTATAGTCATAAATTTAAGATGAAGGTTATATCGTTATTTAAGGAAGGAAAACCACAGAATGACATTGCAAAATCATTAAATATCAACAAATCTATGATATCAAGATGTATACGATTATTTGAAAAAACTGGTAGCGTTACAGATCGAAATTCAGGAGGAAGACCCCAAAAAATTTCTTATAGGGAAGCTATTCAAATTAAAAAATTGATTAAAAAAAATCCGTTCATGTCTTCAAAAGATATAGTAAATACTCTTAATTTAAATGTCGATTCAAGCACAGTAAGAAGGCATTTGATTAAAGTTGGTTTAAAAAGCTACAAAGCGGTAAAGAAACCAATGCTTACACCAAAACATAAGGTATGTTTGGTTTAATGCCTTCAAAATAAAAACAACAACATATATTTTTTTTCCAGACTTGAATTTGCTAAGAAGTACGTGGGCTGGTCCATAAAAAAGTGGTTTGGCGTACTGTTCAGTGATGAAGTTAAAATAAATTTATTTAATTCAGACGGAATAATAAGAGTTCGACATGCGAAAGGTGAAGGCCTCAATCCGCGATACTGTAAAAAGACTGTAAAGCATGGAGGAGGGAACGTCATGGTGTGGGCGTGTTTTTCGGGGAGTGGACTTGGTCCGTTGCATAGGATTGACCACAAAATGGACAGATTTATGTATAAGGACATCTTAGAAACTGCAATGTTGCCTTTTGCGGAATGGAATATGCCACTTCGATGGGTGTTTCAGCACGACAATGATCCGAAACACACATCGAAGTTTGTGAAGGATTGGCTACAGTCAAATAAGATTCAAGTGCTTGATTGACCGGCACAATCGCCCGACTTGAATCCTATTGAAAATTTGTTTTCAATTTTAAAACGAGGCTTGGCTCAAAGCGCTTTAAAAATAAAGACGAACTATTTTTAGGCCTCAAAACTGAATGGGAAAATATAAATAAATCATATTTAACGAAATTAGTAGCTTCTATGCCCAAAAGGTGTGCTGCAGTAATTAAAAATAAGGGATACTACACAAAATATTAAAAGTTGCTTAAGTTTTGCACAGATGAAATATGAGTATAATTTGTTTTTTCTTGTTTACAGTTAATTTCGTAAGAATACCGAACTTTTGTTGTTGTTGTTTTTTATGTATTTAATGAAGGAACAAATAAATATTAAAACATTCAATCTAAGCGCTTTTATTTTTTAGTAAATTTGAAATCAATGAGAGCACTATGCCAGTTGCTTAAGTTTTGCACAATACTGTATGTTAACTTTACGTGTCCATCACAGTCATTGATGCATGCCGTATGTTCATGCATATGCTAATTGTGTTTCGAATATAAGAGTTGAATACAGTGAACAAAATTTGCTCAACAGCACACAATTTTGTATCCATATGCAGGTAAAAGTAAACGTACTAGGATCAGTGGCATAGGCAGTAGGTCAGGGGTTATATCCTCCTTGGCCAATGGACTTGTTAAAAAAGAAAAGTAATAACACATTACAGGTATTTAAAAATAATTCATTAAAAATGTTTTCTTTTACATCTTTTTCATCTAAGACCCCTCTTGCTAAAATCCTGGCTACGCCACAGACTAGGATCAATTGAAATGCATAATTATTTTCTATTTACAATCAAATTAAATAAAAATATAAGGAATTTTAAATGAAATTAGATTATAAACATATAGAAAAACGAAATGCTTGACTATCCTTCAGCCTTAATACAATTTTGGGAAATTCTGGTAAGCAGTGAATCACATAATTTCCGTTATGTGTTTATCTCTAGCCATTGTGACCCATACAATTTATTGCATTGAGTATTTTCCAACAGAAAGGTGTAATTTGAAAATATTTTGCAATTAAAATTAAAAGCTATTTGGTGACACGTTATCGTTATACTTCTATTGGTCTTTGAGGAAAAAATTTTATATAATAATATAATATAATCACTTCATTAAAGAAATATAAGCTAGCACAAATTGTCAAATTTTTAGAGTCAAAAGAATTCTTATTTACTTATTTTGCACTCGTTCAAACACCCGACATCATACACAGAGAACTAGCACACCAATCAGCCCAAACATCACCTGAAAGCACATGAAAGCTAAACTTAAAATTGTAGTAATATTAAAAATTATTGAAATTTCTCTCAGTGGAATGTTTGAGCTCACTTGATGAGTTTATAGTGAAAAATAAAATAGACTAAAGCATTTTCCAATGTGAAGGAACACTTTTAATACGTTTGGTATAAAATACGAAATGCGAAATGCTCCTACCAATTTACCAATTGACCAAAGAAAACAGAGTAATATAAATAAAAAAAGAGGTAACTGGATACCATAATAAAATAAAGCAAAAGTTCATAAGTACATACCAATTCATAAAAGAGAACTTTATAAGAAGGAAAGTAGAAAAATGAAAATATGAAATAGTAACACTACTGTACACTATCTCACTCATTCATTCACATAAAAATGTTTTGCATATATGAATATATTACACTGTACAACATATGCAAAATGAAGGTACAATTGTCAATTTCTGATTCATACACTATCATCGAAAAGAGCTTAAATTATGAATATATTGATCAAGGGTGGGCAACACATTTATAACATATGCCAGGATAAACTCTACTTTTCTTCCCGCTGGCAAAAGTAATTAATTGACACCTTCTTTTGACGAGTAATTTTTTAATCTACAAATATGAATAAAGTGAAAAAACACCTGATATCATTTCATTATTTGGTTCAATTTGTGTGGTGCTTAAATGCAAGTTTTTTCTTCGAATGCGTATCGGTTATTTTGGTTCTGTACTTCGATTTCAAGATTTGCATAAAACATTTAAACAGGTAAAACATTTATTTTGTTATTTTATTTTATTCTTATTTTAAAAGTATCATCAAAGTATAAAAAATCAGAGTTTTTAATGTAATACATTCATTAAAGTTTTTGTCTTTTGAAATTTTGGCATTTTTAAAAAAACAGATTACAGAGATTATTACCACCAGTAACACTTCCACCTTCTCAAATCCTCAAGATATTTTTATCCAACTGACGGCATATAGTAATCCTAGGGGACTCAAAATTGATTTTAAGAGGAAATATAACATTTGTGAGTGTTAAAAATTGTATAAGCTTGGTTTCGTATTGTAATGTGGCTAAAACATTCTAGAGGTTAGTTAAATACAATAGCTTGGTATTTATATATGTATAAAAAGCATGACAAAATATTCACATTCCAATTGGCTTTTATATATAGGCGTTGTTTTCGTCTTTGCGAAACGAATCCTCATTAAATTATGCTATTGATGTTCTAATAAAAGATATTTTTACGTAGTCTTTTGTTTGCTTTCAAGGTTAAAATGCAAGTGATTGCTTCTGTAAAGTTTCCGTAAAAATTTAAAATTGGGAAAAAAAATCCACAAGATCTATATATTTATTATATTTATTATTTGAGAGGAAACACTTTTTTAAGCAGCCTCTGGGCTGCTGGATGGAATTCATTTTGCGAAGCCACATCAATATGGTTCCCAACTGGCTTTAGTGAAAATATTCAAAAATATTATAGCAGTTTATTTAAAGAATTGAAAGCATTGTTTTTATTTTACAGGCGCAAAAACAGCTTCGAGCAATTTACGAAGCAAGAAGAAATAGAAATAGACACTTATCGAAGTGCAATGTGCAACTTGGGTTATTCCATACAACAACAATTATATGAAGATCATGACACTATGAAATAAAACTGTTGCACTATCGAATTAAGTCATTTAGAGGTCTTACTACACTAGCATAATATCTACCTACATTCATCTGGAATAAGAATCATCCACCCACAAAAATCAGTGTTACACAGTGTTGTACAATGGAACAGAAGACACTGTCGTCTCGATGTGCATTCGTTTGGTGTTAACAATTATTTTAATTTTCTTTTTATTATTTTTTTTAATTGTATGAGTAAAAAATATAAAAAAAAATATGTGCACAGCAGCAAAATAGAATATTATCGCTTACAGGATTTAAGTAAAATAAAAACCAACAATTTATATAGAGAAAAAAATAAATTTTTGCAGAATGACATTTACACTGATTAACATGCAAGCAAACATTGCAGAACTAAATTGAGAACAGCAAATAAAGCTCTCCTCAATTGCAATAAATAATCATAAAGGTTAAGGTGAAGTCCTTGCTAAGTAGCTAATATGTCTCGTATCGTAAGAAATGAATAACTTTGTTTTTATATTCAATTTACTCTGATGGCTCATACGTTCTTCATGGCTGTTTTTAATACTAGTTTTCTCTTATCATTCGCCAGCCAACACCTCGTTGTTGGAGCTGCTATGGCGGTTACTGTTTTTTACGTTTTTATCGTTTATACAAATGACCTTATTATATTCTTATGCTTTTTAAGTTTATGACCATTAAAAAAATCTCCTTACAGTCGGCTGGAGCCGACCAAATTATACCCTGCATATGTAGAGGTATATATAAAAAGTTTGCTCGTATATCCATCCTTTTCTTCCACTACTTTGTATAGGACCTACATTAAGAAGCAGGCGTACCTCACCAATTTTGGAGGATCAATTTCTGCCTATAATACTAAACTACATAGGTTGCAATGGGTTGCCCTAGGCGTATTAATTAGTAAGTTATGGGTGTTTTAAAGTTTAAGATAAATCCGAGACTTTGTACGGAAGCTATATAAAAAGTGGGCGTGACGTATATCTTTCTGGTATATCTAATTAAGTTTTCAATATCAATCTACACCTTAAATTTGGTTGTCCTACGCTAAATGAAGAAGATTGCCGAAGTTACAGCTGTTCCAATTTAAAATTTGTATGGGGGCTACGATAAACAGTGGGCGTGGCGCGCCCATTTCAAGTGAGTCTAGTTGCTCGTACAATACTAATCCATACCTTAAATCTCGTTGTCCTACGCTAAATGGTTTGTAAGTTATGGAGCTTAAAAGTTTTAGTTTAATTCCCTTGACTTTGTATGGGAGACTCATGAACGAGTGGGCGTGGCACTTTGATTTTCTGCCAGATTTTTGCCGACTACGATATTAATTTAAGTGTCAATTATGGTTGTTCTAGACAGAAGATTGCCGAAGTTACAGCTGTTTCAATTTAAAATTTGTATGGGGGCTACGATAAAAAGTGGGCGTGGCGCGCCCATTTCAAGTGAGTCTAGTTGCTTGTACAATACTAATCCATACCTTAAATCTCGTTGTCCTACGCTAAATGGTTTGTAAGTTATGGAGCTTAAAAGTTTTAGTTTAATTCCCTTGACTTTGTATGGGAGACTCATGAACGAGTGGGCGTGGCACTTTGATTTTCTGCCAGATTTTTGCCGACTATGATATTAATCTAAGTGTCAATTATGGTTATTCTAGACGGCAGATTGCCGAAGTTACAGCTGTTTCAATTTAAAATTTGTATGGGGGCTACGATAAACAGTAGGCGTGGTGCGCCCATTTTCTGTGAGCCTAGTTGCTCGTACAATACTAATCCACACCTTAAATCTCGTTATTCCACGCTGAATAGTTTGCAAGTTATAACCGGTAACATTTTTTAAATTTCCGCAACTTTGTATGGGAGACCCAAAAAAGAGTGGGCGTGGCACACTGATTTTCTGCCATATTATTTCTCACTGCCATGTTAATCTAAGTGTCAATTATGGTTATTCTGGACAGAAGATTGTAGAAGTTACAGCTGTTTCAATTTAAAAGAAGTACAGACACTTAGTATGAGAGCTACGCTAAAAAGTAGGCGTGGCTCAACCACTTTTGGCGAGATTATATAGTAGTATAATATAACTCCATGTGCAAAATATTGTTGTCCCAATTGGTATATTATGTGAGTTATAGCAAGTTAAATATTTTGAAAATTTCGAGGTTAGTCGCTTTGAGTGCTTGGTGTGGGCGTGGTTATTGACCGATCATGCCCAATATCAATCCCCTCCGTACCCTTGGATCATAGATTACTTATGCCAAATTTCATCGAAATAGCTCAATATTTACTCAAGTTATCGTGCGAACCAGCCAGGTGACAGACAGACGGACGGACGGACGGACGGACGGACGGACATCGTTAAATCGAAAATTTAATCGACGCTGATCACGAATATATATCCATGTCTATATCTCCGGAGATTCCTTCAAGTGGACACAAACATCTGACCGAAATGAATATACCATGCATATTTCATTATGCAGGGTATAAAAAGGACACGTTTGCACTTTGTCTTCTTTTGTTATTCATTATTATTATAATAATATAAATTGTAATGAGACTTAAAATAGCTGTTTATTATTAATGGTTATGAATATTGTATATAAATATAAGATGGTATCTTGCAAGCTTTGTTATTATTATTGATATTATTTTTATTATTAATATTATTATATTATTTTTCACAAAATATTGTACATCAAAATATTTATGAACACACTGAAATCTTTATTGTTGATTGAAAAACATAAAATAAGTACAATGGATTATATTTTTATCATAGTAACTTTGGATGGTTGATAAAGAAGTAGTAAGAAATATATAATACATATATTACATAAAAATATTTAAATATTATGGTTTCTATGGAAGAATTTTTTAGTCACATTGCTCAATTTGGTACATAAATGTATACCTTTATAATGTGTCACTTGACACATTAAAAACGGATTTCCGAATTGTTTCTAAGATATTTCAGAACAAAATTGTTATAGGTAGTCCTTACAAGGTGCATCAATGAACTTAGATTCTTTTTAATGCATTTATTTAAGGCATCTACTACTCAACGTATGTTAATTTCTTCATATGTACTACAAGCAGTATTTATTATATAGCTATGTTATATATAATATTATCAATCCTCGAAAAGATTAAATATTTGAAGATTTATGATACATATATGCCATTAAAATTATCCTTTACACTAAGGTAAATTAGCAACAGAAGCTCGTTGCTTCAAAACAAAAAAAAAAAAAATTTATCCGCCATTCAAAACAACAACATATAGAAGTGTTAATGAACAAGCCATACAAAACTAAGAAGCTCTTTAGCAAGTTTATTTCGCAACAAAGTTTTTAAATATTGGGTGTGTGAATTAGTGCCCGACCTTTAACGTTACCTGGCGTCAAGCGTAATCGCGATGTCGTACCTCATTGTCCGAAATGTCATTTTAAATGTCTGTTCACTTGCTGTCAAAAGTTTTCAATTTGGCAGCAGTTTGAGAATTTGCGAAGTTTTGCTAAGCTACTTTTTGCAAAGAAAAGTGCAGCTGAAAGTCATCGTTGGCTTGTGGAATTGTATGGCAACAATTCTCTATCCAATACACAGTATAAGGAGTGGTTTGTGAGCTCCAAAAACGGTGATTTTGATATCAAAGACAAGGGCAGCCGAAAAAGTTTGAAGACGAGGATTTGGAGACATTACTCGACCAGGACTTGATCGAACCAGACACGAGTCGGTTTTCACCATGCCAACGCACGGCCCTACATTGCTATTTAGGTAAAAAAACTATCTTGCTAAAGCGGATGGGAAGTTTTACTTTACCTGCCATATAGTCCAGGCAGTATGGATAAAAATATCGAACAAAGACAAATATCGAACAAAGTTTTCGACATGGTTTTTTTAACATTTCCAACGTTTTGGCACAAGAAATTTTCGTTTGAAATACAAAATTTCACACAAAATTTCTCAAAATTTCACAAACTTCCATAGTAAAAATCGCAACGCACACAAAAGGTTGACTTGTTCCTAATGACGCCGTAACCAAACTAAATGACACATAGCAATAAAAATTCACAGAATAGTGGCTGACAGTTGTGCCAACCTGAGAAAAAAATTTTTTTGAAATATTCCCAGAGGGAAAATTAAAAATGAGAATTTCCAATTTCCGGGTACTTATTTGACAGAATGTACTTTGAGTGATACGTTTTTTACAGAATTTTAAAATTTTATATATATACAGTATTGTGCAAAACTTAAGCAACTGGCATAGTGCTCTCATTGATTTCAAATTTACTAAAAAATAAAAGCGCTTAGATTGAATGTTTTAATATTTATTTGTTCCTTCATTAAATACATAAAAAACAACAACAACAATAGTTCGGTATTCTTACGAAATTAACTGTAAACAACAAAAAACAAATTATACTCATATTTCATCTGTGCAAAACTTAAGCAACTTTTAATATTTTGTGTAGTATCCCTTATTTTTAATTACTGCAGCACACCTTTTAGGCATAGAAGCTACTAATTTCGTTAAATATGATTTATTTATATTTTCCCATTCAGTTTTGAGGCCTAAAAATAGTTCGTCTTTATTTTTAAAGCGCTTTGAGCCCAAGCCTCGTTTTAAAATGGAAAACAAATTTTCAATAGGATTCAAGTCGGGCGATTGTGCCGGCCAATCAAGCACTTGAATCTTATTTGACTGTAGCCAATCCTCCACAAACTTCGATGTGTGTTTCGGATCATTGTCGTGCTGAAACACCCATCGAAGTGGCATATTCCATTCCGCAAAAGGCAACATTGCAGTTTCTAAGATGTCCTTATACATAAATCTGTCCATTTTGTGGTCAATCCTATGCAACGGACCAAGTCCACTCCCCGAAAAACACGCCCACACCATGACGTTCCCTCCTCCATGCTTTACAGTCTTTTTACAGTATCGCGGATTGAGGCCTTCACCTTTCGCATGTCGAACTCTTATTATTCCGTCTGAATTAAATAAATTTATTTTAACTTCATCACTGAACAGTACGCCAAACCACTTTTTTATGGACCAGCCCACGTACTTCTTAGCAAATTCAAGTCTGGAAAAAAAATATATGTTGTTGTTTTTGTTTTAAAGGCATTAAACCAAACATACCTTTTTTTTACATGTTTTGGTGTAAGCATTGGTTTCTTTACCGCTTTGTAGCTTTTTAAACCAACTTTAATCAAATGCCTTCTTACTGTGCTTGAATCGACATTTAAATTAAGAGTATTTACTATATCTTTTGAAGACATGAACGGATTTTTTTTAATCAATTTTTTAATTTGAATAGCTTCCCTATAAGAAATTTTTTGGGGTCTTCCTCCTGAATTTCGATCTGTAACGCTACCAGTTTTTTCAAATAATCGTATCCATCTTGATATCATAGATTTGTTGATATTTAATGATTTTGCAATGTCATTCTGTGGTTTTCATTCCTTAAATAACGATATAACCTTCATCTTAAATTGATGACTATAACGGACACGTTGCATATTGGATTTCAATATGTTTGAAAGAACTGTGCGCTAAGAAAGACTTTTTTGTACTGAGTTAGATCAATGTTAATGCACAAAGCAGAAAAAACTCTGAAATTTTCTGAACAAAGAAATATCGAACACCTTTGCACTCCGAGTTGCTTAAGTTTTGCACAGATGAAATATGAGTATAATTTGTTTTTTGTTGTTTACAGTTAATTTCGTAAGAGTACCGAACTTTTGTTGTTGTTGTTTTTTATGTATTTAATGAAGGAACAATTAAATATTAAAACATTCAATCTAAGCGCTTTTATTTTTTAGTAAATTTGAAATCAATGAGAGCACTATGCCAGTTGCTTAAGTTTTGCACAATACTGTATATATATATATATATATATATATATATATATATATATATATATATATATATATGTATGTATGTAAATAGTATTATAAAAATACACATTAATGGTCTAAGTAAATCCACATCGTGTTTTTGCGTATTAATTTATAATAAAAGAATTATTTATATAAATATAGAAGAAAAAGAGGCAAATGCAGTACAATAACATGAACTTTTTATCGAATGTAGTCCATAAAATTCAAATTCAAAGTGCGTATACATTTTGATTTGATAACAGCAGTAATTGGTGTACTTGGCTTGTTTCACCCAATACTTATTGTACTCATATTGTATTGTACTCAATATTTGTTTCTTATTCTCAACTTGTACCTATTTTCTTTTGCACAGAACAACCGCTGCAGTAAATTCTCTGACTCTTATGCTGCAACTAGCCACCGACGTATCGTACGTACGTACCGCCCGTACGTAAGAACATACAAAATTGCATTGATTTTCTCCGCTCCGAGCAACGTCTACGTCACCGTCATACGGTGGTGAGTTTTCGTTAACACGACATTCCCATAAGATAGGTCGTGTCAGCTGACACGTTCTACGTTTTTACGTCGGTGGCTAGTTGCAGCATTATGATGCAACTAGCCACCGACGTAGCGTACGTACGTACCGTTCGTACGTAAGAGCAAAAATTTATCAAAAGTTATGCCCGTAGCAGCGACGGAGAAATCGACTGTTCTTTCTTATATACATACATAACAATGTTGCCATGTAACACTGTGCGTGCATGCTTTTAATCACACTTACCATTTTCATGATCAAATTTCATAATACTATATATGTTAGAAACTAAAAAAAAAAATTAATATACGTGAAGTATATTTTAATAAATAACTAAACACTATAATAGTTTTGATTAATTAAAAAAAAAACTAAACTTTTTTAGTTAAGTTTTTATTCATTTATAAAAGTCTAAGCTGGTAACCCTGTAAACATATAGAGCGATCAGCTGACACGTTTTTACGTAAAAAATCAAATTGCTGTTGATTCTCTCAGCTACGAGCAACGTCTACGTCACCGTTGGTGAGTTTTCGTTAACACGGCATTCCCATAAGATAGGCCGTGTCAGCTGACACGTTCTACGTTTTTACGTCGGTGGCTAGTTGCAGCATTATGCTGCAACTAGCAACATGCTGCACTAGCCAAGTTATGCCCGTAGCAGCGACGGAGAAATCGACTGTTCTTTCTTGTATACATACATAGCAATGTTGCCATGTATCACTGTGCGTGCATGCTTTTAATCACACTTACCATTTTCATGATCAAATTTCATAATATATATGTTAGAAACTAAAAAAAAAATTAATATACGTGAAGTATATTTTAATAAATAACTAAACACGATGATAGTTTTGATTAATTAAAAAAAAACTAAACTTTTTTAGTTAAGTTTTTATTCATTTATAAAAGTCTAAGCTGGTAACCCTGTAAACATATAGAGCGATCAGCTGACACGTTTTTACGTAAAAAATCAAATTGCTGTTGATTCTCTCCGCTACGAGCAACGTCTACGTCACCGTCATACGGTGGTAAGTTTTCGTTAACACGACATTCCCATATGATAGGTCGTGTCAGCTGACACGACCTATCTTATGGGAACGTCGTGTTAACGAAAACTCACCACCGTATGACGGTGACGTAGACGTTGCTCGGAGCGGAGAAAATCAATGCAATTTTGTATGTTCTAATGCTGCAACTAGCCACCGACGTAGCGTACGTACGTACCGCCCGTACGTAAGAACATACAAAATTGCATTGATTTTCTCCGCTACGAGCAACGTCTACGTCACCGTCATACGGTGGTGAGTTTTCGTTAACACGACATTCCCATAAGATAGGTCGTGTCAGCTGACATGTTCTACGTTTTTACGTCGGTGGCTAGTTGCAGCATTACGTACGGGCGGTACGTACGTACGCTACGTCGGTGGCTAGTTGCAGCATTACTCTGACTCTTCTCTGAATTCTACACATATCTATATTGCTTTTTCAGTGCAAAGAGAGTAAGCAGTACTCAAAATATAAGAGTGTGTGAAGCCACTTTTGGATATATCCAAGTAGATGTCTAATACACATGTTACTTCATACACTGTTCCACACACCTATATAATGTACATTAACTATATGTACACATACATATGTATAATCGTCCTCATCATTATCATTATGTAGTATCAAAAGATGAGAACGAATAATGAGTAGACATTACGAGCATGTTTTTCTTACCTTATGATTATTATTTATCTGTGATCTTAAAGACATTTTATATTGTTAGCAGAAATATGTAAATATCTTTGCATACATTAAAGGTTTAAATCAATTCCATTCAAGATATTGGCTTACATACCGAATGAATCCTGTAGTTTAAAGACAAATATGGGTTAGCACTTTTTTAATGAATATTAGTATTTGAAATTATATCTTGTCATACAAATCATATTGGGTGTGTGAATTAGTTACTGTCCTCTTTTAGTGTTCAAAAATCATTTAAATTTAAAATTCTGTAAAAAATGTATCACTCAAAGTACATTCTGTCAAATAAGTACCCGGAAATTGGAAATTCTCATTTTTAATTTTCCCTCTGGGAATATTTCAAAAAAAAATTTTCCCAGGTTGGCACAACTGTCAGCCACTATTCTGTGAATTTTTATTGCTATGTGTCATTTAGTTTGGTTACGGCGTCATTAGGAACAAGTCAACCTTTTGTGTGCGTTGCGATTTTTACTACGGAAATTTGTGAAATTTTGTGTTTCAAACGAAATTTCTTGTGCCAAAACGTTGGAATTGTTGAAAAAAACCATGTCGAAAACTTTGTTCGATATTTGTCTTTGTTCGATATTTTTTTCCATACTGCCTGGACTATATGGCAGGTAAAGTAAAACTTCCCATCCGCTTTAGCAAGATAGTTTTCGATCATTGCATTCTTCAACCGCATCAATTGTTGTCGGTACATCTCTCCCGTAATGGTTCGATCAAGTCCTGGTCGAGTAATGTCTCCAAATCCTCGTCTTCAAACTTTTTCTGCTGCCCTTGTCTTTGATATCAAAATCACCGTTTTTGGAGCTCACAAACTACTCTTTATACTGTGTATTGGATAGAGAATTGTTGCCATACAATTCCACAAGCCAACGATGACTTTCAGCTGCACTTTTCTTTGCAAAAAGTAGCTTAGCAAAACTTCGCAAATTCTCAAAATTTTCTATAATAAAAAAAATATGATGCGCACAACCAAATTGAAAACTTTTGACAGCAAGTGAATAGACATTTAAAATGACATTTCGTTTATGGATTGATTGAGTTGCGTACACTGAAACGGATAACTGGTGTAAAGAGAAGAAATAAGTGAACCCATGCAGACCTTTAATGTGTATTTTTATGATACTATTTACACACATATATATATATATATGTGGGTGCCGTAGCTCAGTGGTTAGTGTGTTCGCCTTCTGATCTGTAGGTCGTGGTTCAATACCCGGCTGATGCATAACAAATTTAATATCGAAAAGATTTTTCTTTCGAACGGTACCCACCTGTCGGCAAGCAATTGGCAATTCTTACGACAGTAACAACTTGCCATGAAAAAGCTTCTAAAAAAAAGAACTCTGTGACAAAGCTCAGAAAAAGTGATGTCACAAGCGTTCTGCCGTTCGGAACCGGCTAAAATAAGTAGGTCCTTTCTAATACTGTCCAAAATTTAAGACGCACAACAGTAATGGAAGAGAAGCTCGGCCAATGAGCCCTTTGGGGCTTTAAGTGCCACATATTTATTTTTATTTTTTATTTATTTATTTATTTATATATATATATATATATATATATATATATATATATATATATATATATATATATATATATATATATATATATATATATATATATATATAATTTCAAACACCAATCTTATCGTATGACTAATGATAGTGTTTCGGCAGCCAAGTTTATATACACACTATATGTAGACAAACGAAAGCGATAGAGATGTAAGACAAATCTGCTTAAATATTTACTAAAAAGAAATATTCATATATAAATATTGCAACATATTTAATAAAGTGAACAGGCTGCACTGTTGGATAATTGGATTGTATCAATGAAATGCAACACTTTTTCGGTACAATAAAAGGGTCTAGTAAACATGTGTTTACAGGTCGGTAGCACCTTAAATCTTTGACCCTTCGACAGCACAGTCGGTAACACTTCAACTCGTTGGCCGGTAATACTTTAACTCCTTGTCGGTATATTTCAACTCGCTACTGTACCGGCGTCGACTCTTCAGTAGCATTTTGATTCCATAACCCTTCCATATTTGCAATGTATGCCTTTTTATATCCACTGGCCAAATTTTGAACTAGATGGACAAGTTATTTATTTAGTTTTCGTTAATTTTTGTATATTATTCCATACGTGACAGCCAATCTTCATTGCTGTCCATAGACAACGCTTTCGCCTCCTCCAAGATTATTGAGTTCTGCAAATCCAGACTAAATTACGTCGGAATATATAATAGCCTGATGTTAGCGTCGGTTGCACGGCAAGTAAGCGTTGCAGGTAATGAGACCTCTGACGTACTAGCACAGAAGTGCGCTAAGGCTTTTACCGGCCTTGAACCCGCTTTGCCTTTTCGTTCATAACCATCAAGCTCGCAAGTTGAATTGGCAGGCCAAGAGAGGTTGCAGTTTAACAAAAACCATGCGACTTAACATTTATGCTCGGTGGTTATAGTTCCTTCTATTTTTATGCTGAAAAAAATGCATATTACTAGTCGGCCTGGACCACTTCCTACGGATATGTCGCATGGAAGGGATAGGACTAGAAAACAGTGAACTGGCTAGCGACCAGCACACTGCCGAGTCTGTGAGGGTGATGAAATTGTCTGTCCTCAATTTTACAGATCGTTCGAGTGGTGCCTGCCTGTTAACAAGTAATTTATTATTCTTTGGACAACACGTTGTGACAAATACGTGTTGTCCAAAGAATAATAAACACCCTATTCAAAAAGCTTTTAAAAAACTGGCGTTTAGATCTGCCGTTCGGCATTGGCTACTATAACTGCACATTCACCGCTACCAAGGTACCCCTGAAGGAATGAGATAATTTAACCATTCCCAATAATTTCTTCTATCTAATTCATTTTGACGACAAAACATACCTTGGTAGGTAGTAGAATTTTAGTTCTATAGAAACCATTACATATTGAAATTAAATAAATTTCCAGTCATATTGGATTAAAATAATTTCATAATTTTTTTATTTATTAATTAAAATGTTTTTGTTAATATTACTTTTTTATTAATTTTTCCGAACCGTTTGTGTCTATAAAGTCGATAGTTGAGGAATATTCCGATCTTGAAATTTGGAATTATATTTTAAAAGCGGATTAGACCGTTTTGGATTATATGTCTTTCTCCTGGCCCTTATACTTCAATAACCAAATGAATCCTATAATCCATTGCTTCTCTTTACATTCTCAACCAGTTCTTTTAGCCAAAACTGTCAGAACTCTTGCAAAACTCTGTCAAAAAATGTGTGAATAAATAAATAAATAAATACGTGAAAATTTGTTCAATAATCCATTGATTAAAAGTCATTTCGTTATAAAAAGAATTGGTCATGAAAATCATAATTTTTTTATTTTTTGTTCATTAGAAAATGCACAAATCCTTTATGAATCCATCCTAGATGAATTCTAAGTACAACTTAAGGGCATTCTAATATATTCCTAAAGTGCTTAAAGAAATTCAATTATTTCATTGACTTCAGTCAAAAATCATAAAATACTTATATACTTATTATTTTTTCCCTTTAACTTTGCCTTTATTTTCTTGCATATCTAGTATAAATGTTTAGGCATAAGTATACATTCTTATTTATCTATAAAAGCCTGAATTCGTTTCGAACATTTCATTTAGAACAATATGTACCAAGAATATGTATTTCTATATCTACATATGTATGCATTCATATGGGCATGCATCCTATATATAGATCATAATACTCATATGACATATATTACCTTTCTCAATATAAATTTTCTACTCACATACGAGTTCCATTACACCAGTCAGATGCTACTTTCTTTTGTTTATTTTTATTTGTTACTTGTTTATTCATTTGTTTATATGAAAGTGCCAATATATATGGAATACGAATATATGCCTTTTTAGTACGTATCATTTGTTGCTTTTTTTTTTACTTCATGGTTTTGTTTCATCAAAATTCTCATAGTATGTAACATGTAAGGTTTACACGTGCATTAAACATGAGACTTATGTGGCTGCTACTTTTGGGTAGCCTAGAATAACACAAATAAACAGTATCAAAAGGATAACGAAATAAATACCACGTTTGTCATTTGTCTTGTGTCATTCTTTTGTTAGTGTACAAGTCATGATTGTTTTAGCCAATACTCTTATGCCTAATATACTACTTACCTTACGATCTAGAATATACATATTCGACCTGTTCAAACAAATCTATTTGATTTCCATTTACCATTTTTTAGAGCTTACTATTTGCAGAAAACTTATGGTGTTTTCTTTTCTCAACAAAGTGTAAAATTTTTTTTTTCTTTGTTCCATCGTATATAAATGCATCTGTTGTTATTTTTATTTTAAAAATTGAAACTCATCTTAGTAGATGTTTATTTTTTGAGAATGTCACCCTCAGAAAAATTAACATTGCACAAAAAAATATTTCGGCTGCTTATACCAATTTGCGGGTGGGTGCCGTAACTCAGTGGTTAGTGTGTTCGCCTTCTGATCTGTAGGTCGTGGTTCAATATCCGGCTGATGCATAACAAATTTAATATCGAAAAGATTTTTCTTTCGAACGGTACCCACCTGTCGGCAAGCAATTGGCAATTCTTCCAACAGTAACAACTTGCCATGAAAAAGCTTCTAAAAAGAACTCTGTGACAAAGCTCAGAAAAAGTGATGTCACAAGTGTTCTGCCGTTCGGAACCGGCTAAAATAAGTAGGTCCATTCTAATACTGTCCAAAATTTAAGACGCACAACAGTAATGGAAGAGAAGCTCGGCCAATGAGCCCTTTGGGGCTTTAAGTGCCACATATTTATTTATTTTTTTATACCAAGTTGCGGTGATAAATTTAAAACAATTTATTAGAAAACATTTTTTTAATTTCCAAGTTTTTTTTTTTTTTTTTTTTTTTTTAGCTTATTTTTTTTTTTTATTGAATCTTTCTTATACAAGAAACTAACAATAAGTATTAAAATCTTACAAACTAAATAAAACTATGTGATATCCCCTACGTTCCATCACAATTTGGTGAGTCGCGAGATGTAGCAATTTTACAGCATATTCAGTGTGTCTTTTCTTTTTAATCGACGATGCCCCTTGCTCAGCAACAATTGCCTAGCAAGGGGATTCGGATGATTGTGTAATTTTTGTTTGTAGCTTCTGCAGGACATTGCAACTTCCTCAGAAATTGTGGATACATTTAAATCTCGATGGATGTTAACGTTCCTCATATACCAAGGCGCATTTACAATAATTCGCAGACACTTGGATTGTATTCGCTGCAATTTTTCGATATTAGAGGGAGATGCGGTGCCCCAAAACTGAATACCATAAGTCCAGATTGGTTTCAGGATTGCTTTATATAATAGCACTTTGTATTCAAGATTCAACTTTGATCTTTTGTGTAACAGCCACCATAACTGATTCATTTTAAGCTTGATCTGAGTTTTCTTTGCCTCTATGTGATTTTTCCATGTCAGCCTTCTGTCGAGGTGAATACCCAAGTACTTTGTTGAGGAACATTGTGGAACTGATTGGCCATTAATTTTAAGTGGGGGACATGTATCTAGCCTTAGCGTGAAGGTTACATGTACGCTCTTTGATTCATTGACTTTTATACGCCATTTTGCTAGCCAGATTTCGAGAGAATCGACATGAGTCTGCAGGAGTTTAGTAGCTTCTATGGGGTTAGAGCGAGAGCACAATATTGCCGTATCATCAGCAAAGGTCGATATGAATGTATAGTTATTGTTGGGCATATCTGAAGTGTATAAGAGATACAGTAAGGGACCCAAAACGCTTCCTTGAGGAACGCCAGCGTGAATATCCAATGGATTTGTTGTGTAATCCTTGTGATGTACGAGAAATTGTCTTTTCGTGAGGTAGCTACTAAGCAATGAGGAGACATTTGCAGGCAGTAATAGTTTGAGTTTGTAAATAAGGCCATCGTGCCATACTTTATCGAAAGCTTGAGTGATATCAAGAAAGACAGCTGAGCAATACTTTTTTTCTTCAAAAGTGTTCCTTATCAGAGTTACAATGCGGTGGACTTGTTCTATTGTGCCGTGCTGTTTTCTAAATCCAAACTGATGTTGAGGAATCAGTTGGTTGAGATTAATAAATGGAGTTATATTCATGACAAGTAGCTTTTCGAATACTTTAGAAAGTAGAGGCAGGAGGCTGATAGGTCTGTACGATGCAACTTTTGTAGGGTCTTTTCCTGGTTTTGCTATCATAATAATTTTTGAAGTTTTCCAGCATTTGGGATAGTGTTTAATACGAAGGATAGCATTGAAAATGTGCATCAGATGAATTACTGAAGCCGGAGGTAGCTCTTTTATCATTTTACCGGTAATTTTATCTGGACCAGGTGATTTTTTTGGGTTTAAATCTTTATAAATTGCTTTGAATATGTCCTTTTTTTTAATTTTGAGCGTTATTGAGCAAGGTTGAGAAGTTAATATTGGTAATGAGGACTGTGAAGAGGGTGGATTGGGTGTAAACACACTTTTTAGGTGGTTTGCAAAAGCCAAACCCTTCTCACAGTTGCTTCTAGCCCAATTACCGTCACTCAAACGGATGGGGGAATCAGTGAGAATTGGCCGATTTGATTTTTTTGCTGATTTCCACAAGGAGTAGTCTGACGCTTCACCAGGTGTTAATTTCGCTATGTGCTCTTCTAACTCTTTGTTGTTTTTATTTTTTAAGGCTTGCTTTAACTTTCGAGTGCAGTGCTGTAGCTGTGTTTTCAGATTCGGTGATCTGAATTCTTGCCATTGTCTTCGGAGTCTTCTTTTTTGTCTTACTAGCAATTCAATATCGGCTGGTGTGTATGGGCTATAGTTTGATTGCTTGCATACCTTTGTGCAGGTGGCTGAGCTGAGAGCTAATGAGAGCAGCTGGTTGAATTTTTCGAGTGCTGAGTCTACATCGTGTCCATTTCTTAATACAGTACTCAGAGGAAGATGGGAATTTATATATTTCTTGAATTTTAACCAGTCTATTTTCTTTCTAACGCAATTGCTTTGGGGGCTTGGTGATTTTATAGATATTACCGTGGGTGAGTGGTCAGATGATAGATCATAATTACACTCTGTGGAGATATTTTCCATCTGCAAACCTTTGGCGACTCCAAAGTCTATGAGATCGGGTATTTTCCTCTTGTCCGTCGGCCAATATGTCGGTTGACCATTTGAAATAACATCGTAGCCGTGGTTAGTGATGATTGAACATAGTCTTTTGCCTTTTGGAGTTATTAATCGTTTCCAAGTTCCAAGTTTTTACACTGAACTTTTAGACAAGTTCATAGAGCATAAAAAAGTCATAATTTAGACAGATCTAACGTATATGCACATCTAAATATATTGTATTACCGAACCTTCGTTAAAACCTAATAAAAAAAACAAGAAAAAAGACTAAAAAGATACAAATACTCAATCTGCTGAATGTTGTTTTGCATTAATTATGAGCGCAAACCGTCAGCAGAAGTTAAAGAGCAACACTTTCATGTATTTTAACTTTTAGTTGAGTACAATAATCTCACTCCACTAACATGCCATGAGTCTAATAGGAAATAATACTTGAATGCTCAACGTGAAAGGATGAAAAGATTTGAATAGAAGTGTTTGCATATATGTACATAGTTACATATGATGCCATTTAGTTGGCATCATATGTAACTATGTGTCACGAATACAAAAGCACAAAAATTTATTTTGATTTCGGGACATAGAAAGTGATAGAGATAAGTAAATAATGCTTTTATTATTTGTCTGCCCTGTTTCAAGCAAACTCTCTCAAATTGCTAGTGATAATAAAATTGATATTAATTCAAAAAATACCTTTGTGACGTGTTGGCATTTTAAATTATTGCTAATTGGATAAAAAGTGTTTTAGCATGTTAAGTTATCGTTTGATATTTTTTTTTTTTTTTTTGTATAATATTTTGCCTTGTTTGTTACAAAGCATTTGTAACGAATGCTAATAAAGTAATTTTTTTTATATAAAAAAATCACATTTTAATTAATGCTAATGTATTAATGCGCTAATTTAGTTTTATAGCATTAACATCGCTTCTTTTTTTTTTCTTTATCTATGTACATACTTGTCATTTACTGAAATCTTTTAAATATCCCTTTTAACTTGTCCACACATATGTACATATGTATATTTACATACACATATACTCATGTGTATCCATATCAAATGCACGTATTATAGCGAAAAGCTGTTCTTTCGCATGATAAATCATTCTAATTAGCTGCACTTTCAGCTAGTACTATTTCCACGTACTCATCTTTACGTATTCTTCATTATTCTTCCCTCTATCTTTTTCTATCGAAATTTTTATTCTATTTTTAATTTTTTTTTTTTTAACTAATGAGAAAATTTTTTAAAAGGATATAAACACATACTTATACTTGGTTGAAATAATACAATGCAATAGCTTCAATATGCATGTATTGTTGTCGCTAATTGAAAGTTATATTAGTCGATGTATGTACATTGACTTAAAAATGTATTCGGTTTGAATTATCCTTTTTTTATTCAATTTTTATATATTTCGTGAGTCCAAAGGTATATTCATTTCGATCAAATGTTTGTAACCACTTGAAGGAATCTCCGGAGATATAGAATAGTATGTATAGTATATTCCTGATCAGCGACGCATAAATAGTTGATTTAATTATGTCCGTCCGTCAGTCCGTTCATCCATCCGTCCATCGGTCTGTCACCTAGCTGACTCGCATCATAACTTGAACCAATATTGAACTACTTTGACAAAATTTGGCATGATTCAGGGGTACGGAGGGAGTTTATCTTGATAAAACTCCTTAATAAACCATCTGGGACAACAATATTTGGCACGTAGAATTATGTTATACTGCTACTTAATCTTGCCACCCCTACGTTTTATAGTAGCTGCCATACAAAGTGCCTGAATTTATTTTCAATTGAAACTTCTTAATGGGACTCCTATACGAAGTTGGGGTCGTCAAAAAAAATTAAAGTCGCCCTAACTTACGAACTATTCATCGTAAGACAACCATATTTTAGTTGTGGATTAAAACTGTAAAGATAACTAGATTGAAACGGGTGAGCCGCGCCCACTGTTTATAGTAACCCCCATACAAAATGTCCGAATTTCTTTTAAACTCAAAACCTCTTCGGCAGTTTTTTACCTACAGCAACCATAATTACCATTGGATTAACATTGTAGTTGAAAATAAGATGGGATAAATACAGCAAACCGTACTTACTTCTTTGCCTACCTCCCACACAAAGTCGAGGAAATTTAAAGAAAAATCTTAACCGTCATACAAAATGACCAAACTTTTTAATATAAACCGCTATAACATCGGTTGTCTTTGGCTGAAAACAACCATAATTTTATTATTTTTGTTTTTTTATTTCCTTTAAAACCTCTCTAGGGAGCATACGGCTTATACAAGACATTTCAAAGTATTTCTATCTTTAGCTCCTATTTTTGCATCGTCCCATGTGGTGTTGCAAATCATAAGTTCCTTTGTCACTGATCTTCTCCATGTATTCTTCGGTCGTCCTCGTTTGCTGTTCCCAAAGCCATTCGCGTGATACTGTTAGATGGTTTTCGCAGAGTATGCCCCAAACATTTCCATTTTCTTCACTTTACTTGGTGGAGTATGGTTTTTCGCCAGTGGTTTTCCAAAGATTTTCGTTGCTGATGGTATTAGGCCAGAATATACTCCATAAATTTCGCAAAGATTTGTTTACGAACACTTGTAACTTTTGTATGATGGAATTTGATATCATCCAGTTCGCGCTGCCGTACAAGTACGTGGATTTTACGCATGCGTTGAAAATTCTTAGTTTTGTATTTTTGGATATTTGTGTGCTTCGCCAGATTATTCTTAAACAGCCGAAGGCGTCTCTGGCTTTGTTAATACGATTGATGAGATCCTCGTCAACTCCACCACCTACCATAACTACACAACCTTGTTTCCGTTTCATTAATCAATTGAATTCAGGTAGGTATATGATTGATCTGCCGTGTTCTAGTCTGGTACCGGGGCTGCCAGTTAATTGCTTGCAGACAAGCTATAATGACACTTTTGTATTGCGAGCCATTTGCTACAAGTACCGATGTAAACAGACCACCAAAGGAACCACTCCTAGTACTTATTGTAGTGGGAACTATCTTAAACGTTAAAATCCCCATGTGGTACCTTACATAATATTTCGCCATATTTCAAGCGATTATAGGCATACATTATTTCTCAAAAAATTGGTGAACCAACATGTGCAGGGTATAATTCGGTCGGCCCTGGCTGATTTTAAGGTCATTATTTAGTTGCTATTCACATTTTCTGTTTCCTTATTCTTCTCATAGTCTTTGTTTCTAGCTTGTGCAAGGATGCTCTAATGTATCCCAATATTTTTATTGCAATAAAATACACTCTTTTGTTATGTGACTCTCGTATATTTGTAATGCAAGTGTCAAATAAGTAGTAATTGAGAGGTTTCAATTGGTTTCATTAGCAATTGCTATTTGTAGCAGTATACATATACAATATTATATACACATACAGAAAGTACTCGGAAAGTAGAAAAATTAAAAAGAAAAAACAATTTTCAACTGCAAATACCCAATGATACTTTGTTGTTATACAATAATTGTATTTTAGATAGGTTTAATCTTGAATAGTTTCAATTGAATTTCTGTGCAAATCATACTAAAATAAAAGTACTTTCAAATGCACATATGCATCTATAAAAATTCAACAATCATTATACATATTTAAGCAATAGCATTTTTAAAAAAAAGTAGAAGAAACCGCTTCTGGGAATCCGGTAATCCGGGTGGTTAGGTACGAAATATATTACATTTCTGATTATGCTCTTTTCAATTGTGTGCACTTTTTAAAGCATAGCAATAATAAATATATCTCATCTTACAAAAATCAACAATTCTAATCAATATATAGTTGTATATTCTATCAATTTCTATAAAGAGAGTTATACATACGAGTATTCCCTTGTAATATATATTTCAATTCAAAAGCCAACATAACATTAGAACGAGATGGCAATTTAGTAAGGTAAACCAAAACAAAACAAAATAACAATAACAATAAAAATACTGAGTTTTTCGTTGTGCAAAAAAGGAAATACTGAAAAAATGGAGTTATGTAGCAAAAAAAGGAATTAACAAAACAAAAAATGCATAAATGTTGCTTTAGTATCAAAATAATAAATAAATAAAACCAAAACCATGTTATCAGACTGACCATACACACAAAACAATAGAGCTTTTCTTTTTTCTTTGCCAACTCGAATGAATAGTGAATAGAAGTGTAAAAACGAATTTTGATCATGCACCCGAGATATGCGGTAGAAAAATATTCAAATACTCTCTCTCTCTCTCTCATTCTCTCGCTTTCTTTCTTTCGATCTATATTTGTACCTAAGAATGCTTAGCCTTTATTCGATTGTAGTTTTTTGTGACAAAATATTGGTGCAAAGTAATTTGCATTTACATTTATATATGAATTTAAAAATGGTTCCTCTAAGTCATAAACAAAAATCATATTTTATCAATATAAGCCAAACGAAGAATTTAAAACAAATTATTCAGTAACTTTTTTTTCTAGTTTTAAATTTATAACTTAAATACTTATCTATTTTTTTTTTAATTTACCATTTTTTTCGATTATATAATACCAAATTGTTGCATAAAATATGGTTGCGATTCAACACTAGTCAAGTGGTTCTGATGGTCATTCATAAACCCAAAAAAAAAAACAAAAACAACAAAATAGAACAAAAACAATTTGTTACATGGAACTATTATACGAATTCAATGAATATGGAATATAAAATGAAGTTAGAAAACGATGATAAAATAGATTTCATGGTTACGAGTAAAATGCTTTTAATAATAAAACACTTGTATCCAAAAACCTCTAAGAGGTGTAGGCATTAAAATGTGTAAAAGCATTCAAGTGCATTGGCATGCGATACATTGTATGCAGAAATATGTATGTATGTTCTGAGTTTTAATGCAACACTTATTTGTATATTAAATTAGAATATTGAAAAAATGTAAATATATACAGGAAGGTAAATATGTTACATATAAGCATAAAATTCAATTACTTCAATTACTTCAATTACTTTGAGGGTTATCAAAATACTTTGATGAATGTTTTTTTGATTATTTGTTCTGTTTGTTTTATTTTTTCTTTTTGTGTTTAATTCAATTGAAAGTGAATTTGAGTAGCTCTGAAGTGTGAGTATAGGGGTGAAATTAAAATTCATTTTATTATTAAACTCTTACAAAATGGGAAGGGCAATTAAAATATTTTCGGTTCGAAACAGATAAGATAAGTAATATCGTGCTTTTACGTTGAAATTGACCGTATACAAACTGCCTCTAACTGCCTCAACCGGGTGGGGCTAGTGCATCTTTATTGAACTCATCGCAAGTCAACTCACTGGACCACATATAGTTTGTTCTTCGCGATATGTGGTGGAACCATTATTCTGTAATGGGGATGCCATCATGTAGCTAGATCTGCTTGCTATGTGATGTCACATTCATTTTTTTTAATAGAGGGGAGGCTAAGCGGATAAAGTGAGTGGCGAAAACCTCCTCGGTTAGAGGTAAATAAATAATCAAAACCTGCCTCGGGTAAGGACTACTCCTTTTGTTGACGACCCCTGCAAACGAAATAGGGACCGCGATTTAAGGATATACACCTGGAATGTCAGGTCCCTCTATAGCGAAGGTGCGTCTATCGAGCAGCGTCCTGTGATAGATATTAAAATTGCCATGCAGAAGGCACAAACTCGGATGTGGATTTGTTGTCAGTAAGAGACTGCGACATCTTGTCTCGCAGTTCACAACTGTGAACGAGTGGCTGGCAGCAATCCGCATTAAGGCAAACTTTTTTAACATCAGCCTAATATGTGCCCACGCTCCGACCGATGTGGAAGACGATGCGACCAAAGAGATCGGAATAAGGCTGATCGACTTCGCCGCATGGTAATTAATGGTACCAGATTTCAGCATCTCGGTATTCATAAACCGACGTGGCTATCTCCAGATCAACGAACGAAAAACCAATTTGATCACGTGATGACTGACGGAAACCGTGCTTCCAGTATGATGGACGTTAAATCAATCCATGGTGCCAACATCGACTCGGATCATAACCTTGCTGCAGCTAAGGTGCGAACACGCTTATGTGTCGCAAAGAACAAACGAAGTCCCACACAGAGAAAATTTGATATTAATAAACAGATACGGAAAATGTTTTTACCAGTCTATTACCGGATCTGCTTATACAGGACACTCCCCCTCTTGATGGACGCTTTGCAGGATGACACTGTGTAACTCCCCTTGTACAGTGAAAATTGGGAATTCCCGCCATTTAATACCGTTTAAATAACACAAGCTGCTAATCTACAACATAATAGCACTATCTTCTACAAAAGTGTCATGTTGTTAGTGCGTGCCGATGATATTGACATAATCGGCATGATCACGCGATCAGCCAGTGCAGCATTCTAAGAGTTGGAAAGAGAGTCGCGTCGAAAGGGTCTTACGGTGAACGAGGGCAAGACGAAGTATCTGGTATCAACAAGTATCCCAGCTGATACTTATCCTAGTATCTTCGAACCAGCATTAACACCAGTAATGACGTCAGCCTGAAGATATTGCGAATGATCACTCTTGCTGACAGGTGCTACTTTGGGTTAAGTAAGCAATTCAGAAGTCGGACCCTCTCTCGAGAAACGAAAACCACATATGGCGCTGAATCTTGGACAATTTCCACCTTAGATGAGAGAATGCTCGGAGTTTTCGAGAGAAAATTCTTTGGACTTATTTGCGTTGGTGACGAGTATCGAATAAAGTACAACCATGAGCTGTATGAGCTGTATGCCGATACCGATATAATAAAGCAAATCAAATTTCAGTGGCTATGCTGACTAGGTCATGTAGAACGAATGGAAGAATACGCTCTGGCTAAGAAAATATTATATTCGGAACCCACTGGTGTACTACGCAGAAGAGGCAGACCCAACCTCTGGTGAAAATATCAAGTACTGGAGAGCCTGTCAGGAATCTCCAACTAGTGCCAGCTAGGGAAGGCAAGAACTGGCTGCCGAGACATGCAAATTCGGCATAAATCGAATTTAATTTGTAATGGATACATAGCAAGTAAGTATAGACGAATCTGAATGTCCACTTCTGCAATATGTAATACGATGAACTTTAATCTAAAGACGCAGACATTAAATCACCCGATAAAAGTGACCAGTCTTAAAGTTAATTTCACAAAAAATATATTTGCTGTCCATTTCTCTCGGTAAATTAATTCTGTCAAGAAGCAAATAGCAGAGACCGCTTCCCTTCAATCTCGAAATGAAAAAGTTAATAGGCAAAATTCTTAATGTTGCGAATGAGTCGACTAATTCGGATCATGCTCAACATTATACTCAAGAACAATTCTTTCGAAATTTATTCTTATGCGCGTTGTTTTTCAGATGTGCAGGTGATTGAAATCGGTTTAATAATCCAACAAGAAATCTTATTCAACCATTCTTTGTCGCCGATTTTAAGTCAAGTCAATACAAATGATTATTATGCTTAATTTCTATCATCGAATTACAATCGAATTTCTGCCATCGAAATAGCGGACAAAAATTTGTCTCTTCAAATTGTCATAGCATAAGAATAATGTTTATAGGTATGCTTGCCACCAAAATCGGCAAAAATACATTTTTGAGACCGGTTCTCATGAAATTATACCCATAGCATAAGAATTACTTCATGAGAATTAGCTTTCAAAACATACTGTCGCTAAGATACAGAAATGATATGCAAAATGAAAAATGTTTGAGGCATGATTTGCAATAAAATTTTATATATTTACTTCAATTCAAGTTATTTCTCACTATCGGCACTGCGTGAATTAATTAAAATATTTGCATAAAAAATATGCAGACAAAATTTATTCTACCCTTTTTCAAATTAATATGATTTCTTGCATTTCATCATGACCACCATCATTTCAATCTTCGTCATTATCGTCGGCAGCAGCATCTGCTATGATTGATTATTTCAATCACCTGAACTGTCATATTTCATATATTTGTCACGGTATTTCAATATGGCACGCAATATTCATACATATAATATAACTTATCTTGAATGTATATAAATGTCTTTGTATATATGTATGTGTTCAAATATATATATATATATATATATATATATATATATATATATATATATATATATATATATATATATAAATAAATATGTGGCCACATAAAGCCCCAAAGGGCTCATTGGCCGAGCTTCTCTTCCATTACTGTTGTGCGTTTTAAATTTTGGACAATATTAGAAGGGACCTACTTATTTTAGCCGGTTCCGAACGGCAGAACACTTGTGACATCACTTTTTCTGAGCTTTGTCACAGAGTTCTTTAAGAAGCTTTTTCATGGCAAGTTGTTACTGTCGGAATAATTGCCAATTGCCTGCCGACAGGTGGGTACCGTTCGAAAGAAAAATCTTATCGATATTAAATTTGTTATGCATCAGCCGGGGATTGAACCACCGACCTACAGATCAGAAGGCGAACACGCTAACCACTGAGCTACGGCACCCACATATATATATATATATATATATATATATATATATATATATATATATATATATATATATATATATATATATATATATATATATATATATATATATATATTATACCTAGAGGTATGCACCTGATATCCGTTAAATATTTTTCAATATTGAATAAATAATGATGATGGCCATTAATCCTTTTTGTTGTTGTTGTTGTTTTTGTTATCAGTTATTCACATCATTTCAGAGTTAATGTCATTTTTTGTCAAACGCTTATTGAAATTTTATGAACAAACGTCAACGTTAATATAATGTCATCATCATAAACGAATACGTGCGAATCTAGGAATCAACTACCATGATATTGTATTACATTCAAATAACGATGACGATGAATACTCGTATGTATTATATTCACCGTCACCGTTATTTTCATCAGTAATATAGGCGGTAGAATTGTTCCTTTGAAATTCATTAATTTTATTAATTTTGATATGCCAACGTTAATCAAACGAATGCGTTTTCATTATTCATTTACATACACACATGTATATACATTTGTGTTATATTTAGGTGCACCAACCAGCCAATCAAACACCTTGACGACAATTACCAATGACAGTATAACCTTTTTCATTAACGTATTCTACGATGAAAGCGCTTAAAGTAGCTGTAAATGTTTTCGAAAATAGCATTTTATGTATTATATACTCGAATATCTTATTATTCCTCAGACTTTGCCTTGATCAAAAAGTGTCTAACGCTTAACTGTTGTGCTTGTGGAGCAACTATTTTATGTATACCTAACATATCAATTATTAATGTGTTGACCTCGTTTGCCTGAGATCCTCATACCAATTCGATTTATGAGAAAGAGAATCACCTGTATCCAAAAACCTTCTGCAAAAGCTCTGTAGCAAACATCAGAAGAATGTATCTTATAAAAGTTCCAACAATATAGAATAATATAAGTCCGACTCTTAAAGAACTGTCGAAATTAAACAGCACACAAAAGTTGGAGAATAAGATATTTTAAGCTACTAGCGCAAAATATGTACTATATATGTATTTCATATTTCTTCGCACAATCTACCAATATGAACCAGAAATCAGGGTAAAAATTTTAAATTGCGATCACCAGATGAAGGTAATCGAAAAAAATTTCGTTTAATGAAATGAAAAATCAAAACAATCTTTTCTTTTTACGATTCGAATAAAAAATTATCCATAAAGAGTTTGTTTCAAGTCCCAGTTTAGTACAGCGGTTAATGCTACCGTATTCGTCGTGTTCGTCCTGCATATTAAGAATCAGTCAGCTGGAGATTATTGCATGATAATGCACCTGCATAACGCGCATCACAAATCATTGATTTTTTGACTGAAAATCAAGTTTTTTTATTTGAACATTCATCATATTCAACTGTTTTGGCTCCGTGAGACTATTTTCTATTTAGTAAACTTCATTTGGCGATGAAAGGAAACCGATACCGTAGAAAACATTAAACAGTAGACGACCGCCTTACTCAAGGAGATACCAGTCAACGACATGAAGCACTCATTTGATGCACTTTTTGACAGTGTATTTCAATATACAGTTCAGTTGATATTTCAAATAAATAAAATGATTTGTATTAAAATTAATTAATTACTTCTGTTTTTTATTCAACCAAACCGTATTATTGGGGATTTACTGTTTTAATGAGCAACTATATAGTTTATAAAAACATTTTCATGTATTTGTAGTCATAGTTATTGCATGGTCAGCCACAAACATATCCTTTAACCGGATGTAAAATTGTCAAATTGAGTTGAAGCGAATCGATTCGCGTCACATCTGTTGCCAACAGCGGACTTTTGTGTATAATAAGTCTTTCTGCGTATTTCAAATGCATTGTGAATTGCTTAGAACTTTTATGTTTTCCTTCCATTTATTTCCATTTTAGTTAATAATATTTTCTTGGTGTTGTTTTTAGTTATTTTATTTTATTTTATTATTATTATTATTTTAAATTCTTTTCATTGCAAAATGCCATGGAAATAACAACCAAAAATGTTGATGAAGAAATAATAATAATGGTCACTACAGGATTTAATATATATACATTTGTATATACTTATACAGAGCATATATCTATAGTATAAATGAAATGCATTGAAAGTTGGTTAAATAATGTAACGCTATTTTGCAACGTAAAACCGCATTTAAATTAACTTCATTATTAGTGGATTGAAAGGAAAACAAACAAAGTAGAAGAGAAACACATGGAAGAGAAATGAGCAAATGTATGTATAAGTGAAATGCAATGAATCAACAAATACTACTAGAATGAATATGTACTACCCGTACCATTCGATTATAGGAAAATACAATTCAGCCACATTGACATTACAGACATAACAGATCAAAATGCTTGTAAGAGAATCAAAACATTTTGAAAGCACAATATCAATTTCATCTGGATTTAAATTTCATAAACATACGAAAGTTCTGTCGCTAGGAGTTCCAAAGGATCATAGTGGACCTTTTCTTGCAGTACGGTTTTCTGTACTGGTACATTAATATTTCAGACCATTGCCATAGAACTCTTGTAGAATTTCATTGAGAGGATATTTTATATGGCAGTCGCACAATGACCAATTACAATCTTACTTGCTTATGTGGCCATTACAACCGAATATCGATTTGGGCCGAATTTAGCGCGTATCGTCAGCTATCTCTTCTCGGTTAGAAATTCCCAACGCCATCAAATTTTCTAGTACTTGGTCTTTCTACCGTAATTCAGGTGTGACTCGTCTGCGTCATCCCTCTAACTAGCTGGATCGTATTCTTCCACTCACATGACCTAGCAAGCGCAGCCGCTAAACTTATATCCGCTTTACTGCAATCTGATAAAAAAAAAAGTTTTGTACTATTACTTTTAAGCAACTCCATAATCCTTCTGTATTATAGTAATAAATAATAATGAGTTTTTAATTCAAATAGATTTTCACGAATTTCCACTTTAAATTATTCTAAAATTTGTTGGAATATAAATTTCTATGTATATGTGCATATATATATATATATATACATATATATATATATATATATGTATATATATATATATATATATATATATATATATATATATATATATATATATATATTGTATTTGTAAAATTTTAGTTATTTTTTTTTTATATGTATATAAATTTTTGAGTGGTATACATAATATTTTATATTTTAGTTACAACGAAACTTTAATAATGCGAGTAATAATTCTAAAATTATGAGTGGTGCTTTTGCCACTGCTACTAGAAAATTAATAAATATGTACATCCCCTGTAGGTAGTGTATAGTGCTCTCATGTATCACGTCATGTCGGATAGATCTGACGAAGACCTAAAGAGCAAAATATTGCTTGTCAGTGAATTACCAGCTAAAAATCAAATTTGAATGATTTGCACTGTTTTCTGCAAATTGCTAATTATTAAAGATAAACTTAAAGCTAAAAAGCTAAGAATACTTTTCTCTCTATAAAATGTTTTAAGAAAAGAGACAATTTTTAAACAATGAATTATGTGGACTAGACCCAAAATCTTATACATTTACCTTCAACATTATTTAAGGATTAAGGATTTCCTGCTGGACTAACTTATACCAAATACATGAATGTAGTCATATACATATATATAAAATTTCTCTCCATGAAAACATCAGAAATGTTTACATCCAAAAAGCAATTTTATCTCAGTTGCTAGTGAATTGGCCTTCTGATCTGTAGGTCGTGGGTTCAATCCCCGGCTGAAGCATAACAAATTTTATATCGAAGCAAGCAAGCAATTGGCAATTCTTCCGGCAGTAACAATTTGCCATGGAAAAGCTTCTAAAAGAACTCTGTGACAAAGCTCAAAAAAATGATGTCGCAAGAGTCCTGCCTTTCGGAACCGGCTAAAATAAGTAGGTCCCTTCTAATTCGGTCCAAATTTTAACACGCACAACAGTAATGGAAGAGAAGCTCAGCCAAAACACCCTTCGGGGCTTTAAGTGCCACATAATTATTTATTTATTTTTACATCCTATATACAATATAATGTTATGAATGAAAGAGCCTTATATATACAATATTATAGCGAAGTGAATGAATTTTTGATTTACACTATATTGAGTTAAAATATGCCAATTAAATTTTACAATTACGCACCATCTCGTGTAAATAATTATTAACAAGATTCATTCCAGAATTCTACTAAATTATTGGGTATGTGCGAATGTGTACATATAACAAATCCAACTCATCATGTTTATATACTTAGATTACATAGTACTTATTATGTAATACGGAATAACATTAACTTAAGTAGGTATATAACAACAATGTCAGCAATAGAATTAACTGCATACATCACTTGACACTTTATAGTCGATTTAAATGATCTACTCATACTTTTAATATTCATTACTATATTAGCAATGAGCTGAAACTATTGCCAGCACTTAACTTCAGTAGTAGTGTGTAGTGTATGTAGAAATAAACAAGAGTTTATCTCTGTGTGCCATGGTTTTAGCTATAAAAGTAAATAAAACGTACTTAATGTTCATTTGTATGTGCATTTAAGAGTGGGTATATGTATTGTACCTTACTTACATACATAGAATCTATACGTATCCATATATGACTGAATGTTTATTTACATATATTAGTACTTGTAAGTACATAAAATTAACACAATACTATTCAAATCAAAAACAAGTGTTGATGTGTCAAATGTTATTGTTGATTTTACGACTAATATCCTTAAAGGAGATTATATGTATGTAATTAGCTTATTTTATTTATCTGAAGTCAACTAAAGTGTACACTACGTAAAACATACTAATTAAATATTGTTCATACGTCATCGATTCTAATCAATTTACGTGCTGGAATTAAATTATTGTAGAATTCCATGCACTGCTTTTTGGATTTATTTTATTTGAATAATTTAAATAATCTCGAAATGTACATATATTGACTAAAAATATGAGAACTCAAACAGGCAAGTCTGAAGACAATATCTTCATAGAAAATTAACAATGCAGTATAAAAATGCACTTTTTATGCTATCGTCAAATGTTTTAATTGCTTTAAAAATAAAGTCGATTCGTCATTTTGACGGACAGATCCAATATAGCTACACAACTTACGGTGATTGCAATACCTAGTACCTATTAGCATAGCTAATTAATACCTAATTTTCAAATACTTCATTTTTAAAATAATACGTATAATAATAAATCTTATTAAATTATATCTTTAAAGAAAGTAATTTACAACATTTATTTCCATAAGACAAATGAGCAAGTTAAAACAAAGTAAATAGTATACGAATACGTACCAGTAATTAACCACTCACTTACTGACTTATATTCGCACATACGTCAATAATATACAGCCGGGTATTATTACATTACAACTGCCATGTAATAACATAAGCCAGCCCAAAAGCCTACTCACATCCATGTTCATACACATATACGTACTTGTGTATATGTACATATAAATATGTAAAGGGTTATCCATTTCGCGGTTTCAAAAGTATAGGGCTAGAATTCGACATCTGTCAAACTGAGTTGTTAAAACAATTTCTTTCTTTTTCAGTTCAAAGTCTGACATTTGCGATAATGGATCGCTTAACTATCGCACAACGCATTAAAATTGTAAAAACCTACTACAAAAATGGTGATTCTGCCACAGCCACATATCGTGCTTTAAGAGGAGATTATGGTTTACATAATCGTCCAACTACGCAAGCAATTGGCAAAATTGTGAAGAAATATGAAGAGACTGGATCGGTTACAGATATTGTAAGGCCTGTGCATCATCGTTTCGCTCGTGTCGATTCCTAGTCGTTCTCAGGAATTAGGACTGTCTTACGGCACATTATGGCGTATTTTGCATTTGGATCTACACCTACATCCATATAAAATCCAGCTCACACAACAACTGAAGCCAGCTGACCATTCACAGCGTCGTAGATACGTCGAATGGGTGCTTGAACAACAGGCGGTGGACGGCGATTTATCGAACAAAATTTTCTTCAGCGACGAAGTACATTTCTCACTCGGTGGATATGTTAACAAACAAAATTGTCGTATTTGGGGTTCTGAGAATCCTCAAGTAATTGAAGAGAGGCCACTACATCCACAAAAAGTCACTGCTTGGTGCGCTCTTTGGTCCGGAGGTGTGATTGGACCTTACTTCTTCGAAAACGACGATGGAACGACTGTCACCGTCAATTCGGAGCGTTATGGTCATATGATAACCGACTTTTTTTGCCTGCTATTGAAGAATACGACTTAGAGAATATGTGGTTTCAACAAGACGGTGCCACATGCCACACAACTCGAGCGAATATGGCTTTATTGCAAGAGAAATTTTCTGGCCGCGATATCAAGTGGCCACCAAGATCATGCGATTTGACACCGCTTGACTTTTTTTTGTGGGGCTACGCAAAAGACCGTGTTTATGCAGATAAACCTTTAACTCTTGAGCACCTAAAAACCAACATTCGTCACATTATGGCTGAGATACCGCCCAATATGTGCCAAAAAGTGGTCGAAAATTACCTCAAAAGAATCGATGCTTGCAACAATTCGCGTGGTGGTCATTTCAAACTTTATAATAAAAAAGAAATATCATGATAAAAAATATTTTGTATGTGTTTTATTTACATTTACTTTTGAAACCGCAAAATGGATAACCCTTTATATTTATATCATTTACTTGTATATTGTAATGTAAAACATATGTCTGAACGTTTTGTCCAGCCATGTCAGACCATGTCAGACCATATGTTGCCACTTATTACTACTGCTACTACTACTACTACTACTACTATATACTACTGCTATTGTGTATTAAAAAATCGACTGTAAATATAAATACATATGTATGGGCGGGTCGAGTTTGCAATGTCGAACTCTTATTTGAAAGTCTTCACTATTGATCATTTCATCACCATGCACAGCATTTTTTTTTTTTTTTTTTTGACTAATCTAGATGCTTTAATTTACAAGTATTTATTATTTATTAACGAAAAATGCATGATTATTAATGACTCCAATATTATTCAGAAAAATTGAATAGAAGTACAATTGTAAGTTCACTGAATTTACTAGTCAAATATTACTACAGAATTGGTGACGATTTAACATAAAATATAGAATTTATCAAAGCCATTTAAATAATTTACATATAGGGATCTTAAGGCTAGCTTTGAATTATGGTGTGGTATATTCAAAACGTATCAATTTTTTACATAGCTACCCATTCTAATGGATATTTATATATTTTATATATCCTTATGTGCGTTTGTGTTGATATGCGCTGAACTGTGTAATTATAATGAGAGAGCTGATGATTTTATCGTACAGTAGTAAATATGTCGTTGTACAAAAATAGGAAAAAAGTAAAAGTCAAGCGTAACTGATTGGATGCTTTTGTTCCTGCTGCTGTTGGCACAACAATGATATATGCAATTATATAACAGGTTCTCTTCTACTTCCATATACGTACACACAAATAAATTGTATAAGTCTAGGTGTAAATTAAATACGCATTACTTAAAACAATGATATTACTTTAAAGTGGGCTAAAGAAAATCATATGATATTCACTTTTTTTAAATTTTGCTTTGAAAAGCTAAACAAAAAATACTTACGTCGTAACATACATGAATAATGAATTTTTCTATGACATTATATAAGTGTACTTTTTTTTAATATGTTCACTTCACAGACGGTGTTAATTATTAGAGACTCGCAGCTTTTGGTTAAATTACACGATATTCATTTCTATTTCACCTCATTCATTTCTATACTTGTAATACCCAAATTTCTCGAAATTTTGCGTTGTTGTTTTTACCAAATGCACCAACTAATTTTGTTTAAAAATATTGTCATAAACTCAATCCAAAAAAAACTATATCTCTAGAGAAAAATTATGCTCAAGTGGGCTTTCGCCTCGAAATAGTCTTTTTTTCGATTTTGATTGGTTTTAGGTTTTAATAATAAATATTAAAAGTTTGCAATCTATTTTAGATTTACAAAATATAACATACATACATAAGGAAAGAGCAAGAGGTCATGAATGCCTCTTACAATATTTAATTAAATAGTATTGTACTTTTGTTGAACAAATACTGAAAGTAAACAATCACAGTTGATTTCAGATTTACAAAATATATGGTAATATTTCTAATGTATGAAAAAAAGCACATTGTGGAAAGCAAATCTTTTGGAAAATAATTTATTCAAAAAAAAAATAATAATAATAAGAATATTTAATCCTTTATTGTTATGAAATGGAATGAATGAATAATAAGAAAATAATCGTTTTCATACTTTGTGAGAAAAATTACAGATAATTCGATATATGTTGATCAATAGCTTAAAAACACTTTGCACATGTCTATACGCGTAAAAGGACTAATAGGATATAGGCTCAGGATAAAGACATGAGCACCAATAGTTGTATTCTAATTTCAATGTCAGGACCTATTGAAGAAGACTTTTAAATCCACCAATTTAGTTGAGGATTCTAATTATAATTCTCTTCTCTTTAAAGTCTCAAACTGAATTAGTTATTAGGCCTGTACTATAATTGTATACCAATTGTTTTCTATTAATTTTATTATAAAAGGGATAGCATGCATATACATACGTATAACTTTGTTATTTAGCAAATGACTAGTTTTCTTATTCAAAAAGCCCATCATCAACACAATGCTAAAAACAAAAACAATAAAAAGGTCACGGACATGTTTTGGGTGACAAAATCCATGCCATATGAGATGCTTACATTAAAAGTTAAATAACACTCTCAGCTTATAATAAATGTTGTGACAATGAAAAAGTTTTCTTACGACTGTACTATGAGTGCAAGTATTATATTTATTTTTGCATTTTCATTTTCATTATTATTTTATATTACCATAGAGAATTTTTTTTTTTCAATTTGTATTAAATTTCCTTAAAATTATACTAAAAAACTTTAAAGAAATAAAAACATGGCATTTAGCGAATGATATAAGTGTATAAGTATTTTCAATTTATAGCATTATTAGATGAAGCCGTTTTATGAATGTAGTAGAACACAGTGAATCTTTAATAAAAAAATAGTACAAAATACATAAAAAAATCACCTTACAGTCGGCTGGGGCCGACCAAACTATACCCTGCATATGTAGATTTGTATATAAAAAGTTTACTCGAATATCCAACTTTTCTTTTATTTCCACTTTTCGAGAAACAATTTTTGCATATACTACTAATTTACACCCGAAATATGGTTGACTTTGACGAAGTAAAAGGATTTTAAGATAATTCCGAGGCTTAGTATGGGAGCTATATAAAAAGTGGGGGTGGCTTACCACTTTCTAGTAAATCCAATTAATTTTTCAATGTTAATCCACACCTTAAATTTGGAGTCCTACGTTGAATAGTTTCTAAGTTATGGTGGTTAACATTTTTGTTTAATTTCCTCAACTTTGTATGGGAGCCCCAATAAGAAGTGGGCGTGGTACGCTGATTTTTCGCCAGATTATTTTCGACTACGATATTAATTTAAGTGTCAATTATGGTTATTGTAGACATAAGATTGCCTAAGTTACAGCTGTTTCAAAACACTGGGCGTGGTGCGCCCATTTTCTGTGAGCCTAGTTGCTCGTACAATACTAATCCATACCCTAAGTCTCGTTGTCCTAGGCTAAATGGTTTGTAAGCTATGAAGCTTAAAATTTTAGTTTAATTCACTCGACTTTGTATGGGAGACCCATGAAGGAGTGGGCGTGGCACATTGATTTTCTGCCATATTATTTCTGACTGCAGTGTTAATCTAAGTGTCAATTATGGTTATTCTAGACAGAAGATTGTAGAAGTTACAGCAGTTTCAATTTAAAAGAAGTACATACACTTTGTATGGGAGCTACGCTAGAAAGTAGGCGTGGCTCACCCACTTTTGGCGAGGTTATATAGTAGTATAATATAACTCTATGTGCAAAATATTGTTGTCCCAAGTGGTATATTATGAATGCTTGGTGTGGGCGTGGTTATTGACCGATCATGCCCAATATCAATCCCCTCCGTACCCTTGGATCATAGATTACTTATGCCAAATTTCATCGAAATAGCTCAATATTTACTCAAGTTATCGTGCGAACCAGCCAGGTGACAGACAGACGGACGGACGGACGGACATCGTTAAATCGAAAATTTAATCGACGCTGATCACGAATATATATCCATGTCTATATCTCCGGTGGTCTGGTGGTGTTTTCGCAAGGTAACGTGTCTAACTGCCTCAACTGGGTGGGGCTAGCGCAATCCTTGTTGAACTCATCGCAAGTCAACTCACTGGCTGTCATGTAGTTTGATCTGAGCGCTATGTGATGATACCTTTATTTGTTAATGAGGGGTAGTCATATAGCTTGCTCTGCTTACTATGTGACGGCGCTTTCATTATTATTAATGGGGGCCTTCCATGTGGCGACCACCGGGCCACGTCTTCCTGGCACCCGCTGGGAGGCGGCTGGAGTGAGTGGCGAAAATCTCCTCGGTTGGAGGTTGTGCGTTGGGTTTGGGACCCGCCACATAAAAAACCCCCCCAATGAAAAAAACTAAAATGCCTCGGATAAGGACTACCGCTTTTGTTGATGACCCCCGCAAACGAAAAAAGGACAATGATTTACGGATATGCACCTGGAATGTCCGGTCCCTTTATAGGGAGGGTGCCTCTATCCAGCTGGTTGATGTCCTCGAAAAATACAGAGCTGACATCACCGCTCTCCAGGAAATGCGATGGACAGGACAGGGCTGCTCCAAAAGAGCGTCCTGTGACATCTACTACAGTTGCCATGCTGAAAGGCACGAATTAGGATGTGGATTTTTGGTCAGCAAGAGACTACGACATCTTGTCTCACAGTTCACGCCTGTGAACGAACGGCTGGCCACAATCCGCATCAAGGCAAAATTTTTCAACATCAGCCTTATATGTGCCCACGCTCCGACGGATGAGAAGGACAATGTGACCAAGGAGAGCTTCTTTCAGCGCCTCGAAGAAGGTTATGACCGCTGCCCCCGCCACGATATCAAAATCGTGCTTGGCGACTTTAATGCCAGGGTGGGCAAGGAAGGTACCTTTGGTCCAACTGTCGGAAAATTCAGCCTCCACCAGAACACCTCCGATAACGGAATGAGGCTGATCGACTTCGCCGCGGAAGGCATGCTTCCAGTGTGATGGACGTGAAATCGATCCGTGGTGCCAACATCGACTCGGATCACTACCTTGTTGCAGCTAAGGTGCGCACACGCTTATGTGTCGCAAATAACAAGAGAAGTCCCACACAGAGAAAGCTCGACGTCAGTAAGCTGCGATCACCAGAGACAGCAGATGCATTTTCCACTCGACTATCGGATCTGCTTATGCAGAACACTCCCCAACTTGATGATACATGCGCACGGTGGACACATATATCCCACTCCATGACTACTGCTGCCGAGGAGGTAATCGGTTACTACCGGCCTCTGAGGAATGAGTGGTATGATCAGGAGTGTCGCGACGCTACCGCAGAGAAAGACGCCGCCTACAGAAGAACCCTGAGTGCAGGCGCAACGCGAGCTGTTAAGGAGCGGTACAGAGAGAAAAGGAGTGCAGAGAGACGTCTTTTCAGGCGCAAGAAGAGGGAGTTGGAAAGACGTGAGTGTGAGGAGATAGAGATGTGTACCGACAAGAATGAGACTCGAAAATTCTTCGAAAAGATCAAGCGCCTAAGTGGAGGTTTAAATCCCGGAGCCTCTTCTTGTCGTGATGGAAATGGGAATCTGGTTACAGATGTCCAGAGTGTACTGAGCCTATGGAGGGAACACTTCTCCACGTTACTGAATGGCGATGCTACGAACAATTCCGCCAGTGGAGGAGATTGCCCGATAACCCCAATTACAGATGATGGTGTTGATGTTCCACCACCTGACTATGACGAGGTTGAAATGGCCATTTTAAGGCTGAAGAACAACAAAGCTGCAGGTGCTGATGGCCTGCCTGCCGAGTTGTTTAAGACCGGAGGCGATGAGCTGCTCACCCGCATGCACCAGCTCATAAGCATAATATGGTCGGATGAAAGCATGCCTGATGATTGGAGGCTCAGTGTTCTCTGTCCTGTACATAAAAAAGGAGACCCCACAATTTGCGCCAACTACCGTGGAATAAGTCTCCTGAGCATCGCATACAAGGTTCTATCGACCGTACTGTGTGAAAGGTTGAAGCCTATGCTCAGCAACCTGATTGGACCTTATCAGTGTGGCTTCAGACCTGGTAAATCCACCATCGACCAGATTTTCACACTGCGCCAAATCCTGGAGAAGACCCAAGAAAAACAGATCGACACACACCACCTATTTGTTGATTATAAAGCCGCTTTCGACAGTCCGGTAAGGGATTACCTCTACGCAACAATGTCTGAGTTCGGTATTCCTGCAAAGCTCATTCGACTTTGTAGAATGACACTGCATAACTCTCGTTGTGCAGTGAAAATTGGAAAGACCTCTCCGCACCGTTTAATACCGAACGGGGTTTCAGACAAGGTGATTCGTTATCGTGCGACTTCTTCAATCTTATTATGGAGAAAATAATACGAGCTGCTGATCTACGACATAATGGCACTATCTTCAACAAAAGTGTCATGCTGTTAGCGTATGCCGACGATATTGACATAATCGGCATGAACACGCGAGCAGTCAGTGCAGCATTCTCAGAGTTGGAAAGAGAGTCGCGTCGGATGGGTCTCACGGTGAACGAGGGCAAGACGAAGTATCTAGTGTCAACAAACAAAGAGTCCCGGCGTCTTGGACAGCACGTCACTGTTGACAACTACGCTTTTGAAGTAGTAAGGGACTTTGTCTATCTTGGAACCAGCATTAACAGCAGTAATGACGTCAGCTTGGAGATCATGCGTAGGATAACTCTTGCTAACAGGTGTTACTTTGGGCTGAGTAAGCAATTGAAAAGTCGAGCCCTCTCTCGAAGAACGAAAACTACACTCTACAAGTCTCTCATCATGCCTGTCCTAACATATGGCGCTGAAGCCTGGACAATTTCCATCTCGGATGAGCGAATGCTTGGAGTTTTCGAGAGAAAGGTCCTACGCAGGATCTTTGGACCTATTTGCGTTGGTGGCGAGTACCGAATAAGGTACAACCATGAGCTGTACGAGCTATATGCCGATATTGACATAGTAAAGCGCATCAAAATCCAGCGGCTGCGCTGGCTAGGTCATGTCGAGCGAATGGAAGAACACGCTCCAGCTAAGAAGGTGTTATATTCGGAACCCGCTGGAGGACGACGCAGAAGAGGAAGACCAAACCTCCGGTGGAAAGACCAAGTACTGGAGAACCTGACGGCGCTTGGAATTTCTAACTGGCGCCAGCTAGCGAAGAACAGAGATGGCTGGCGAAGCATGTTATTTTCGGCCTAAATCGATATTCGATTGTTATGGCCACATAAGTAAGTAATATCTCCGGAGATTCCTTCAAGTGGACACAAACATCTGACCGAAATGAATATACCATGCATATTGCATTATGCAGGGTATAAAAAGAACAGAAGAAATGGTAACAATAATGTTACAATTGCTTGCTTGCTTCAATAACACGTTCAATAACCTTCTTCACTGATGGTTAGAACTTAATCTTCAATCGTTTATGCTCGTCCCTTGGTTCCGACTAAATACCTCATTGACTTATGTTGTTTCGTTCATCCTATGCTGATGTTGTATTTTAGTTATGGTTATATAATAATCAATATTCACCCCAAAGCAAATGTTTTCCAAAGATTAATAGAATTTTCCTACCGAACGTTAAAATTGTTTAAACTTCTACAAAATTAATTAGAACAATAATAGTTAAACCTTATCTAAGCGTACTTATAAAGAACTTAAATTTCAAAATAAGTTCCAGATATTCATATTAGGCCTTTTATTCATGTGTAATTCATTTCCTATACGAGAAATATAACTGAATAAATAGTTTGCTAATACCATCTTAGAATGATAGCGCAAAAGAAAAGAAGGTAGATGACATTTGAAATATATTCATATTAATATTAAAGAGGTTATTATTCAATACTTAGCAACGACAGTAATTTGATACAGGCTATGTGCGCTACCGTTGCTCAGTGGTTAGTGTGTTGGCCTTCTGATCTGTAGGTCGTGGTTCAATCCCCGGCTCATGCATAATAAATTTAATATCGAAAAGATTTTTCTTTCGAACGGTACCCACCTGTCGGCAAGCAATTGGCAGTTCTTCCGACAGTAACAACTTGCCATGAAAAGCTTCTAAAAGAACTCTGTGACAAAGCTCAGAAAAAGTGATGTCGCAAGGGTTCTGCCGTTCGGAACCGGCTAAAATAAGTAGGTCCCTTCTAATACTGTCTAAAATTTAACACGCACAACAGTAATTGAAGAGAAGCTCGTGAATGAGCCCTTCGGGGCTTTAAGTGCCACATATTTTTATGTGCGCTACAATATAAAATACATTCTGTGAAATATTGTCCCTGAAATTATTTTCAAAAATTCCGAGCAAATATATTCAGTTATTTATTTATTTATCATTTTTTATGGTAAGTTGGTATCCCTTTACCAATTTATGGTGCCACTTTTAAAGCGATATATCAATAAGTTTTTTTTCCAGTTGTCAATTTTGTTTGTTTAGCTCAGGTATGTTCCTCGATTTTTACTATAGATAATTGTGTAAAAACCAAATTTCATGTACTGGTTAGGTTAGGTTCGGTTGAGGCAGCTGTTGTAGTCGACTCACACCAACTTGTAATGCCTCGGGTATATACCTTAGTCAGCAACTTGAAGCTCGTGAAATTCGTAGAATAGTAGACAGTATTAGACAGTGAACCAGACCGGTGAGGAAATGTATGAAACGACTGCCCAGGCGAGTCATTCTGCGGCAGGAAGACGTTTACCATTGGAATTCCAATACTCTCATTATCAGAAAGAGTTTGCAACCCTTCTCTGCCAGTTCGTATGTGATCTCGCTCTCTAGTATAACCACAACTACCCACAGTAAGGGTGAGAGAACTCCTTCTTGCGCAGTCCTCCTGTGGCCGCGTCATTTAATTCTACAATTCCACATCTTAGCGTTGATGGTCCTATGAGTAAATATAAGGCCTATCAAGTGTTAAATATAACTTCGATGATAGCTCCAGGAATAGAATTATTGAAGACACTTTCAATATAAATAAAATCGACTTGTACTGAGTCATTGAAAATGATCTACAATAAATCTGTTTTATCCTGAACTCAAGAGAACATTACAATAATGAGAATGGCATAGTCAAAATATAGGTCCGGCTCCACAGTCGATTCCTTAATATATATTGTAATATTTAAATTTTCAAAAATATCCATAAAGGTTCAGATATCTTTATCCGTTATCATAATGTACAATCAGTATTCATAATACAAGAATTTTCACAATTAATCAATAACATTTAAGATTTACCACTTCGATATTTTAATGTGTGTAATTTGTAATTAAAAACATATTAAGTACAATTTACTCTACTAATCAAATTAATAAATTAATTACAAATAATAAAATTAAGTGCGTATAATTTACTTAATAAAATCTATGTTTTATATGACTGAAAAGCAATTAATTTTGAAATTTCCAAAGCGAAGAACATGGGATTCTAAGAATTGCATACTTTCATTTATTTCTTCATTCCTTCATTCGTTCGTTTGTTTGTTTATTGCTTGTATTAATAAATCGGTAGCTATCTTTATATGTTTGTGCTCATATACAAATACCTATTCAGTTACCTACTTAATGTCAGTTACGGCCTGTGAGACTAAATGGTAAAAATAGTGTAAGTATTGTAAGCATAATAAAAGGTGATTTGATTTTAATCAAGCTGTTATTTCTATATCACAGTGATTGCAACCATTCCATTTTTCTAATTCCATATTTCCATAATATTAAATAATGCTTCAGTGTCTTGCAGTACTTAAAAATTGTCATCAATCTCATGTTGTTCACATTGTTGACAAAGCTCGTCCGAAGGTACATCATCAACTATTAAAAACACCCTTTTTCCGCTATTGCTTACAGTTAAAGCAATAACGATTGCTTGTTGTTGTTGCTTCAATTTTACTCTCGGGCAATCGGCTAGCACCATCAACTATCATATAAAAGGCTAACATAATTAAATGTCGAGTATTAATCAAATGAGATTTGTGGTTACGGCAAAAACCACTATGTAGGTAGGTATATTAGTCGATTTAAATGACACAAAGGCACTGGAGTTAATGATGTCACCGCCTATTGGTGGATAGCTGAAAAGAGTTGTGCTATTATAAAATAATGTAGTGCATGTGCATACATATTTATATAGTTGTATGGTTGGATATAATTAGGGTGGTGCAATGGTGTGTCAAACGTTAAAATGAAGATAATTTAAAGCTATTAGTTGATGGTGATAAATGATAAGTTCATGACATGGCATCGTATTGCATCGTTTGTATTTACTCCCACCTGTCTGTACACAAATATTTTTATTTTGATACTAAAGTAGACATTTCAAAATGGCGAGCTTAAATATGAACCCTTTGTAAATAAAAGGAAGACAAAATTGTATGTATATTTATGAATTTACATTTTATTCATATTCTATCATTTGAAAATATTTTTTTCATTTCTTACTATGAACAAAATTAATTATAGCCAATATCACAGTAAATGTATGTATATGTGCCACATGCTTTTCTTTTTTGCAAAAACCAATGACCGTAATCAATTAAAAATATTTTACTGATGGAGCTATTTTACATAATGATAACCTGCTTTAAGGATCAATTATTGTACTTCTGTTCTTATAGATTTGCAGCATACGTATTGTATTGTGTGGTATTTTATAACCACAATTAATCATGATTGCACCAACATGCCCATTCTGCTCATTGGATTTACTGATTGCTCTACAATTCTACTTTTCAGTTTTCTTCTCATATTTTCTTGTCATTATCATTGATGTTAATGAATAACAGCGTGCGTGTTTATATGGATGTATGCCATAAAATAATTACAACCTATTATAGCAAGCAATTTTCTGTCACAAATTGAATACAAAATCGTTTCACTTCTTTGCTGTTTTACTAGTATTGTTGGTGGTACTTTCATTCATTTTTGTTACTTTTTTATTACATACTATAACCACTCAGTGGCGACAACAGTAATAATTTTAACGTTGCAGAATCGAAATGAAAAAAATTATCATAAAAAATTCCATTCGTACACACACGCACACATTTATACTTACATAGTCACACAATGCATATGCGAAAAATGAAATAATTCAATGAGAGCGAACAAAAACAACGACAGTGGTAGTCAAAACACAACAATAGCAACAGCAACAACAAAATTGATTCAATTACGAAAATATCCATGAAATGACAGTATTTAATGCGTGAACATAAATTGACAATACAAATGACACACATCCACAACGACACATACCTGGACATACACTCGAAGCTCTTGATTGTATCGTTGATTCGTTCGATGGGTCGTTTGGTCAGTTGGTCACTTGAACGAGCATCACTTGCGCATGTAGGCAGCGGCCATTATGATAATATCCAGTGCAATGTATTGTAGTTATAATTTTATGCTACATACATAGTACAATAAGTATTTATGGATGTACATTAATGTGCCTTATGTATCCACAAAAGTTGCTGTTTTTTTATCAATGGAGTATACACTTTGGCTAACTGTACCATTCGTGAGGTAAATATTTTTGACAAAGTCATACGTGTTCGAATTTTCTTCGAAAATAATTGCATCTAAATTAATAGGAAAATGTGGACGACTAAGTTATGCATTTGCAAGTTTTTAGAAAATTTGCCGACAGGCACACAATAAGTAGATTTTAAGAGATTTTTGAAAACAGTTTAGCTCACGAATATCGTTCTATAGAGCAGAAAATAGTTGGTGTCAATCTTAATTTTTCGCTACAACTTCGATAAGGCATCCTAATGTACACACATTTATTAATTCTGTATATACTACCTAAATTACAATAACAGCTTAACAATTTCATAAGTTTTAATAACTTTTTGTTATGTTGCATTAATAAAAATAATAAATTAATAAATCAATGGATAGACTTTCCGCCTATTCGCGAAAAGTTCTTACATTGAAAACAAAAATGTAAGTACACATTGCGATTAATATTTATTACCGTCTTTTATATAATTGTTTAATATATTCTTTGCTTTACTTTGTAATTAAAATGAATTTTTAACAATAAAATGATAAGAAATTAACATTTCAAAACGTGTATCATAATAGTAGATATAAAGCCTCATTATTGCCTCTTTATCCTCACAAAGACACTGATCGCTTCGAAAAATTCGTAATACACATACTTATAAACATATTGCAATTACTTACTATTACTATTTTACATACCCTGAAGAAAATATTGGTACTCTTAGCATTACATCGATCTTTTAAAAGCATTTCTTAAAAAATTTTAACGAGGCTCACTTCAATTAGTTGGTTTTAATTTTGTGAAAACAAAGCTTTAAATATGATGCTTTCTAGATTAAAAACGATTCATTTTTAAAATCTCACAAATATTTTTGAAATCAATTAAAATGTAAACTAAAGCTTTCAGTTTAGAAAAGAGCTAAATATATAATATATGTCTTAATTTCATTCATTACTAGGAAAGTATATTTTCATGTAAAATAATTATTAATACATAGAATATATTATTCAATTTGTATATAATATAATATTCGCTACGCATCTATGAAAATATGTAAAATAAATCATATAATTATTTGCGAATATACTGCCTCTCATAAGTATTGTTATAAAGGTGAATGAACAAAACGATAATCATCCAAATATTAATCAACATGACTATTTGTGATTATAAATTTCCAGAAATACTTATAATACACAATACAATGCTATCGTAAAAATACATTTGTATATCTTTTGCAATCAAGAAAATATTGGTGGATATTTATATTGTTGCCATTGTGATTATTTCTTATTATTAATATTACATGCTACTTTTACTATTATGAACAATAAAATACTACGAAATGGAATTATTTTCATTAAAATTGTATATTATACCTATATATGTATATTTGTAGGTATGGAGATCTTAGATAAGGTATACGCAAGTATACGAAAGTAACAACTTTGAAACGAACAATGGCATGTAAGTTAATGACAAAGAGGATGTTGACGATAATCACATTGATTTTACCAATACAAATGATAAATGTACAGATGCCGTGTGCACAATGAGAAATTCCTGAAGCACCTAAATGTATACTTCAACATTTCATGTACATACATTTATTCATTCATATTCGAAATTAATAAATACCTTTAGTGACTCTCGCTTTGATATGTATGCATGTCTGTGTGTTTTACTTTTGTGATTATATTCCTACAAATTAATAAAAATTAAAATATTACTATCGATATTACTACTGATGCTTCTGTTATTACCACTACTTACGAATATATACAATATATGGCTATTTGTGTACATACATGCATATACACATATTAAATGTCCCTCTTATGGTTGTCATTGATGTTGAAAATACATTGGATTAAATTAATTATCATTATAATAATGGAGATATTATATGAGTGCTTGGCAATGGTTACTGTTGCGATTGTAAAATTATTATTACATACTGCACAATAACTTGTACATACGCAGTATGGAATTGAGTTAATTTTTGCATAATTTAATGAAAATGAAACAATTAAAACATATGTTATGTCAGAGCTGGCATGCTTTACTTCACATTAAATTAAGTATATTTTTTAAAAACCAAAAAAAAAACACAAAAAAAGTCTATATACCTATAAATTACCTTACGGATTAAAGTGTTGTTGATTTAAATTTGACAAAAAGGAAACATGTGAAAAATGAATAAATCAAAATCACATTCATTATGATTAAAGTATGGTAGGTGATGACTGGAGTAATTAAATTTGTATTGTCATACATTTCATATGTATAAAAACAGCGATTAGTGATGTTGTTAACTCGGTAGAAATTCTTGACTATATTTGTTAAAATTTTAATTACGATAATGTTTGCAGCTATTTGTGAATTAAATTTTTTTTTTGGAGTGTAGGTTTTAGCCTTCCAAAAATATGCATATATCTATTTATATATCAGAAAATCTTCAAATACTTTGGAGCACATTTTTAATAGCTAAACTTTGTATTGTAAACTTACGAAGATGTTTACATTGCATGATCATTTAGTCAATATATGGAAAGTAATTGGGCATTTCTCCGGAACTTCATCCAATTAAATACAGTTAAAATCAAAATAAAAGGTCGGTCTGAACAGGTTCCAATGCAATAAAACATGTCGATGGTATGTAACATCAAATAAGACTAAAAGCTAAGTTTAACCGTTGTTCTTTAGAACTTAAATTGTAAAGGAATTGGGTATGAGAAGTAAAGCCTGCTCGCTCAGCAATACAACAATTTATAATTTATTGTGCATTCCATAATACCCCATTAGCTATTGATAAATGCTGAGCAGGTCCTTTTGGACGGCTTTTTCTTGTCTCATGCTCCTTACGGCAAAATCTTCATTGGTTGAAATCTAAAAAGTCAATTTTGTGGAGGTGGCATTCTTAAAAGTAACGTCGCGAGGGCGCTAAAAACTCCACTAAGGAGTTTTAGATGTAGCATATTTAGTTTGTGTGCTTCTTCGCTCATTTTCCTGATGAAGGTATAAAATATTTTAGCATACTTGAGAAATTGCATAGACATTCAGGTAGGTGCAGTTATCCAGTTATGTTTCACTATGCTACCATGTCTTTGTATTGTAATTTTGGGCTTATTTCTTAGCTTGATCGATATTTGTTCTCACTATAATATATTTGGGATATTAATCGTGGACTTCATTATGATATCGGAGTTAGATTCAACTTAGTTACTTAAGGCAATCATCACTAATGCTGGTTCTACTTCTTCTCGTATTGCCGAATGCAACTTAACCCTACTTCCCAGTTTCAAATGAGTACCGAATTCTCTGTCGTAGAAAAATTAAAGAAAAAAAATATTTAAACTCAAATTATAAATCCGCATATTTATTTATTATAATTTTTTATTTATGCATTCTGAACACAAAATTAAACTTTTGACAATGATTCGGGCATAAGGCTTAGCGTTAGGGGCAACAAAAGTTACCGATGTTTTTAAATTGTAGGGGAGAGTGGGGCAAAAATAGTCTAGTAAGGCATTTTTGGCTCTTGCAAGCAAAACTGAAAACATATTTAAAAACTGAAATGTGCTTTAGAAAGCCTCTTTATCTGGCTACATTTCCACCGCTGCCGAGCTATAGCCGAAAAACCAAAACAACTTTTTTAACTATTCTTACCCCACTAGTAGGGTAAAACTAGTCAACATTTCTGTATGCTGTAAATGAACGAAAAAAGAGAGAAAAAACGCAAATTAATTAGTTTTTTTAATTGAAACATGTTTATTGGAATGCTTTATGACAAAAATGGCCTTCAATCAGAGTCTTCTTTATCTTTTTCAGTTTCTGGCGTGACTAGTTTTCGTGGACTACCACGGCCGCGTCCAGATAGAGTTGGACGCGAGCCTGTACTGCAGCCAGGAACATCCTGTTCGTCGCCACGACCACCACCACGATCACCACGACCACGACCACGACCGGCGTTTTTGTTGTTGTCCTTTTTCGGCAGCTGTCTGCTGAACCATGCGGCGCTCCATTTAAAAATCGTGGATGAAAACGAACACGCGGAAAACAAAGAATGGCGGAATTGCCGCACCAGTGGCACTTACGGCAACTGCAATCATGACGAGTTGACCTCATTCAGCCGATGTCATTTTGCCAATGTGTTTGGCTCCGTATGGCGCAACCACACGCTCCGGCATGTGAACTGTGGTGACGCTGGATTCATCCATATTCCATATATATTTTCAACTCGTCCATGACTTTACCCAAATTTTGATAAAAACGTCCGACGTTGTGTCGATTGAAGTTCGTCGGATGGGCCAAGCTCGTTGCTTGTGGCTTGCGCAGCGAAAAGTTCTGATGACGTCTCATGAATGACAGAAACCAATCTTGCCTGCCATTTTTTCGTTTCTCCAATTATCCGGCACATCGATTTCCAATTTTTCAGCAAACCCTGCTGCCACATTTTGCACGTCTCTTGTTGACAGGCCGTAATACATGGCACTTGATTTCAGCAAATAATTCATTAACGCCGCTTCTTGATCTACGTTGAAAACCTACGGAACAACACAACATACACGAATGAGTTAAATGAACGAAATGAATGCATAAGAAAATTACTTGAGTTCGATATTTTGTCGGCATTGGACGGTTAATGTTGTCTCTCAACGTATGGTAATTCAATTTCAAGATTTCGGCAGCTTTTGCGATCGTGCTTCCTTTTTCCACGCATTCGCCAAGTCTTCTTTGTCGATCGGCTGCTTCTTTCGCTTGTAATTTTGCATCATTTTGTCTAAAAACGAAAAACAAAACAAACAAAAAAATAACTATTTTTGCCCCACTCGCACTTTTTCCGACTTTTCACTGATTTCTCAATAAACCGATAAAAATATTGAAAAACGAATATTATATTCTTGTTCAGCATCCAATTTCACTTAAGTGATCACTTATCTTTGCGATTTTGTAACACCGATGATATTAAAACACACACGATTTAAAAACACCAATGCGACCTCATATGCGACCTCAGAAAAAAATTTGTTGCTGCGTAGCGTCTACAAATGGGGACGCACACAGCTGAAGTTTTTACTGTCAGCACCGACTGTGAAGCTGAATCTACCATAGAGAATGCACCATTTTTCGTTCAGTCGTTTATCCGTGAGAGCCAACAACTCTCATTGCCCCACGACTATCTTTGCCCCACTCTTCCCTACAACTCACTCTATAATTAATATTGTAAGGGTTTATTATATTAAAAGTGTTTTTTTTTTATTTTTATTAACATATCTTTTACTTTACCTAAATAAAAAGTAATATATCTTAGATATATAAGACCCGAAAGGCTCTTTGGCCTAGCTTCTCTTCCACAGCTGTAGTGCGTGTTAAATTTTGGACAGTATTAAAAGGACCTACTTATTTTAGCCGGTTCCGAGCGGTAAAACCTTTGTGACATTACGTTTTTTGAGCTTTGTCTCAGAGTTCTTTTGGAAGTTTTTCCATGGCAAATTGTTACTGCCGGAAGAATTGCCTATTACTTGCTGACAAGGGGGCACCTTTAGAAAGAAAAATCTTTTCAATATTAAATTTATCCTGCAGCCGGGTGTTGAACCCACGACCTACAGATTAGAAGGCCAACACACTAACCACTGAGCTACAACACCCCACTGGAATAGCTACTATTGTGTAAAATAGCAACGTACTAAGACTGTTCACAAAAAATAGCAAATGATAATGTCGCTTATAATCATTTCCGCTAATTAAAATGATTACTTTTGCCTCGGGCCAAAAATAAGATATTTCTTAGCAATGAACCCTCATTGCTGCACTCTTTCCCTTTCTCTATTTCATAATAAACATCTACTACTTCACTTTTTCGTTCTAGCACATCGATTCAAAGAGATTTCCGTTTATGCTACAAGCTTATAACAAAACGTACATACAGCAAAGAAGTTTGTGAAAGGAAATGCAACTATATTTGTAGCAATTTGTTGTTAGTTACTTCCGTACATTTCTTCTAATATTACTCTACTTTTTAGTTATATATTCTACATACATACAACGCTTTGCACAATTATCAAAAATCATTAATTAGAAGAATGTCGTCCCACAGGTTGAACTGTCATCATTGTACTTACAAGATTTTATATGCCACAATATATTATATTGTACCTCGCTACTTATCTATCATGCTAGAGGTGGTACGAAAGTAATATTATTGCAGCAACGACGATAGATATAACCTCTTACTGCATACATACAAAGTTGATAAATATGCACTCAACTTATACATACACACATACAATTTGCATAATTTTCAAATAAAATATACGACAAACAATAACATCATTAGCTGCAGGCTCTTCTGCTTTATATATTATGTACATATATACATACCATAGTAGTAGCACGATAAAATGATGTGATACTCATTTATGTAAAGGACGACGTAAAGAGAAAGAGACATTAAACAAATGATTCTAGATATTTAAGTAGTACATAGATGATGGGTTGGTTCGGTTGATTGTGGATTTTGATGTTGACATATTTATGGATTTTATATGTTAAAGCTAATGTGGAAAGGTGTACGATACGATGGAAGGAAATTAATTTTCGAATTCAGCATATGAACACCAGCGTGAGTGAACGTAAGAAAACGATAAGAAAATGTTCAAAAGTCAATCGAAATGAAAGTGAGCATAAAAAAAAAATAAATATGTGGCACTTAAAGCCCCAAAGGGCTCATTGGCCGAGCTTCTCTTCTATTACTGTTGTGCGTCTTAAATTTTGGACAGTATTAGAATGGACCTACTTATTTTAGCCGGTTCCGAACGGCAGAACACTTGTGACATCACTTTTTCTGAGCTTTGTCACAGAGTTCTTTTTAGAAGCTTTTTCATGGCAAGTTGTTACTGTCGGAAGAATTGCCAATTGCTTGCCGACAGGTGGGTACCATTCGAAAGAAAAATCTTTTCGATATAAAATTTGTTATGCATCAGCCGGGTATTGAACCACGACCTACAGATCAGAAGGCGAACACACTAACCACTGAGCTACGTCACCCACATATATAGTGAGCATATTTCTTCATTTTACTGCATGTACGATAGGAAAACTTGTAAATACGTACGAGTACAATATATGAGGAATGCATAAGTAATAGTAATAGCAGTAGTAGTAGCAGTAGTAGTAATAATATAAAATTTTGCAAGAAGAGTTACTTTGTAAAATTGATTGCATATTTTATGGGTGACAAATGAAGTCACCTGCTAAAAGTATGCGAATACACAAATAATAATGTGGATTTCCCTCTTCTTTCTCTTCGAAGAATAATATTGTATTTACACTCTTCGCTAGTTTGTATAGATATATGAGAAATGTCTATAAGAAAAAATACAATGAATAGCAAATTTAGTTTTTATATAAATTCATTTATGTAGAACGATTTTCCTAACCAATAAATGTTATATAATACATCGTTACGAAAATTCAAAACGCTGTCCTCTACGAGTACAAACTGTGATCTTTTAGGTTAGGTAAATAAGAAATCCACCAACAAGAACATTGGAAGCCTATTTTTCATCTCTTAAATTATAAAGAATTATAAAGGAAATATTTTTAATTTCTTAGCGGGAAATTAGGAGGAAAATTCGGGTTGTGCGATTAATTGTTTAGTCAAGTGACGGGCAGGAGCCTTTTCCACTTATGATCCATCTTGATACATTTGACTGCTAGGTAAGCGGAGCAACCAAGAGCCGGGGCGAAGAACGGACGAAAAGCACACCACAACACAACATCTCATATTCCGTTTTACTATACTAACACAAACTTGTCAGGTTAAACTTTTATAAATAAATAAGAAATAAACTAAGAAAATATATATATTTTTTTTTTTAATCAAAATCAAATTTAAATTTAAGTCAAAAATCGGTTTCGAATAGATAAAAGGTTATTTATTAAAATATAGTTCACGTGTATTTACTTTGTTTTAGTTTTGAACATCTATATGATCTATAATCTATAATTTCATCTATCTATAATTTTATCATGAAAGCGGTAAGTGTGTTTAAAAGCATTCATGCGGCCGTCGTGCTTTCAGTCAGTGAAGGGGATTAACATGTAGCTCGTGTCGTAATTGAGTTTCTGGTGGAAGTTTGGTCTATCACCTCCAGGTGGTGACGGCCTGTAACAAATGCACATCGGAAGTCCGAAAATGCTTGTTGTAAGAAGAATGTCGCGCCAGTCAGCTAGTGTACACACGCACATCAGTCGGCAGGAGTATCTTGTATCTTGGCATGGTATCCGGGCTCTGTGACAATGTAAAAATTGGAGACTGCCTAACATGCGAAGGCGGGTTAGCAGTCGTAAGAAAAAAATGGATACAAACAAGAAAAATATTAACGAAAACGTAAAGCGGGGACTAACAGCGACGAAACTTGCAAGTCAAATGGAACATGAACTCTGTAATGACAGCTGACGTAATTCGGCTTCTACCAACAGGAGCAATGTACATCAGCGCAAGACACGCATGGGAAAAGAAATTTGCGACAACAAAGACCAACAACTGAGAACTGGTGCATTAGCACCAGCCACACTAAGCAGCACAACGAAACAAATTGGTGCTGCGGATGGTGTAACTGTGCTACAGAAATATTACTCTCAGGTAAATCTTACAAATACGGAGCTGACTGCTCTGGAAGAAGCGGTCCTTATGGAAGTGGCGAAAGGGTGGGACCACAAATTAATTTTTGAGGGTATACACTTTCAACCTTGGCATATACTGGTTGACTGCAAGGTCATGCAGATTGTTGAATGGCTTAAAAAGGTAGCTCCGAAGCAATCAGCTTAGAAAGGAGCATCAATAGTAGCATGCTCTGAAGATGAAGTAACCAGAGCACAGAGCAGTAAAAGAATTGAATAATTACGGAATTCACTCACCCTTAATTCATTTAAAAGCTGCATCAACGAGGCTGCACTCTTTTGCTTCGAATTCATTAAAGAATGACAGACGAACCATTCATCATTCTCAAAAGCTTAAAATTATCACACTTTCCAATTCAGTAAAGAGTGGGAATTGAAAAATATCAATCCCATTCTTCAAAGGCTTAAAAATATGATGAATTCATTCAATATTATAACTCTTTTAAACTCTGAAATACTGGAAATATGATATTATTTATTACCATGAAAAGCATAGCTGCTTTGGAACAAACCCCATGGTGTTATTATGAAGGTAGAGCAACTACAAAAAATTCCTATTGGCCTCGCGGTATAATGTCAGAAACTGGCGTCTTATAGTGTCAAGCTAGAGTGTTTCTTGTTTCCTTTTCAACTTCTTCTTCTATTCCCATGTGTTTGTTGTTGTTTTATTTACTTTTCCTCCTTCTTTCATGAGAACTCTCTCCAATGGCACCACCTTGTGTTATTATACCATGACAAAACGTGTGAAACGTGATGTAACTTGCACAGTACCCTGCAGTTTTGTATTGCATATGCGACAACCCACAAGAATTCCCCCTTTTTTCTTGAAGTAGGATGTTGAATCGAGCTGCTCATTTTATATAAAAATTAATACAAATATGATACACCCACTATATATCAAAAAAATTTTTAGCGAACCTTTTCAATTACTGAAAAAAATATGCCATATAAAATGTCATAGCGTTTATCAAACCAAATATCGGATAGCTTTCCCATTCTTCAATGATTTGTTAACTTTGCGATGAAGAATTAATACAATCAATTAAATTTTCACTTTCTTTTGAACACATTTTTAAATTTATCTAACAAGATTCACTTTGAAGAAATTCACGTTTGAAAAGAAATTAACGGATCATTATATATCTACGCATTATACATAAATATGCGTATATATACGTAGAATTCTTGAAAGCGGTTAAACTACCAGGAACAAACATGCTAGTCATTAAAAAATAATAAATATGTGGCACTTAAAGCCCCAAAGGGCTCATTGGCCGAGCTTCTCTTCCATTACTGTTGTGCGTCTTAAATTTGGACAGTATTTGAAGGGACCTACTTATCTTAACCGGTTCCGAACGGCAGAACACTTCTGACATCACTTTTTCTGAGCTTTGTCACAGAGTTCTTTTAGAAGCTTTTTCATGGCAAGTTGTTACTGTCATTACTTCTCAATTTATTAGAAAGATTACGTAAAAACAAACAAAAAATTGTAATACGAAATAAAACTTTTATAAATTTTTGCATTTAATACTTTCTTTATATTTAATATAAGCCAATGGCAACCCAGAAATGAAAAATCCAACAACCATACAGATATTTTGTAAACAACAAAACGGGAAGAAGAAGAAAGGCTGTCAGCTTGCTACTGAATGGATATCGCCACTCCCATTATTTTTAGGCTGCAGCCATCTGCGGCAGCATTCATTAAAATTTCAATTCAGTGTGAATGCTTTAGCATTTTCAATTCATGAATTGAAAACGAATAGAACTCATTCATTTTTATCAGCCTAAAGATTTCACACACTGAATGCTAGAACAAAAAAAGATTGCAGCTTTTCAAAATTTAAATAAAAGAATTAAAAGTGAAAATGAGTTCACACTTTTACAGCTCTGCCAAAGCACATATAATAACGATCTTCTTAACGACTTAAACACGCCACTCTGGATAGCCGTAAAAATTAAAGAAGATGATGATGGGCAGCTAATAAATCTTGGAATTGATGAGCAATCATTCAACACCATAAAGAAGTCTGAATATTTCATCAATTACAAAAGGCATAGTTCACCTAGAGCATGCATACTACTTAGCAAAAATATTAATTGACATCGAGGGCAGCAAACGAAAAGTTGTGGTGTCATCAGCATACTTTCCGGACGAAGAAACCTCACCACCGCCGGCAGAAGTACTGCAGTTGGTGGAGCTCTTGGGCACAACATGCCTATAATTCTGGGATGCGACGCCAACACACACACCACACGCTATGGGACAGCATGGACAGTAATAGTCGAGGTGAGTACCTTCTAGAATATGTGGTAACTTCCAACTTAGAGATTTTATGAGGTGGAAATAAACCTACATTTGTTACCAGAGTTAGGAGCGAGGTGTTATATATAACAATAGCCAGTCCGAGCATTGCTAGGTACATAAGGAATTGAAGGGTTTCTAGGAAGGAATCATTATCTGATCATAAGGTAATTGAGTTTTCTCTAGAGGGCCTGAATATTCAAGCATCAACATATAGAAATCTGGGAGAAATGTAAAGAAAATCTCGGTTACAAGGCGTTTCATCGAGCAAACTCATACGTAACAATTACGAGCTTGAAGATAGCGTGACTCAATTAAATGGAGCAATACTGGACACTTTCCACAACAGCTACCGAGAAAAACCAAGCGGCAAGCTAAAAGATGCAGTTTGGTGGAACAGCCATCTCTCTGCTCTCAGAACCTAAGTCCGCAGCCTTAGCAACAGGGCAAAGCGAGATACCGATATACAGAATACCGGGAATACAGAACCAAGCTGACAGAATATAGTAAAAAAAAAAAAGAAAAGCAAAGTGTACGAGCTTTAGGAACTTCTGTGAAAGTATCTCCACTTTACCCGCTGCAAGTAGACTATACAAAGTTTTTGCAAAAGCTGAACCAGACATGTTATTATATCTAATTACAGAATTACAGAAGAGATCAGTCGATCTAAGTTTCGACTAAAGAAACCCTATGCTGGAATCAGGAAATCAACTGTGGAAATCGTCTCTGTGGCCAGACTTGAATTGGTATTAAACACCTTTCAACCATTCAAGTCGAAAGGAACGTGCGGAATCTATTTCATTAAAGCACGCATGCACACTGATAAATGGCAACATTGTTTAAGTGTAGATAAACACAATAGAACAGAAATATTATATGTAAACAAGGGAGAGCAGTCGATTTTTCCATTTTTACTACGGGCAAAACTTTTAACAAATTTATGTTTTTACGAAATGTGCCCATCCGTTATTTAGTCGAAAAATTTGATTAAAGATTGTAAAATTCTGATTAATCGATTATTTGATTAACCTAAATTTTGTTTAAATAAAATACAAATTATTCGATTAATCAAAATATTTTTAATTTTTCTTTGTTTTTCGAATTTTATTTGAAAATAAATATTCAAAATGCATACTCATATGCATAGCATTGGAAAGTTATTTGTCTACTTTATATTTAAAAAAATATTACAAGTATGTTGAATATTTTATTGTGATTAATTAAATTCTGATTGATTGAATAATTTCAATTTTTGAATTAGGTCGTACGAAATATCCCATGGCTATTTGATGAGAATTGAGGCTAATGCCCTATGTAATTGCCCTCTCGAAATCCAAAATACCCTACTATTACATTACCTATGTGAATGTCCAGAGTTCCAATACCTGAGATATCATTTCGCTGCGATGACCCTTTAAACCTCCTCTCTAACCCTTCCCCGACTAATATTGAAAAAATATTGAAGTTCTTAAAAGCTCCCAGATTGTATTACCAAATATAGTAACTGTCTTATTTTGAACTCTCTCCTTTCATCCATGAGCAGCTGAAAGCCATTGCTGCTATTGCTGCTATACTCTCAATTAGGTATTAATTTAGTTAATACTATAATTCTGTCAAATAAATAAATAAATAATTTTTGATTATAATAATTTTCTTTTATAATTTTTGAATATTCAAAATCATGATTATTTGAATTAGTAATCGAATATTTGATTAATTAGCAATTTTGATTAATCAAATTATTCAATTAAACGATTAATCCTACAACCCTAAAAATAAGATTTCCAGATGACAAGTATGAGATATGAGCAAATTCGGTGCCTATTTCAAAAATAGCTTTCTCGTGGGTAAATGTTTGCGCAAAATGAAAGGACTTATTTGATGTTTTCCGGTGTCGCCACCTCATTCGGGCCACCTTTTCGTTCGGCATCATCGGTGCTTGTTCGTCCGCGCGTAAAGTCTCCAAAGCTAAACACAAAATGATCAATCGGCTTTTATGTATGCAAAGCCATGGCAAGTTTTTGGAATCAACAAAATAAAGTACAAATTAAATAACAGCAAGCAATAGACGTTTCCAAACATATCGTCCACTTCCATGGATTTTTTTTCAATTTTAGAGCAACTTCATACCTTTGTTTCTAAACCAATTTTTATTTATGTATTTGAACCACCCTGAACATCTTAATCTTCAATATTTTCATAAGAAATTCCTACCATTCAAATCATTCCTATTTAAAACAAATCAGTTGCATAAATTCATTTAAGTAATATTGTATATAAATAAAAACTTGTGTGTATGGTTATACACTATGTACATATATACATAAATATTGTAAATATATTGTAATCATCATCGATTTGTTGTGCGAGTTAATATCATCTGTATACAATTGAATGCAATTAATTAATACATAAAAAACTATTGTTGTTGTTGTTGTTACAATAGGAAATGAAGAAAATGTCTATGATTACACACATCCATGTGCATATATATACACACAATACAAAATGCAATTAAATTATAAACTGAATTTAAAGCTTTAAAATAGAATTAATACACATACTTAACAATAAATCTGAATACATTCAGTAGGCAATGAAATCGTAGTATATATGTAGGTACATAGGTATACACACTATATATACATACACATATATATATATATATATATATATATATATATATATATATATATATATATAGATATATATATAGATATATATATAGATATATACTTACTTACTTACTTATGTGGCCATAACAACCGAATATCGATTTAGGCCGAATATAATATGCTTCGCCAGCCATGTTCCGAATATAACACCTTCTTAGCTGGAGCGTGTTCTTCCATTCGCTCGACATGACCTAGCCAGCGCAGCCGCTGGATTTTGATGCGCTTTACTATGTCAATATCGGCATACAGCTCGTACAGCTCATGGTTGTAACTTATTCGGTACTCGCCACCAACGCAAATAGGTCCAAAGATATTGCGTAGGACTTTTCTCTCGAAAACTCCGCAAAGAATTTTTCGTAATCTTTCTTCATAGCGATGGGTTGAGATTGTAAATTTAATTCCAATTTTTCTAGAAAATGGTGTTTTCATTTTATAGTTGGTGAAATTACTAAAAGTGGTGACTCGTGATTCGAGTGATGACCAACAATAGGATCTAATCGTTCCTAATTTGCCACAACCGCAGCCAACACAGCAGCGTTTTTTCCGTCAGCAGGTTCCTTGTTGAATGAACCTGTTTCACTGATACAGCCCATAAAAGAAATTGAGGTTATGTCGATTCAAAAATGTCTACCATTTTTTAATAAAAATCGTAAATTCTATGTGCTTATTATGCTCGAAATAAGATTGGATATCAATGAAGTACATACTAATTTCAAGATGCGGCAATACAAAATGACAAATATATTGTACAGTAACACACATTTAATAATATAAACTTTAAATGTCATCAACATGTTTATATAGTTATTTGTAAATGTATAGCAAGTCTCCAAAAAGTCTACTTTATTTAATTTTATTTTCTATATTTGTTATTTTCAACGACAAATTGAATAAGTTAAATTAATTTAAATATAAAAAAAAACGGGAAAGAAAAATTTTGTAACTTTCACCATCCATTCACACGCACTCAGCAACAAAAGAATAATGAAAAGGGTATAAAAGTTATACCCACGTGAAGTCAACAGCCTTTGTAGTATATTGGTAGATGTTGGAAAATTATGCCTGGCACCAATGAGTCGACAACAGACAAAAGGTCCCTTTATGCAAACAAACACATGCACACCCATGCATACATATATATTACCTCTTTCATGTTTCATATGACAGCAAACTTGTTGCTGTTGTCATGAACAAACAGAAAAATGAAAAGTAGAAATAACGCAATTTTTAAGAAACAGGAAAAAAATGATAATACAAGGAAGTTAAAATAGCAACGTGTGTCGAATAGAGTGAAGCTAAAGGGAACATAATATCAAAGTATGTACAAAGTATCATACCATGCAAGGTATACGCTTACCAAATACATAAATATTTCACACACGCTTCTTATTTTCAACAAACATACAAGTACACATACAAGTATTTTAAGTATTAAATTCTATTTTTATACCCTGCTTAATGCAATATGCAAGGTATATTCATTTCGGTCAGATGTTTGTGACCACTTGAAGGAATCTCCGGAGATATAGAAAAGTATATATATTCGTGATAAGCGTCGCTTAAATTTTCGATTTAACGATGTCCGTCCGTCCGCCCGTCCATCCGTCTGTCTGTCACCTGGCTGGTTCGCACGATAACTTGAGCAAATATTGAGCTATTTTGACGAAATTTGACATAAGTCACCTATGATCCAAGGGTACGGAGGGAATTGATATTGGGCATGATCAGTCAATAGCCACGCCCACACCAAGCATTCAAAGCGACTAACCTCGGAATTTTCAAAATCTTTAACTTGCTATAACTTACTTAATATACCGCTTGGGACAACAATATTCGGCACATAGAGTCACATTATACTACTACATAATCTTGGCGTGCCATGCCTACTTTTTATAGTAGCTCCCATACAAAGCGTATGTACTTTATTTATATTGAAACAGCTGTGGCTTCTGGAATCTTATGTTTAGAATATCCATAATTGACACTAAGATTACTATGCTAGTCGAAAATAATCTGGCAAAAAATCGGTGTGCCACGCCCACTCTTTTTTGGGGTTCCCATACAAAGTTGCGGAAATTAAAAAAAAATGTTAACCATCATAACTTGCAAACTATTCACTAGACTCACAGAAAATGTACCCGCCACGCCCACTGTTTATAGTAGCCCCCATACAAAATGACCAAATTTTTTTCAATTGAAGCAGAAGTAACTTCTGCATCCTTCTGTCTAGAACAATCATAATTAACACTTAGGTTAATATGGTAGTCGGAAATATTCTGGCAAAAAAATCAGCGTACAACGCCCACTTTTTATATAGCTCCCATACTAAGCCTCGGAATTATCTTAAAATCCTTTAAATTATCCCTTTTACAACCCTCATAACATACAAAGTACTTGGTCAAAGTCAACCATATTTCGGTTGTAAATTAGTAGTATATGCAAAAATTGTTTCTCGAAAAGTGGAAATATAAGAAAAAGATGGATATTCGAGTAAACTTTTTATATATAAATCTACATATGCAGGGTATAATTTGGTCGGCCCCAGCCGACTGTAAGGAGATTTTTATTTTTTATTTTTTTGTTTTGTATTTTTTCAGGAGAACAAAGTTAACAAAACAAACGAAAATCTAAGTATATTCTATTTTTAAACATACAATAGAAATGTACAAGCACTATATTACAATTTAGTTGTTTTTTTTTTAATTTCCATTTTCATTGCACACTTTCAAAACGGAAATCATACATACAAATTGGTTATCAATTTAATGTTCAATTTTCATTTGTACAATTCATAGGTGTTATAAATATTGGCAATCGTGATAAGATCATGCAAGCATTTAGACACAAATTTTTGAACAATAACAACAGAGTTGAAATCATCCAGCGAGTTAAGCTCGCCCCCGTTCGTCATATTATTATGTTGCTACTTGTATGTTACCTTAGAAATGATTTCGTTGCACAAATTTATCACTTTTATCATTTAGTAAATTTGTTTATTCTCCCATTTGATCACCATTTAAACATAAGTAGATAACATAAGTTAATAATGACTGATGTAATCTATGAAGCAGAAGAATGAAAACAACTAAGTAGTAACATATAATATTAAACGTCGCTTGCCAAAGTTTTGATTCGTTTATGGAGGACGGTATCCAAACTAATATTATGCAAAACATAATTTTCTATAATTTTTTCCACCTCATCTTTTAGGAGACAATTACGGTTGCATTTTCAGTGGTGTAGGCATTTATGAAACTGAAAAGAAACATTAAATAATTAGTGTGTGTGGTGCAAATAGAAAAAAAAAAACAATAATGAAACTTACTTTCCCACAAATTGGTACCATTATCATTTTATTGTGGGGCGTTAACATAAATAATGTTAAAAAAATCAATTATTAATAACTAATATTTACTTGTGATGAACGTGTGACCATTAAGAACAGTGATGAGTGTAAAGTCATGTGTCATACATACCAATTAAGATGCTACTAAACCATCAACATCATTGATTACCGTGATGAACTCATACTATCGTTTCATAAACACAATTGCATCATACCGGCGTCATTGCCTTAGTTGATGGTTCGCAAATTGGTGGTACATGAAATCAAAGTGCGATAGATTCATGTGAACGTATGCATGAATGTGGCCACCACATGAAATGACCACATACCATCAACTACTCAAGTGGATTAAACGCAAACTCACATGTGCCAACAATATAATACCAGCGCATGTAATCCAATGCTAAGACACCCATCACAATGATGTTCTTACGCATTAATTTATAATAGTTGAGTCCTGTACCGAAATCACGCATGAAACACTTATCCAACGACCAAATGCAATCATACAATTCGATATGCTATTGCGCTTTGTATTCCATCGAAATGGCGGTGAAGAGAAATGTACATGACGACAGGAAGAATTCCAGAAATACTACGTGTATTGATCTCAACAATTTATCCACAGTCATGATTAATTAACGTTTGCCCAAATGCTTAACCAGAGGCCAGAGATGACCAACGCACAAGCGAATAGCGTCTAAAGACATGTCCACCAATTGTTTATAAAAGCCTTAGCCACACCGGATCGTCATAAGCTATTGGAACACAATATGAATTGCAGCCAATTAAGAAATGTAGCACATTCGTAAATTGTTTTTGGTTCCGCAAAGGGTGGAGTATTCAAATTTTATTGTTGTTGTTATTTTTATGATTTTTGCCATTGTAAGCAAGCTCTTTGCAATGTGATATTGTCGATATGTTATGTCGAGTGTCCACTGTTAAATGATTTATTCGCAGTTAAATGCTAACCTAGGCAAACAGACAAAGGCGGAACGAGTAAAAGTAATTAATACCATGGCATCGAGTGCTACACAATGTTTCGGTATCGAAAAACAGGCTGACCAGAAACTATCGCAATTAACGTAATGAAATCAATGTCTACATATATGAACGTATATGTATCGTATATATATATATATATATATATATATATATATGCTGTATATGTATGAATGTATATTTGCTGAAACTGATCATATATAAATTGTATATAACGAACTTATATTCACAGTGTATGATAACCAATCATGAGGTATATAATCGGCAGAAGAAAAACATCTCTTCATATTTTGAATAAAACAGCTAAAAACAAAATTTGAAAAAGCTGCATTTATACAAATAAACACAACAATTTGTATACTTTTAGGCATATTTGCATAACAGCACATGTACAGTGCGTCCAATGGAAATACATATTCGAAAATTTTAGCTCGTCGATTTTGATGGATCGTTTTACTGGAAATAGTCAAACTGAATAAAATTTTTAAATGAATTTCAAAAAGTCTTACGATCGGCGTGGCACAGTTCGTCAAATTTGATTATATTTCATAAAAATAAAAATGAATGAATATCATTTTATGGCATGCAAAAGAAAAAATCGCTATAATTATGTCTTTAAATATACTTATTTGGCACAGAAGTTACAATTTGTACAATTAAGAGTGATTTAAAATTACTTTAAAATATAAAAAACTTAAAATGTTACACTTTAGAGGTGAAGGAAAGAAAAGTCCTGGCAAGCATGGACCTTTAACTTGAGGACTTTCGACTCTTTTCGATCCATCTTGGACAAAAATACGATTTTAAATTTGATTCAAAGCCTTTATTTTTGACAAAAATTCTGTGCATTGTTTAAAAAATATGGGATACTTTCAGGATTGTATTTAATAATATATTCACATACCTTTTGCCTATGCACTTTATAATTATATGACTATCAAAGCAAACGCCTAAATGTAGGCGTATAAACAAAGTGTTCATAGTTCAAACCTGGTTTATGACAAAGGTATAAGGTCTACATAAATAACGATTTCAGATTTGATATCACTAATATACAAAGTTTCATTGAAATCAAACACTTCTTCGAATTTAGTCTACGCGTTTTATAGGATCATTTACCTGTTAGCGACGAAATCATCGACTCACTGCATAGATCCATGTGGTATATACCCCTTAGCATTAATGCATATTAGCATCTACAAATGCATTATTCATATATTTTACATAATTAGTTTAAAATTATTGTTTTTTTTTTATACAATATTATCATAATTCTTATATTTCGTTTTGGGAGAGCAGATATCTCTGTATGAATTTGAATTTCTAAATAAGTAACTAGTGCACATTTTAGGCATATTGAACATACCAGCAATGCACACACAACAAAATACCCTGCAATAAATGCGATTCTCCCAGGATGTGTCCGGTCGCAAAGGAATATGCAACAAATCGCACTTTTGATCTCATTATATGTTGCCTGTTCCGTTTCGTTCGAGCATGTCCTATGAAGAGACTAATTGCACCCTTTTATACTCCAGCGGGTGTAAATGTAGATTAGTCGCACTGTTAGAAATTTTCATTCAATGCATCATAATTCTCAATTATATTTTCATTTCATTTATTTAACAATTTACCCATTTTTGCTCTTCGCCGCTATTCGGATCAAAATAATTTATTTTCATTAATTGCAATATAATTCTCATGTAAAAAAATGTGTTTTTTTTTTATTTGCCTTCATACGAACCTGGGTACAGGGAGTAGAAATCAAAAAAATTAATTTTCATTCATTGCAGTATTAACTTCCGATTCATATATTTCAAATTTCAATGTACAAATAAAATGTATGTATCTTTTGCTACTCTCCTCAGATTCGAACCCGTCACCGTGTGTTTTGCGCTATTGTATGTACTGTCACACTAACCTGTCACACATCATCGTTGACTTAAAAGCGAATCACTTGAATATGTAGAAAATCTCTAAATATATTTATTAATTTAAAAATTGATCCCGAAAAGATTACTCTCGGAGTACTCTTTATAGAGATTAGTCCTACAATTTTTTGCAGGGTAGTTACAAATATACAATGAGTATGTATTTGCAGTTTTCAGCAGAATCTTGTTGATATTGTAAATCTTTGGGATACCCATAATATGAATTCCCTATAAAATTACATCGATTACAGAACGAGTAGCATGCAGATTTTTTTATTCTATAAAATTCAGAAAAGGCATAGTGTGGTAACCAAGAAGAGGAAAAATTAGTGTCACTACGGAGGGAATAACATAGTTAAAAAAAATCAATAATTGAATCGAACACGTTTTTACTTTCAAACTTTTTCAAGAGAACTATTTCTTCTCTTCTCCTCTGGATCCGTCACTGCAGCTTTGATATTCCATGCGCACTGCCTATGTGTGCATATGCAAAATAATCAATACACACGTATGTGTGTATGTACATGTGTAATTTTCAACAATAATATTGTTGACATTGATGTAAGCTTTGATGTTTATAAAATCTATATATTTAACAGAACATCAAAAATGAATTCATTTGAAAATTGCATATACTCGTATAATACATGAGCAAATACTTATATAGATACGTCAAATGATAACAGAGCAAAAATAAATATCATATAACAACAGTAAAACAAATATACATATAGTCAAACAAAATTTGTATAGCAAATAGCCACATACAATATATGTATATAGTACATACCATCCAATACATAGAACTTGCAGGCATTTCAAACGCGAATGGATGTAGCTATTGTTCTCCTCATACCTACGTATGTAACGTGTATTCATGCAATACTGCAAGCAAGTTATTAAAACAACAGCAACAACATCGGCAGCAATATTAACAAACAACATTGTTGAACAACGACGGTCATGTCCGTAACAATTTATGTCACTGTGATATGCAATGTATGCCGATTTTAATTTGACAGCGATGATGGGTAATAAATTAATTTGCGTGTATGTATGCATGCATGCATGCACTCTCTCTAAATATTAAAGTAAAATATAATATAGAAAAATATAAAAAAAAAATTTAAATTGTGTTTATTAATTTTCTTTTGTTTGTTTAATAAAATGACATTTCTTATGATGACTATAAGAAAAGTTATACAAATTCGTCATTAGGATTAACTAAAACGAAGGATTAAGTTTATGATATTTTTATTTTTTTTTTTTTTTTTTGTGGCCAACTCTTTCCTTCGCTAGCTGGCGTCAATTAGAGATTCCATCGGAGGTTAGGTCTGCTACTTCAGCGTCGTCCACCAGCGAGTTCCGAATATAACACTTTCTTAGCCGGAGTTTGTTCTTCCAGTCGCTCCACATGCGTAAGACTTTTCTCTCGCAATCTCCGAGCATTCTCTCATCTGAGTTGGAAATTGTCCAAGCTTCGCCTCAATATGTAAGGACAGGCATGATGAAAGATTTGTAGAGTGTGGTTTTTGTTCCTCGAGGGAGGACTCAACTTCCCAATTGCTTACTTAACCAAAAGTGGCACCTGTTAGCAAGGAGGATCATTCGCAATATCTGCATGCTGGTTTCAAGATAGACAAAGTCCTTCACTACTTCAAAAGCGTAGTTATCAACAGTGACGTGCTATCCAAGACGCTGGAACTCATTGTTTGTTGATACTACGTACTTCATCTTGCCCTCGATTACCGTAAGACCCATTAGACGCGACTCTCTTTCCAACTCTGAAAATGCTGCATTGACTGCTCTCGTGCTCATGCCGATTATGTCAATATCATCGGCATACGCCAATAGCGTGTCCTTTTTGTTGAAGATAGTACCATTATGTCGTAGATCAGCAGCTCGTATAACTTTCTCCATAATAAGATTGAAGAAGTCGCACGATAACTAATCACCTTGTCTGAAACCCCGTTCAGCTTTAAACGGCGAGGAGAGGTTCTTCTTCCTTTAAAAATTATAAAGTTTACATATATTTATATATAATTACATACCATACACTATAGCGCATCTGTCGCATTTATAGTTTGACAGCTTCATTTCACTATAATTGTATCAACTACTGATACTACATATTTTCTCTTATCAACCCAATCGGAAATGGGGCGCACCAATAGGACTTTAGAATCGAAACAGTGAAGCGCATAGCTCTCCCTTCCATTAGCTCTGAATTTAGCATTCGCATGTTTTTACGATTAGGCGCTTCCTTTTCGCTTCTAACAATGCACTTTGCGCTTCCATACATATATTCTAAGATGCGCATCAAAATTTCCAATTGGGTAGATATACACAATACAATACACATACACAATAGCTTTACGATCATATTATGTATTTGACATTTGAGTGGCGTACATTTTTTTTTTGTTTTTTACAGCCTTTCACATAATTGACGTAACATGTTATTTACGTCACTCAAATATATTGTATTTATGTGACGTTTTGCGCTGTACTTACGTTTTAATAGATACTTGTGCAGTAGTGTATTATAGCAGATAACACAATTTGTGAGTTAAAAATGTAAAATTAACAGAAAACTAAATTATTATCTGCTGCAATATGATGCAATGTCCTTGCAAGTAATTGGAAAATAAAATCCCAATTCGACCGGTTCCACAGTGAACAATGTGGAGATAATCCAGGCGGAATATATATTTCTTAGTGAAATAATAAAGACGACAAAGTTTCATTCTGGATGTATTAAGGTAGTTCAAAATATACTTTGGTATTTAAATTAAAGGGTGGACACTTCGAACTTATGTAATTTGTATGGAAAGCGATCCAATATAATGGACTTTAAAAACAAAAAGGGGAGGATTAATGAGGCTTTAAAATTTACTGAAGTTTGTGTTTGTGCATTAAAAATTTTTTGAAACATCTAATTACTAAAGTAAAAAAATGTATTAAATTGTATTCTTAGGTTGCGACATCGTTAAAAATAGCTGAAAACTAATTTTAAATATCTTTTTGTCATTATTTCCTCTACTTTCATCACATTACGTCTTGGCCATCATTCGATGCCTCCTCGCACAGGTATAATAAAATTAATCGAAAATTTGATTTGCTCAATCAAAATTATCCTCATTTTCATCTGTCTGGGTACTTGTGTAAGCAAAACTGTTTCATCTGGGGCTCCGAAAACCCCAGGAAAATGGTCGGATAACCTCTTCATCCACAGTGACTGATAGTTTGGTGCGGTTTTTGGAGTAGCGGTGTCATTGAGCCAAATTTTGTTGAAAATAATGCTAGTGCGATCGTTTCAGTGAATGGATTGCGTTACCGAACGATCTTGACTGACTTTTTTTTTTGGCCTGAAATTAATTCTATGGACATAAACGAGGTTTATTTACAGCAGTACAGCGCCACATGCCATACAGCTGGTGAAACGATGGCTCTATTTCATGGACGTGTTATCTCTCGGAATAGATACTTTGAGTGGCCGCCGAGATCGTGCGTCTTAACACCATCACAATTTTTTCTTTCTGTGCAAACAAGGTTGCGGTGGACATTCGGCAGATATTGTGTTCCATCACTAATCTCAGAGTTTGTACATTGGATTAAAATTAAATTATCAGCTCTTTTCATAAAAATGTTAAATGACACCTCTTGTTGAAAGACGCTGTAAATTCGTTCGATATTAATTTCGAGTGCCGTCTCGCTCAGTCATACAATATAATTATGAGTATTATAATTCGATTACAACGTGAGGAATATTAGGAACTCAAATAGAGCACACTTTTTCCCAATAGAACATGTAAAGACTCAAATATTTTCCCTTAATATTATTCCCATTCCCATTTTACCCACAGGATATACCAACCCAAAATCTAATATTTTGTCTTCTGTGATTTTCTACCAGCGATAGTAGGCATATGAGGTGGCATATTTGACTGAATATTGAGTAACTGTAATTGGCTTCAAATCTGTATATTTAAATACACATCCTTTTTTATTATGGCACTTTGAAATTAAATCATTTCCTAACGAGCTTTCCAATTCAATATGTATATTTATCTACACAAATGCGTCAAGCATATTCATATGTAAACACGCATTGCATTTTACTGTATACTCCACTCGTATTTCTATAAGTATCATCTATTTAGTAACTTTTGCTATTTTGTACAGTACACTTATGCACTTTGTGATTTTGACAGCAATCGTATACAAGCATAGAAATACATACATACCCACATATCCGACTACACACAGCAAATTGTTTGTTTACTGTCAATCAATTGCCTTTAGTAGTTAGAGAGCAACAAAAACGTAACTCTGTCAAATCACAGAGCGAGGCCGTCAGTCAAGTCAAGGCGAGCCAACTCGAGCAGAAAAGAGAAAACGAAGTGATTAAGTTTATTTATGTTGCGTATGACTAGTAGATAAGCTTGTGAGAGAATTTGTGTGCATATGGATGCAGTAAGTCCATAATAACCATAATAACAATGTCAGCTTTTGATCAACATGAGTAGGCAGGTATTTGTGGGTTACATATGTACATTCAATGTGAATTTATTACACAACAAAAAACTTTTCTGTTTGGTGCCGGGTTGATAGTAACTTTTCCAGGATAATATGGCTACATTAAATCCAAAAAGTACCTTCACTTTACTCTACCAGCTCTAGTTTCTGAGATATTGCGAAAAAACATATTTTCTTCTGTGCAAAAATTAAAAAATTATTCCACATGATCTAAAAAACATTAAACCAAACAGATTAAAAAATTTATTCCCTTTGAAAATCACATTTTACTTCAACAGAACAATTTTTTTTAGTCAAATTTTGAACATTTTCAAAATTCAAAGGTCTGTTATGCTAAAACTTGATATCCGATTGCAATGAAATTTATTAAGTTAGTAGCTTTATTTATCTGCTTTATTGCTAAAATTTCAATATAATTAATTAAGAATTAGCAAAATTGTGTCAATATCAAGCAGTTATGTCAAAATGAATATTTATTTGAATTTTTGTTTTTGGCCAACGAATTACTTGCTAAATTAATTCTGTATACAGAGAATGGATTAGGATTTGTTTTTATTACAGCTTAAAATGCGTTTGTTGTGTGGGTGTGTGTGTGTATATCGGTAACAAATATGATTCCACTCCTGTTAGTCATATTACAGCGTTACATTTACAAAATTCCTTCTTCGGGGGATTCTTGTTGCTTTTATATGAATATCCCGTTACCCGTTAACGGTCTTCCATTAATTTAATATTCCTCACTAATGTCACCTAAATTCTATCCGAAAAGAGCTAAATGGCTATGTAAGTAGTGAACCTTGATTCTCATGTTACATGCAAGATCATTGTATATGACATTTGGGTAATTGAAACAGTTTGTAAATGTTCTTAATAAAAAAGGCAATGTTTTGCAAAATAGGTAAAAAAAATGCTGGGTCCCGAAAAGCTCAAAGCTGGTATTCTTGACGGTCCTCAAATAAGACAATTAATGAAAGACCCACATTTCACAAACCTAATGACGAATATTGAACGAAATGCATAAACATTATTTGAACTGGCTGTCAAAAACTTCTTATGCAAGTACAAAGCTAATAATTATGCGGTATTCCTGAACAATATGTATGATTGACATTTGTAAAGATATTGCATGTGAAACACAAGGTAAATATTTTCATTAGGGTATTAAAGTTGGAAGGATCCAGTTATTCATAGTAGAATGTCCCGACAAAGAAACTTTGTCAATATAACGTTGTATAATAATCAATAGGCATGAAACCATATTTGTTACCGTTATGTAATACACACATTTTAAACTGTAATAAATATATAATCTGGTCCATTACTCTATGTACAGAATTCATTTAGCGAGTCATTTCGCTTGCCAAAAACAAAGTTTCAAATAGATATTAATTTTGAATATTCCAAGGTTCAACCTTTTTGTATATAACGATATTCATACATTGAGCCCAAAATTTGGATTACATTGTCATTTTAAGGTTGTTTCATGTGATTTGATGAAAAGTTTTCTACAGCATATCATATTAATGAGTCATTGCACAGAATGGAAATATGTAATTGTATCAGTAGTATCAGTAATAGTATCAGCAGTGTAGTAGGCTACACTCTTTTCCTTCGAAATCGTTAAAGAAACACAGACGAACCATTCATCATTCTCAAAAGCTTAAAATTATCACACTTTTCCATTCAGTAAAGAGTGGGAGTTGAAAAATATCAATCCCATTCTTGCTAGGCTTAAAAATCTAGGCTTAAACTCTGAAATACTGGAAATATGATATTATTTATTACCATGAAAAGCATATCTGCTTTGGAACAAAGCCCATGGTGTTATTATGAAGGTAGAGCAACTACAAAAAATTTCTCTTGGATGCGCCATATGCCAAAAACTGGCCTCTTATAGTGTCAAGCAAGTGTGTTTTTTTTTCTACTTCTTCTTCTTCTTTTCCCATGTGTTTGTTGTTGTTTTATTTACTTTTTCTCCTTCATTCATGGGAACTTTCCCCAATGGCTCTACGTTAAGTTATTATACCATGACAAAACCAATCAGCTGTTATTATTCACATAAATAAATTTGATGTAACTCGCACAGTACCCTGGATTTTTGTATCGCATATGCAACAGCGCACAAGAATTCCCCCTCTTTTCTTGAAAAAGTCTGTTCTGCTGTTCGATCTGCTTAATTTATATACAAATTAATACAAATATGATAGAAAAAAATTTGTCATATAAAATAGCGTTTACAACAGCTTGTTGAGGCTCGTACTCTACTTCTGGTGACGACATTAACATTGATGGCTCTAACGCAGACTTTTCAACGATGTGTTGACTTTGCGATGAAGAATTCTCACAATCAATTAAATTTTCATTTTCTTTTGAACACATTTTTAAATTTATCTCACAAGCTTCACTTGGAAGAAATTCGCGTTTGAAAAGAAATTAACCGATCAGTATATATCCACGCATTATACGTAAATATGCGTATATATACGTAAAATTCTTGTAGGAGGTCAAACTACCAGGAACAAAACATGCTAGTCCCTACTTCTCAATTTATTATAAAGACTACGAAAAAAACAAACAAACCAATTGTAATACGAAATAAAACTTCTATAATTTTTTGCATTTAATACTTTCTTTATATTTAATATAAGCCAATGGCAACCCAGAAATGAAAGATCCAACAACCATACAGATATTTTGTAAACAACAAAACGCAAAGAAGAAGGAAGGCTGTCAGCTTGCTACTGAATAGATATCGCCACTCCCATTCTTTTTAGGACGCAGCCAACTGCTGCTGCATTCATCAAAATTTAAATTCTGTGTGAATTCTTTAGGTTTTCCAATTCATGAATGGAAAACGAATAGAACTCATTCATTTTTATCAGCCTAAAGACTTCACATACTGTATGCTAGAAAAAAAGGAGTTCAGCTTTTCAAAATTTAAAAGAATTAAAAGTGAAAATGACTTCACACTTTTACAGCTCTGTCATGTACGTATGTAACATGAAACCACTACTAGTTGCATATGCTATCTTCTTTGCAGACATCTATAAGAGGAAGACAATGCCTATGATTGCATTTGACAAGCAATACAATAGTATTACAGTCATATGTTTTGCATATGTATGCTGTGTCTTAAATATTAGGTGTGTTTTCGTACTTTTCCAGTAACAATTATCCAGTAAATAAATTTCTGAGAATTTGACAGCATTCGCTCACAAAGAGAATAAAAAAAAAAAAATAAATATTTGGCACTTAAAGCCCCAAAGGGCTCATTGGCCCAGCTTCTCTTCCATTTCTGTTGTGCGTCTTAAATTTTGGACAGTATTAGAAGGGACCTACTTATTTTAGCCGGTTCCGAACGGCAGAACACTTGTGACATCACTTTTTCTGAGCTTTGTCACTGAGTTCTTTTAGAAGCTTTTTCATGGCAAGTTGTTACTGTCGGAAGAATTGCCAATTGCTTGCCGACTGGTGGGTACCATTCGAAAGAAAAATCTTATCGATATTAAATTTGTTATGCATCAGCCGGGGATTGAACCACGACCTACAGATCAGAAGGCGAACACACTAACCACTGAGCTACGGCACACACCGTACTTCACCTTTTTTTAGGGGTTTTGTTTCAGGCTTAAGCTCAATACGATATAATGGTTGAGGTATATTGCTCTTGTTGAGAATGTTGAATACTGTTTTGGCTTGAAACCCATCTTCCTGAAGGTCAAGTTTGATTTCGTTAACGTCAACGTTGGGTTCGACGCCTTTGAGTACAACGATTAAGCCCTTACTACTTTTTAGCTGATATGTGTAATAATTCTTTTTTACAGCATCAAATTCCGCAAATACTTTGCGATAATGAGTTTCGCTGTAGATTTGCGCAAAGAGAATAATATGCCAAAAAGTACAAGAACGCAAAACCAGCAAAAACCTGCAAGTTTCACGAGCAGCTGATATTCCACTAAGTAATTTGCAATTGTTCATTTGCTTGTTAGTTTCTTATTATCAGCTGTGTTTCCTACTTGCAAGCCTTTACTGGCATAAATTTGTCCTGTAACAATTTGCAAATTCCCCTCAAAATGAAATGTCATTTCGCTCTCTCAGTTTCCCCTTCTTTGCAAGTTTTTTTGGGTACGAGAACGCCAAAACGTGATAGTGTGTAACAATTATCACAAACTTTTGCGTACGAGAACACTCCTATTGCTTTTCGTTATCGTTGTATCCTAGTTGCACTGCAACACTAAATGTTAATTTTCCCAAATAAATAAGACACGACTTTATTGTTTATTGCTTCAAATTCACTGAACTATTTATGGGATTTTCCACGGTCACAGTGGAATAATCTCAAAATCAGTAGAATAATTTCTGACATCACTGTTTTTTATATTCTCATGTTGAAACGACCTTGATTATCAATTTCAAATCAAATAAATATACCTGTCGTACATATAATATATTATTCATATATATCGGATGTCACCTACATGATTGAAAATCATTTCAAAATTAATTCATTAAGCTCCAATTTCAGGTCTGTACGCTGCTTTAAACTAAAATTAACTAAAAATTGAATTTTCTTTGAAAAGAAATTTGATTTCAAAATCTTTTTAACAATAAATGACCTCAGATACAGGCAAATATGAACTACGAAATTTTGCATTCAAGATTTTAGATCGTTTGCAGACAGACTCGAAATTGTGACATTTTCATTTGCTTATCGAAAACGGTTTAGCTCACCAAATAAGTTACTTCAGAAACAAAACAGGCAGAATATTAGAATAACAATTGCGGTTCTAACAAGTCGTTGCCTCTTTGGTAGACACACGACTACTGCTGAAGGTGCCAGGATATGGAAAAATAAAAAACAGAACATATCCTGTACAGATGCTAGGCTCTGAGCAGAAGAAGGTTCTGCCCAGATTAACTAATATAGTCTCATATATTATATCTACAGGTAGGTTCAGAGAGGATCAAGTTGTATAAGGACTGGTGCTATCAGAATGGACCTTTAATAGGACTAAGTGCGCCGCCAGACAGCCACCCGACCTATACACCTTCCTATTAATTGATACAATATCCAGAAAAAAGTCTGCAATTAACCGAAATGACAACGCCACTCGCACACCTACAGACTATTTAGTAAGGTCAAAAACCATAGCAATATTTAACAGAAGCACGTGCACACGTTTAATTTATTGAACTTGAGGTTAATGGGGAAATATATTTACCATACACTGTACTTCATTTACAAAAACAAGAGAATAAGGAAAATCGTACTCACAAATTAAATGAACAATACTCATTCAAGCAAAGACAATTAAATATTTGCTAAATATACAGAGAATAGATATGATCAATTATTGAAGTTATTCATGCGTCTGGATATCTTGCTGACTATTTGTGTACACTTATATACACTAAATAAGAGAAAAATGTTAGAAATATGCATGTAATGTGATGTCTCCGATGGACTTGAAACTATAGTAGTTTGAGGTTAATTGAGCTTTTGCACTTAAGGAATTCGGTGATAATCTTAATTTTTATTTATTAAGAATCAGTCTGGAAATTACTGACGTGGAAATTAACAGATACAATACATACATATGTTGTCTACAGGGTATTTGTACTTTACATTTGTAAATATGTACATATCTGCCTACCTGTGTGTTTTTGTTTTTGTTGATTTGATTCCAAACCACTTACACAAAACATAACTAATTCGTTTATTAATTATGCGTAATCAATTAAAATTCACAACCGCGCAACATATGCAATAGGTATACGAATTTACCATAACTTCAAGAATGGCTGTGTATGAATGTAATACATAAAGTATGTATGTGCTCGTAACTAACGATAAAATGAACTTACCTAAACAACAACAATGACAACAAGAACAAAGCCCATGACTGGTACCGGCTGTCAAATGAATTGTCTATAGAATTGCATATCCATAGTATATATGTACTTACATGTATGTTATATAGAAATACTTATATCAAATGAAGTGTTTGTCTGTCTAAACTATTTGTTACTTGTCACACTGCTATATATTTCTATATATGTAAATACAAACCTACATACTTACATACATATAACATATATATATTCATTCAATATTTGTTTACTAGTAACTAAGAAGCGTCAAGTGCTTTTGTGCATACATCTATATACATAAGAAAATGTGAGTGTGTTATTTACTGCTTGATCTTTTGGGAAATTTTCGAAGAAAATTTCAAATGCAAATCCACTTAATTAAAACAATTTTGTATGCAATTTTGTCTTGTGTATGTATTACATACACATGTTTTTAACTATTCTAGGATGTAACTATGGTAGGCAGTTGTGGATTTAGGAGGAGTTTTTGGGCCTTGAAAACTTCCCCCGAAATATTTGCGTCGACCTTAAACATATTTATTTTATTTATTTTATATTTATTATATATATATAGCAAATACCCGTCAATCTTCGCTGCGACCTACACCTATTTTCCCGCTGTTGCCAAGTAAAGCGTTGGAGAATAGTGTCAAAAGTTTGGTTTTAATCAACTTAAAAAACTTAAACTTAATTATATGGCATATTTTTAAAAAATTCAATTATTTATAACCTAAAAGCATTTGATTAAAATTTGCGGTCTTTTATGGAATACATACAGATTTTCAGGTATTGAATAAAATAGATGTGAGAAATATTCAGAACATCTTTCCAAAGAAAATTCTTGAGTTGGACCCTAGTTGTTTCCGTCAAATGGCAAAAGATTTTGAAACGCACTGGCCAGATGGCTATTAACAATTATTGAATTTACCATGTGGTGCATGTGTACCAGTCTAACCAGTGTACTTGTCTAACATACGAAAAGAAGAGCTGAGATCCTAAGAATTTTATTGACACATTGGATCAGGGTGATAAAAGTCTTTATTCGACTATCTTTGTTTTTTTTTTTTTTATATGTGCACCACAGCCAGTGTCTGTTGCAACGAGTGATTTGTCATTTACAACCCTTCGAAGGTTGAAGACTTAATTGCTCAGAATATTGGTTGAGTTGGCGCTCCTAAATGTTGTTCATCATCTGGAGGTTAATCCTCAGCAAGTGATAGACAAGCTAGCAAAAAAACCAAGGAGAATGACGTTTTAAATTTGAAAAAATATATAAAATTAATATTACAAAATAAAAGTAATAACTTTCTTAAAACTCCTCCCGCCGTAATATTTTTCTGGATCCGCCACTGCAACTAGGGATGTACATCCAAACACATATATCTATCAACTTTGTGGTATGAAATGAAAAATTCATAAACTCAAGCAGAAGCAACAACAGCATCAGTTCTAGTTTTACATATAGCATATGTGTGTATTTATGTGTTTGTTTACACTAGGCCTATTAGAGTTAATATACTTGAATAGGTATCATACAAAATATATAGAAATTTCCTTTGTGTGTTCCAGGTGACACCTTTCTATTTACACTCGTCGGCATATACATTTTTAATTAGCAAATATTAAATATTGTAAAGTAGTAACTTTATATTTTAACAATTACTTTCAGTTATAGTATATCAGTATAATTTCCTTATATGGCAAAACTATCCAAAATGTTAAACAACTATATAAAATATTAACATTGTAGCAAAAGCATGTTGATGGAAATGTAAGAAAAAAAAATGATATACAATATATGTAGGATTCCCGGGTCGAGCACTCCCAATGGCGTAGGAGTCTCGTCACTTGATCACACAAATAAAAAACTCCTTTACTTATAAAATTAAATTAACATTGCTTAAGTTTATTAAATTCATTTCACAGTGTTGTTAGATTATGTTTTAAGCACACAACCGAATAAAATAGTCTAGCTTATGTTTCTTTAAACTACTTTTAAATTATAGCGTCACAAATAAACATAAAAATTAGCGCTTACATTTCACTACGCGCACGTCAGTACAACTTCACGTCTACTTGTCTTCTCTCTTTTTTCTTCTATATCAGTGTTGTCCTATGTCAAATAAAATAAGTGCTGACCTTCCTAAAATAAAATAGTGTTGTCAACTAATAGTTAAAACGTCCTAAAATATTCGTCCGATTCTTGTTTGTCTTTCGTCCGTTTGGGCTCCCACATTCGGCCATCCTGAAAATGCATTCGACTCGAATGACGGTTCCCACATTTTCATATTTTCGGCAACGGTTATGGTTCGTCTTGGGCCTTCAAAATCTCCAATCTTTTCGACGGAATAACGTCCGTGATTCATTTTTTCGGTGACTTTGTATGGGCCAAGGAATTTTGGCTTCAACTTTAAATTTTGCCCGAACTGAGTTCGCTTTATTGCAACATGTGAACCTATAGGGTAGTCTATTTCAGCTATTCGCTTTGCGTCGTAAGTTTTCCGGTTTTCGGCTTGAACTTTGGCTATATTGCGTCTGGCTTCTTCACGGATAATTTCTCGTTCTGTTTGCAGCTCCTCGACGACAAGTTCGTCCAATATCTTGCGTAAGTCGGCGTTTTCTTTTACTCGCATCTCAACTCCGGTTAGGATCGCAAAGGGTGAATATTTAGTCGTTCTTGGTGGCGTATTATTTATTATTTGCTGTACGCGGTCAATATGTTTATACCAATTCATCGGCGTTTCTGCACAAATCTTGGCAAGCATCGGCACTACAATCTTATGCATACGCTCGACTTGACCATTTCCTCGTGGTACCCCTGTCGCTATCATTAGGTGTTGGATCGCTTCCTCTACACAATAATCCTCAAATACTTTCGCGGTAAAGGCGGTTCCTCTGTCCGTTATGATCCTTTCGGGATTTCCGAATATCATCGCCTGTTTTCGTAACTTTTCGACCACTTCCTCAGATCCGGTACCTTTTGTGGGATAGAGCCACACAAACTTCGAAAATGCATCTACTATAACGAGTATGTGATTGTACTTCTTGTGTGTCGCCTCCATAGGACCAACATGGTCTATGTGATAAGTGCTTAACGGCTTATCAGCCTTGTAGATAGGACTCAGAAACCCTTCCTTTCGTCCAGCTTTAGCGTCGGTGATGATGCACTCCACGCAGCTCTTCACTACCGCCACGACCTTGGCATTCAAGTTTGGAATGAAAAAGTCTTTTTCTACAATATCTTGGGTCTTCTTAGCTCCAAAGTGGCCTTGCCGGTGCGCAATCTTAATGATTTCTTGTTCCATCGCTGCTGGCACAACAATGAGCTCCTTGCTTGCGTCTTTGTATAACACGTCATATTTCATGTAGAAATCGTCATAATTTGACTTTTCCAACGCTTTCTTCACCGCACGAATCCAGTCGTCTAGCATTTGGGCGTCTTTAATCCGATTTCGCAACGAATCCTCCATAATTAGGCAAGCTACTCTACTAAGAGCATCGACGTGCCTCATTTTTTGACCTGAACGATGTTCAATCTCGTATTCGAACTGCTGTAGGAACATCGCCCACCTGGAAACTCGTAATGGGACATCCTCTTTCATCATTGTTTTCGTAAACGCATTACAATCCGTTACTATCTTGAATTTAGATCCTAATACGTAATATCTCCATTTCTTCAGAGCCTCAATAATCGCGAGAACCTCCAGTTCATAAGCACTGTATTTCTGTTCAGCTGGAGTAGTTTTCCTGCTCATGAATTGAACTGGATGCAACATTTGGTCTTCTGTATCTTTCTGCAAGAGTACTGCTCCATAAGCTATCTTACTGGCGTCTGCATGTATTTCTGTCGCTGCCTTTTGATCATAAATTTTGAGCACGGGTGCAGATACGAGCGCTGCTTTCAATTGCTCAAACGCAATTTGCACCTCGTCGCTTATCTCAAATGTCGCGTTCTTTGCTAAAAGATCAGTCAATGGTTTTGCTTTAATTGCATAGTCGGGAATAAATCTTCGAAAGTAAGATGTAAGTCCCAGATAACGCTGTACACCTTTCTTATCTTTCGGTAACGGAAATTTTCTTATGGCCTTCGTCTTTTCATTAGATATCTTTATCGTTGAGTTTTCGATGATATATCCCAGAAAGTTTACCCTTCTTTTCAAAAACTGGCATTTTGGCCATTTTATCTGAAGCCCATACTTCTTCGCCACTTCTAATACTCGCTTTAGTTTTCTTATACCTTCCTCTTCGTCTTGCGCAGGTATTATAATGTCATCCATGTAGATAACTAGTGTACCATCCTGTAAAAGTTCTCGGAAAATAGCAAAAATATATCTGCAGAATACCGCGGGCGAATTCGATATGCCGAAAGGTACATAACGAAACTCAAATTGTCCACTGTGCGTTACAAAGGCTGTGTACTTTCTCGAAGTTGGTTCAATAGGTACGTGGAAAAATCCATCACGCAAATCAAGCGTGGTATACACCTTTGCCTTCTCTAGCTTTTGCACTACGTCGTCGATAAGAACCATCGGAAAATTATCGCGCATAATCTTTTTGTTCAACTTCCTAAAGTCACAACAAAGTCGCCTTGAACCATCTTTCTTGGAAACCAACACTACAGGTGAAGCGTACTCAGAAGTACTTTGCTGAATTATGCCTGCTCTAAGCCATTCCTCTATTTGTTGGTCAACTGTAATTTGCTCAGCTAATGGTAACCGTCTTGGTCTACTATATACTGGTATTTCGTCTGTTAGAATAATTTTCATCTCGACCGGTGATTTACTTGGCTTATCTGGTTTGTAGCTCTCAATTAAACCAACCATCTGTTTCTTAAAATCTGCTGTTAAATGATCCAGCTCATACGGCATGTCTGAACACAAATCATGAATAGTTGATGCTAAACACATTTGGTTGAACTCTTGTGTTAACTCTTTAAGCCGCGATAAGTCATTGTCGTCTTTTTGAACTACTACATTTTCCTGCTGGGTATCTATCTCTTTCCTCTTTTTTGCTAAAAACTTAGCCCCTTCTTCTTCAATTACCACGTCAACATATTTCAGGATATCGTTCCCGATCAGTGCGGCATATGGAATGTCTCTCTCACGAGCAACGTGGAATGTGATCATTAGGTTAATGCCATCAACGTCGATTACCCTCGTAAAGCTGCCTAAAGTTGTAATTTCAGCTCCTCCAATGCCTGTGAAGTTTCTCCTTTGTTTTGTCAATTCGACGTCCCCAAGCATCATGAGTGTGTCATACCTGATAACGCAGATGTCACTACCCGTGTCGATTAGAGCGGAGAATTGAAAATCATTAATCGCCAAATCCTTAAACACACGATTAGACTTCTCTAACAATGATGTTTTCTTTTCTGCTATGTTTAATGTCAATAGATTGTTTTCTTTTTTAACCTCTTTGATGGTGCCACCTCTACATTCAAAAGATCTATGTCCTACCTGGTTGCATTTGAAACATTTAAATCCTGCCAGCTTACATTCTTTTGCAACGTGGTCTTGACTTCCACACTTAAAACATTTTAGTTTGTTGGCCCGTTCGCATAATTTTCGATTTTGTGGTGGTATCGCATTCTGGTGGTTACTTCTAGAGTTTGGTGACTGCTGAAAAGAACCTCGCACCTTCTCGTAAACTTTTAATTGGCTTTTTAAATCGTCAATCGCTTTCGCCTGGTATAAAACCGCTTTATTTTGTTTTGAATCTGGCACACCCTCAATGAAGTATACAATCAAACTTTCTTCGTCTAAATTTATAGTATTACCAATTTCAATCAAATGGTATAAATACTCAAGCATCGTTTCTCCTGATTTTTTACGTCGACTTTGTAAGATACGGTGAACTTCAATTGCTGACAACCGTTTACCAAATTCTTTAATCAAAGCTGCTTTTAATGAGACCCAATTATTTAGACCAGACTGGCTTCTTACGAACGCTTTGGCTGCCGCTTTCAACAATTGTTTACAATAAACAAACTTTTGCAAGTCGTTCCAATTAAGTGTAAGTGCATTTTCTTCGAATTCTTCGATCCAAGACCTGACCTCTACATTACCCTCACCAGTGAATGAAACAAGCGCATCCTCAATATCTCGTAGCGTAAAGTGTGACGATGGCGCGTGCACAACTCTAGCACTACTAGCCTCGACAGCTTCCTCATGTACCGACCGATTAGTGTCCATTTCATTCTCATCGCCTACATTTGCAGTCAAACCATAATGTGCTAAAAGTCTTTCCTGCAGGTCTGTCTTACGTCCAGCTGTACTCAACCCCAACTCCCTTAATTTGTCTTTTAGTCCGTCCACGTTTAACAACAAAATCGCTTGCGCATCCATAACTTATTTAATTTCACAATACAAATTAAATAAACAATATTGATAATAAAGATTAAATCAATAAAAGTAAAATATGTATGTATATAAAATATATTTCAAAATTGAATTTGTCTTCGTCTTTGTTTACTTTTACCTTCTTGCTTTAGCCTTTTTATTTGAATTAATTATAATCTTTTGCTCCTATCAAATAACTAAAGCAAATAGTGGTACATTTGTTAGAATTAAATTAATCAAAAGATAAAGCTTTAGTTCAATTCAATGCTTTGACAAATTTCTTTGAGCAACGTTTTCTTTTTTTTTTTTTTTAATATCTTAAAATATCTCTTCCAAAATATTTTCTTCTTTCAACTTTCTTTCTTTTTTTTTTTTTTGGTGTTCTCTTTACTTTTACTTCGTAAACAAACTTCAATCTGTTTTGAACTTTTGATAGTAATAAAGTTTTAACTTTCCGAATTTTCAATTGAAAATTCCTTCTTTTACTCTTCTTAAATTTCCTTAGCAACTTTTGTCACTCTGCTTTAAACATGTTTCAGCAACATTCGTTACTCTTCTTAATTTCAGCAACTTTCGTCACTCTTCACAACTAGCAACATTCGTTACTCTTCACAATATCAGCAACTTACGTCACTCTTCACAAGCTAGCAACCTACGTTACTCTTCTAACATTCAGTAACTTCACAAATTATCTTAGTTTTATTTTCCTAGCAAAACGTTTTGTTTTTTTTTTTTTGCTCTTCTTTCATCTTTTCCTTTTCAACATTAACTTTTCTGTTTCTAGCAATTTCTCTTGCTCTTCTTTCAATTTTCACAATTGTAAAATCTTTTTGCAACACAAAATCTACAAATATATTTCAAAAAAAATAAGGCTGCTTACGGACATTTTTCCAACTGCTGTATGGTGGTTGTTTTACACATCTTCTGCCGCTCACTGCTGTCGTCTAATGCTCTTCGCTCTCAGATGTCGCTATGATGACGTCATATGTTTTCAATCGCATTAGAATTTTGCTGTATACGTCGTTCCTCTTTTTCACACATGTGATATTCTTCATCTATTAATGGCGTCACTGCTGTTCGCTGCTTTCTGCTTTGCGCGTTTGGCTATGCGCTTCTATCGCTATGATTCGATGTCTTCATGTGCTCTCTCTTTCACTGCTGCTTCTTTATGCATAACGGCATTTTCAAATTTGTAACTGCTATTGCGGTAAATTCTCAGCGTCTGTCTGTGGAGTCTCAACTTTTATAAAATATCCATGCATGTACATATGTAATGGCTTGATGGCGATTTTTTTTTTTTTTTGCACATGTACGGCACAAAAGTTTATAAATTTTTCACAACTTCTTTCTTTACCGTTTTAGCGCGTAATGTTTACTGTGCTGCTTTCATTAATAAAACTTCAGACACTTATCCACATTTCAGTAAATTTTCTTTAAATTTTCGACTCTTTGTCGTCGGCTTATCCTCGGTCGAGCCCCCAAATTTGTAGGATTCCCGGGTCGAGCACTCCCAATGGCGTAGGAGTCTCGTCACTTGATCACACAAATAAAAAACTCCTTTACTTATAAAATTAAATTAACATTGCTTAAGTTTATTAAATTCATTTCACAGTGTTGTTAGATTATGTTTTAAGCACACAACCGAATAAAATAGTCTAGCTTATGTTTCTTTAAACTACTTTTAAATTATAGCGTCACAAATAAACATAAAAATTAGCGCTTACATTTCACTACGCGCACGTCAGTACAACTTCACGTCTACTTGTCTTCTCTCTTTTTTCTTCTATATCAGTGTTGTCCTATGTCAAATAAAATAAGTGCTGACCTTCCTAAAATAAAATAGTGTTGTCAACTAATAGTTAAAACGTCCTAAAATATTCGTCCGATTCTTGTTTGTCTTTCGTCCGTTTGGGCTCCCACATATATAATAAATTTTTAAAAGCAGTTCCAGCCAACAAGGAAGGACCTTTATCGCCATTTTAAAAATAATTGTATCCGTAAACTGATAAAATTAAGCTTGCTTTTCCTATTATCATACTAAGTTGTAATATTTGTATATATATATATATATACAAAGCTATTGGTTAGCCTTTAAGAAAGTTCGGTGTTCAGATTATTAGCATCACAGTATCTCAGAACAATTTTGATTGGAATGAGAAATTCATTAGAGATTTTGGGGCTACATGGTTGTCTGGCTCTCTGAAAAAATAAAAGTGTCAAAAGCTGATTCAATTTCTTTGCAATTATTTGTTTGTTTTATTTCTGCTTCTTATTTCAAATTCCACTACCTTCCCATTTTCCAATCGAATAATTCTCTTTGTAACGCGCTTCTAACTGTAATTGCAGATGAATCATTTTTATATAATATGTTCTAGTAAAAAGAAATCCATTATTTTTGCATTTTGCATTGAAATTGAAGGTTTTATTTAGCATAGTTAGAATGATCCGATTTAAGTCAAATATCCACCGTTTTGTTCGATAACTTGTTGCCACAGACTGGAACAGGTAGTAATCACTTGGTTCCAGGTAAGAACTATATGGTGGATGGATAAGAACCTCCCAACCAATCTCCCGGAACTTCTGGCGAGACACTATCGATGTGTGTGGCCTGGTGTTGTCCTGATGGAACACAATTCCTCTCCTATTGGCTAAGCTGGCCGCTTCTGGGCGATTGCTTCCTTAATTGTTGACAATACAGATCCGACTTAAGATTTGCAACCGAACAAATAATTAACACACGATTTAAAGGACGAAAAGGGACCCATATAGTGGTCTGATTCGGCTAATGCCTAAAATATATAATAATAAAATTTAGAGTTTGGCTGTAGCGGAGCAGCTCATAGTAGATGGTTCCCTGCCAATCCCACCAAACACATAGCAAAACCTTTCTGACCGTCAATCCTGGCTTGGCCACCGTTTGCGCCGGCTCACTGCGATTCGACCACGACCGTTTCGCTTGACGTTGTATTAAGTGACCCATTTTTCATCACCAGTAACCATCCGCTTCAGAAATGGATCGATTTTGTTGCGATTCAGCAGCGATTCGCAGATGGAAATTCGGTCCATGAGGTTTTTTGCGTTTACTCGCGTGGCACCCATAAAAAAAATAAATATGTGGCCACATAAAGCCCCAAAGGGCTCATTGGCCGAGCTTCTCTTCCATTACTGTTGTGCGTCTTAAATTTTGGACACCCATACATCGAGCTTTTTTTTGTATCCAGCTTTATTTAAATGATTCCAAATGGTTTTTTGTGCAATATTTAGCTCCTGAGCAATAGAATTAGTGCTTACATGACGATCATACTCGACGATTTCCATTATTTTATCGATATTTTCGACAATTGGCCTTCCATAGCGTGGTGCATCTTTGACATCAAAATTATCGGAACGGAATCGACGAAACCAAAATTGTACGTGATTGGCTGTTACAGTATTAGGACCATAAGCACTATTCACATTTTCAGCCGTCTGGCTTGTGTTTTCGTAAAATATGACGTATTTTCTCTTTACTGGTGTCCATCTTTGACGCGTGCTCAAACAATACTGAGTCAAGCAATCACAAAACTGCCTAAAAAGTTAATTTAGTACGAAATCCTGTCTGTCTAACGCCATGTAGCGTAACTCGATCGCACTTATACAACGCGAGATACAGATTACTAAATCCATCTATTGGAAAAGTAGTGGATTTTTTTTTTACTACAACTTATATTTTGTTTTTTCTTTCGTTTTTCTGTATTGACATTTGTTTTCCTTTTTCTAAATTAACTTCCGTTTTGCTTTTACTAATACTAGGTATTACAGCTTCTAGTAGCATCTAGTGACAAGTTTTTTTCTGTCTCTCCCTCTTAAGCAGTTCCATTTACATGGAATTGTATTGTACTTAGAGTCAAGCACAATGAAAATATGAAACTAGTTTTACACAAACTTCATAGACACTTACTTATTTTAATAGTATACGGTTATATACGTTAAGGGGGTCTTCTACCTTGTTGGTTCAAAAAATTCGATTTTTTTTTTCAATTTTCCAACCCAGAAGGTGTTAGGAATATACCCTTGAAAGGATATAACTGAAATCTTATTATTTCGAGTTTTTCCGAGCCGTCGAAGACAGTTACGCGTGCTCTTATCGCAGCGCTCTTCGCGACCACCTAAAAGCTGGCCCATCGCGTTTTTCTAAAGTTATCTAACGTTCTATCGAATACCTGATGTATCTGTATCTATGTAATCTCTGTTATGCATGATAAATTTTTCGGTCCATTCAGTTTGAAAGAAAATTTAACTTCGGAAACATCCCGCTTGTTATATACATGAATATCTTTAAATGCGATTTCCCAAAAGTTGCGTTTTTGTAACTGGTTGACATGATATCTCGAAAATTAATTGATTGATTGATTGAAATTATATATCAAAATTTGTGAAAAACATGTGGCTATCGTCTGACAGATACTTTTTAGATTTTTTTTATTTAAACAATTTTTACAGATGTTTTTAACCCCGAAAACATTAAAAAAAAAAAATTTTTTTTTTAAAGTTGCCTGTTCTGCGAAATTTTCAAATTTTGAAAATGCCATCTGTCAAACGATAGCCAAGGTGATAAAAAAATTAAATCATTTTGGTTTTTTTGTTTCAGACGATTTTCATGAGATAAATCGTGTCAACCATTTGTGTATGCATTTTTTGCAAGGAACACTTCAAGGTCAAGTCACGGTCAAATCGAAGACAGTAAATTTTCAGTAAAATTAGTGTTAAATGTATTTAAATAAACAAGTTGAATGCAACAAACCGCACCTCGATTGCGTTTTTAGTTTTCCTATAACTAATATTCAAAAAACAGTGTCAAAAATGAAGCCACAAGGTAGAAGACCCCCTTAAGTTTAAGGAAATAATATAAAAATACAGTAAAATATTTTAAATGACAACTCTATATTTTTATTTACGTTTGCGCCGTTGTTTTTTTAAATAAAACTACTACTACTTAAAAATACCTACCTGACATAGTGAAAAGATATATGGTATGCCGTAAACGTAAGACCAGTAATATTTTCATCCTCCATTCCTGCTCTCGTATTCATTCATACCTTCGTACATGAATACTTCAGTTACTTAGAATAGTAAATAAAGTTTTAAAAATAATTAAAATTCTTGCTACTCCTTGAATTTTAATTCGAAGCTCATGCATTTTGTATTCTTGCTTTCTACACTATATTTGAACGTTAGTCAATTTAATTTACTGTCTGAGTGCTTAATTTTTTTATGAACAATTTAATAGAACTCAACGTATGTACTATATATTTGTACATTTTATATATGCTTACCTACATTTTACATGGTAAGGTATTTACACTATTATTAAGCATTGAGTTATGTTAAAAAATTTATTTCATACAAGTACATAAGCTTGTATAATCCACTTATTTAATAACGGTTATGTTCAAAAGATTCTTATGTCGTTTGGGATACTACCTATTTTTTCTAGTGGCAGTTTGGAAAATGGCACTGCTTAATGTAAAGTGTGTCTGAAGTAAGTGCTTACTATTCTTTCATATAATTAGAAAAATTATTTACTATTTGCACAGTATAAACTTGCAATTTTTGTTTTTTAATTCATCTACAATATTAATATAAATGTGGGTGCCGTAGCTTAGTTGGTTATTTATATGCGATAGTGGCCTATTTAACGAAGCACAACAGTAAAACGTTCTGTAAGTGTTATAGTGGCAATTTTAAAACGAAAAATTTTTATTTTGAAGTGTTTTAGTACTCAAAATCCAATTTCGATATACATATTATGTTTCAAAATCTACACTAGAGGATCTTGTAACAAAATAATGACTTATTTGTATGTACAGGGTGGTTATTTTAATATTTTCTGATTTAAAGACTCCATTATCTGTTATCTTATTATATTTAAATGAAAACTTAGAACATGCAATATTTAATATATTAAATAGTATTAACAGAAGTACATATGTGTATATGGTATCTTCAAATTTTGATTAACATTGTCACAAAGCAAATTTTCTTAAAACTTTCGTTTATCCGACAGGAAATATATTGTATTATATTGTGTCTATTGGGAATCACATATGGCATACGTTCTGTCCTGTCAAGGGTATGAATGCAAAAAAAGAAGATGAATTATTCCATACACTTATTCACATGCGTAGTAATCCACTTAAAATTGTTTAACCTTTTCTATACTTTCCCATGTAATCTTCCAAGTGCATACCTGTAAGTGTACATAAACATACACATATGTACATTCAAATGCAAGAACATACTTTAAACGTCTTATTCATGTCATTTTGAAACTCCTTTTATTTGCACTTTTAATGTTTGCACAGATAAATTCATGTGCATATATGAATGTACACGCTCGTAAATACAAGTACATCTCTTTTGCACATGTGACTGCATAAAGGCATTTTATAGTAGCATCTGCTACACGCTTATTTCGAAAGGATTTTTTTTTAATAGCATTGGTACGCGTTATATTTATCAAGCCAAGAAAACACCACTACCAGCAACTGCAGCAACACTACAATGCGATAACTACTGGTATCATCATCTTTACCATCAACGTCATTAATGCTACCATCGGCATTACAAACGCCCACACCAAACCATATCACCATCACCACTATTACTATTGTTGTGTTTGTAATTATTGTTGTTGCTGTACATATCATCTTCTATTTGCACATCTAAGTTGCGTGTGTAGCATTTTATGTGCATGTATTTGTTCAACTAACGTACTTGAAGACGTTTAAATAAATATTGCCTCAAACGCATATGCAATGCTTGCACATAGGAGGCATAAAGCTGTAAACATAAAAATAGCACCGCTTCAACACGTTATTATTTAAATACCTGTAATTTTCCATACAAATTAAAATGTGCTCACACAAATATTTTTGAATTTTTTAATGTGAAAGCTAAATCAAATAGAAATAGACGTTTTTGAAATTTGTTTACTAAAATAATTCTCATATCTAGTCGGTATTAAGAAATTTAGTAACAATGTTCATTTATAACTCAACTTTATTTTGATCTACTTTAATAAAATTTGAGTGATTTATTGCAATTACTAATTTTTATCCTATTAAAATCACGGTCTATGCAAGTTATTGCATTTCAATTCGTCGATCCATTAATACTGAATGTTCTGAATGATGCTCATCATCTAAAGTGTTATCCATGTCGCGGTTTCAAAAGTATAGGGCTAGAATTCGACATTTGTCAAACTGAGTTGTTAAAACAATTTCTTCCTTTTTTAGTTCAAAGTCTGACATTTGCGAAAATGGATCGCTTAACTATCGCACAACGCATTAAAATTGTAAAAACCTACTACAAAAATGGTGATTCTGCCACAGCCACATATCGTGCTTTAAGAGGAGATTATGGTTTACATAATCGTCCCACTACGCAAGCAATTGGCAAAATTGTGAAGAAATATGAAGAGACTGGATCGGTTACAGATATTGTAAGGCCTGTGCATCATCGCTTCACTCGTACCACCGAAAATATCGCTGCTGTAAGTGAAAGTGTTGCCGAAGACCCGAATGTGTCGATTCCTCGTCGTTCTCAGGAATTAGGACTGTCTTACGGCACATTATGGCGTATTTTGCATTTGGATCTACACCTACATCCATATAAAATCCAGCTCACACAACAACTGAAGCCAGCTGACCATTCACAACGTCGTAGATACGTCGAATGGGTGCTTGAAAACAGCCGGTGGACGGCGATTTTTCGAACAAAATTTTCTTCAGCGACGAAGCACATTTCTCACTCGGTGGGTATGTTAACAAACAAAATTGTCGTATTTGGGGTTCTGAGAATCCTCAAGTAATTGAAGAGAGACCACTATATCCACAAAAAGTCACTGCTTGGTGCGCTCTTTGGTCCGGAGGTGTGATTGGACCTTACTTCTTCGAAAACGACGATGGAACGACTGTCACCGTCAATTCGGAGCGTTATGGTCATATGATAACCGACTTTTTTTTGCCTGCTATTGAAGAATACGACTTAGAGAATATGTGGTTTCAACAAGACGGTGCCACATGCCACACAACTCGAGCGAATATGGCTTTATTGCAAGAGAAATTTTCTGGCCGCGTAATTTCTCGTCGTGGCGTTATCAAGTGGCCACCAAGATCATGCGATTTGACACCGCTTGACCGAAAGACCGTGTTTATGCAGATAAACCTTTAACTCTTGAGCACCTAAAAACCAACATTCGTCACATTATGGCTGAGATACCGCCCAATATGTGTAAAAAAGTGGTCGAAAATTACCTCAAAAGAATCGATGCTTGCAACAATTCGCGTGGTGGTCATTTAAATGATGTAGTATTTCACACATAATGTCAACGTTCAAACTTTATAATAAAAAAGAAATATGATGAAAAATATTTTATATGTTTATTATTTACATTTATTTATATTTACATTACTCATTAACAAATTGCAAATGAAATGCTCGTAGATATGGGATATTGTCTAAAAATATTCCTAAAGATAATTTCCTGCAATTGATCGTGAGAATAATACAATGCAATTTATATATATGGCTTTGACAATATTCTACTGTCAGATGAACTTGAGTTTGTCAAAGCACAAATTTTCGTATGGAAAAGAGGACAGGCTATGAATACCAATCGACTTTATTCGTTTTTACGCATACGTTAATGACGATACATGATTAGACGATGCCAAATTTACAATTAGTATATCGCATTCGTCCGCATCGTATTCGACAATACTTACACGACTACATTTTTAGTTACTCTCGCCGAACTATGGTATACGGCATAATATAGGAACATTATGTGCATTTTTTCCCCACTTTCTTCGAATCGTTGTATTCTTCCTTTATTCGTATGAGTATACGTAACACTCAGATTACTATATAGCCATAAAGAAAAGCCGCCTTCAAAGACAACATCTTCATCGATGCTTTTTTTTTCCTTCTGGGCGTGTAGTGTATTGCGTTTTACAATTGTAAACAAGACAACTTCATGTTATTGATGTTGTTCTTACAATTAATATTATTGTTTACTTCAAGACATAAACATAAATGGACAAATCTTGACGTCAATTTGTGCACTTTTATTATCCCTTATTAGGATAATGCCAACAGACAATGCATCATAATGAGTCTGGCTTTTTTTTTATAACCTAAACTTATTATAATTTACGCCAAATTTTGATTAGCTCCATGCATGTAATTTATAATTATTATAAAAAAAAACCATTTACATATATATTCGCCATACAAAACATACACTCAAAATTTAATGCCCGCTTTATTTTAAAACAACATTCAAGAGCTTGCGCTTCGTTGTTGGTTTAAGCATAAAGTGGAACATACGCAAATACACACATATACATTTTTTGTATGTACGAGTACCTTCATATGAAAACATACAAACTTACATACTTAGTATAAATATGTATGCTCGCTTGAGAAGAAAAACTAACGTCAAGGCCGCCGTTAACAAAGCACACTTCAAGCAAATGGTATGAAATTCATTCAAATATATATGTATGAGCTTCATTTTCTTCTTATTTCACTTTTTTTAACTAGCATATACATCCATTTCCACGTACACATAAAACACATATGATTTTTCAACGTTGTTAAATAAATACAATAATAAGGAAAATGAAGAACAATAGTAACAACGGCAGCAGCAGCAATGAAAATAAACCGAAAGAAAATGGTGCAAACGAGACAAAGATGTGTATGTATTCATATAAAAATATCCTGCCATTCTATCTTAATTTATTTTTCATTAATGTACTTGAGATTATATATACTTAGCGCTTCTTTAGCTTCTTGTGTTTTTAATGTGCCTTCTCTTGTACTTATACATAAACATACATTCCCACAACTGTTCCATTCGTACAAGTGCTTTTATATGGACTCGTAAACAGGTATATACCTACATTGCGTATGAAGATGGTATATATATGTTAATATGAAGCGAACCCTTCTATATGCACAAGTGCATATTTAAGTGATGAGCCTGCTCTTAGCCTGCTCTTAGCTCATGTGCATGTCAGTGTCATTTAAATGTTTTACATAACACACATACAATTCACATTTAGCATTTCACATTTAACAATGTTGACATTAAACTCGGCATTGAGAGTTAAGCGAGAGAAAAATCACACCGAAATTACGTTCGTATCAACTATATGTACACACATTTGCACATACATGTGTAGGATAAAATAAAAGTAACCATCACCGTAAATGTGGATTAACCGGCTTGGGTATGAAAAATATTCTATCTGGCTCTACATAAATTGGTTACCCAAGTACCCACTTATACACTCACATATAGAAAACATTTAGCTCGCAACAGAAATTGTTGGAAATGTTAATACCGCGATTACCGTAAGTCAAATAAGCCTCTTGTGGTATTGTACTATTCTAAGATGAACCATACTTCGTACAAAAATAATCACGCATATTATGGATACATGTGTCTATCAACTGTGTTATACTCTTCAATCCAGTCATCTGTCAAATCTGACTTTTAACATCTATTACTTTCAACATATATTTCGAATGTTAAGTCTGAATATACATGACCGGGCCTACTTAATATACTATATTAGCCGTTTCCGTCTGACAGAACTTAGGTGACACCATCTTTTCACCTTTTTCAGAAATGTCTTTCAAAAGTAACAATTTTATTACAAATTACTGTCATGAAAATGTGATTAGCTAAATTTCAGTCTTCCCGAAAAGATTCTGATCAGTTGATCGATATTTACTACTGGAATTTCATGTACAGATTGGTAACTCACTACCGCACTTTTACCTAACAAAGATTCCATAATTTTCTTCTTCTTTGAGGTATCTACATTTATTTGCATTACTACATTGTGTTGCTTTATCAAAATGATGTCTATATTGGGGAACAAGAAAAAGGATATCCTAATAATCGTACATGCAGAATATGGTTAACAAATAGCTTTGATATATCTCATACATGTCAAGTTAGTATAGTATATGACAAAAAAAAATTTAATAAATTTTATATAACAGTCATAGCAAACCCGGCACAAAGAGCTGATAAGGCGAAATAGTAATACGTATACACAACACATAGATTTAATATAGAAACAAAGAGATTATATATTTATTTATATTATATTCGTATGTGTAAGCTCTCTCATACATGTTATAATGTTTAAAGCAGACAAATAGTTACTTGCATTGCTATACTTGAGTGTATAATATTTCTGTATGGCTCCTATTAACATCCTTGAGTACAAAATGCTATGATTTAAGATATTTAAGAATATAATATAGCCATCAAATAATTAACGGGGGGGTAAGGGATAAGCATATTCTGAAAATCGATTTTCTTTTTCATTTTCCAAGACAACGAGATTGATGCCGGGAACGTACTTTATTTACCTGGGATCGAAGATTCAGTGTAAGTTACAAAAAAAAAAAAATTTTCTCACTTTTTGAGAAAGAAAAAACTTCAATCGTGTTTTTCTGAAAACCAATTTTTCGAAGACCGTGAACACGATCCTGCAAAATCTACTCGGCCGATTCTTTTCAAACTCGAAACATACTTTCTTGGTATAAAATTCCTCCTCCCGTTATTTACATTTTTCCTTTTTCATATTAAGGTAATTTGTCACCTAAAAATAGCGGAAAATTTAGCGCGAAATCGCATTTTTTGCTTAAATAGGCCACGAACTGTTGAAAAACAAAAACGGAGTGGGAGAATTAGTTATCGTGTTCACCGAACAATGTATTTTTCAAAATACGTTTTGGGATATGCTCTGTCGCCGGCTTATTTTTCAATATTTAACTACGAAAATTTAACTAAATACTCTGTAGATGATGCTTTATATTTAAAAAAAAGTTTAAATAAATTTGCTTAAGCTGTATCTCCGTAAAAAATCAACGAAAAAAGTGTTTTTTATTTCAAATTATCCCTTACTCCCCCCTTAATGTTAGATCACAGTAGCTATGCTAAGCTGAGATTTTTTTAAAGAAAATAATAAAACTGATATTTTCAATAATAAGAAGCAAGTCAATTCTGATTATTTTATTTTGTGTTTTTTATTTAAGATTTTTATTTATGTTATTTATAACTTTGTATGTAATTTATTGGCATTTTAAATGCAAAATATAGGTAATTATAAAATTACAACTTTGCGGTACCAAATGTTGAATAGCTCCACAATCTGCAGCTTTGGATCTATTTCAAAATCGTGGTTGCAAAGGCAACACAGTCATTCTGAACCACCTAACATTCACCAGCAAGTTCGACTCAACAGCTGCAAGTATTTTTCGAAATCCTTGGAGTTCCCATATTTTTCAGGTTGTCAGAACACTTCCGCATTTCTCAAGCAGAGATGTTAGCATTTAATTTAGTTAGGAAGTGGCTTTTGTGTAATGTGGATATCGGTAATTTCATTTTAAACCAAATAGTTATCATATATTTAGGGTCATTCTACCCTTAACGAGACGCCCCATCAGCCAGGGATGAGAAATATATCTGAACATATTATCTAGCAAAGAAGAGTATAACATTGAGGAAAAGCAGTGTAAGAGAAATGAAAATAAATTTCATTATTATACCATATTTCTATATTTTGTTTATAATATTTATGTTTATTAACAATTAATAAGCATCATTTACTATTATGACATCTAGGAATGGAGACTTGATATGTTTTCTAAAATATTTGAAAATTGCTATGCTTAATTGGTGTCAATCATACATATATATAGTATCGTACCAATACGAATGCCTATTTACACAAACAATACTACTAGGAAGTATTTTCTTTACACAGATAAATACGCAAGCATCCGCAGATGTCAGGAACATTGCTCTCTTTGTAAGAAAATCCCAGTGGTTTTTTTTAATAGAGGAGGCTTAGATATACGACGATACGACAAATTTTTGCATTAGTAGGACCCCGTAAGGTGTCGGCCACATAACCTACCCTAGCCTATACATACAATATAATACAATTTTTAATATACTAATAAGAAGCTTTCCTACGTCCATTTTAATGCTGCTTCTTTTTTTCTATAAGTAATATCAAGCATATGCGCACAGTGGTGCTAAAATCAGACCATATAACTTATATTTTAATCATTACAAAGCCATTCCATATGCACATCTGTGACAAATGTAGCATTATTAATGTGCACAGCAAATGAAATTATTGCATGAGGTCATTTTACAGTGCTAACTATATAAAAGCATATGTATGTGCGTATGTACAGCATTTCTTTCGGCATTCGTTATTATTATTGCTGCAGTTGAAGTTGCTGCTACTGCTGTTGTTGGAATCTACATTGTAGGAAATTAAAAAATAAATATCTGCGTCGCATACCAAAAACAACAAAATTATTCATTAATATATGTGTGGTTACGGATATGTTTATATACATATAAGCAAGAGTACTACGTATTGTATTAATTAAAATGCTGCTTATTGGACAAACGATCCCTTATGCAGCATGTATGGCGGTAACAAGAGCAACCAAAATAATGCTGCTACTGTGGTGATTGTTGCATTTTATTGTAAGTATGTATGCGAGTATGTGCATGAATGTATTCGAATCGAAGTATATAAAATGCGATTAAAGAGAGAAAGACAAACGATCAACATTGTTAAACTCATTGTAACTGAAAAAAGAAAATTTACTCGATATACATACTTACATATATATATATATATATATATGTATGGTATATGTGCATATAGGAAAAAGAAAGAAAGGGGTCTTTCAAAAACAAAACTAGTTTTATTTCTCATTTTTTGCATATATCAAAGCTGGTAAGTTCACTTTTTGATATTTACGAAAAGAAGGTAAATGTCGAAATAAAATGTTTATCATCTAGAAAGTGTGGTCGCTAAATTTCACACGTTCATCATGTTCATCGTGTAATATTCAATAACTTCCAATTTGATTGATTTTTTCTTAATTCTTTTTTTTCTTTTTTTGTAATTTAAGGCTTTATATTTAAAATGTTCTCCGAAATTAGCTAAAAAAATCTGATGCGGAGTTTCGAACTACGAAATTTAATTGAAAATAAAACGCACTTCAATTGAAGAACAAACAATAATCACTGTTGCGATATATTGCTGATGTAGCGAGTTGCATTGATCTTATATGACTTGCTCAACTCAAAAAAAAAATTCAAAGAAAAATGTGGTCCTGCAAGATATCGATAAAATCAAATCAAAAATATAGTATAATATATATAATTTATGGCCCTGCGTCGTAGAGTTCTGACTAAACCCAATTTACCTACACAGATTTTTTCTGTATAAAATTCAGAAGAAGACCATGAAACCACATTCTAAACTCCTCTTAGCTAAATTCTTATGCAATCATTTTATTAATAAATCAAAAGCATTGTTAAAAACAATAGAAATAAAGTCTGTTTGCAGGCTAGCAGTCCCACACAGAAATCACTCTGCTACGACACATAGAAAGTTGCGTATAGGAATCGTAGTGCAAAATTTACCAAAGTTAATATAATATCATGTTAACACTATCATAATTTATGGCTCCTTCTTGATTTATGCATAAATCATGTTCAAATTAATAAATTTTGCCATCGGAAATGTGTCAATGATACTACTTATAAATTAAGCAATTTATCGTAAATTACTATCGAAATTAAAATCCAATCGGTATCAACAATGAGTTTTGCGATAAATAATCAATGAAATGGCATCACAATGTGCGATTAAAAAAATTGACTGATTGGAGGCCAAAATACTATATTTACTATGTATATGAAAAATGTAAATATGAAGTTGATTTTTTTAATTGAATTTTAACAGAAAAAGACTGAATGACCAAATCCAGGGAGTCTTTGGCCACGGAAAAGTAATCTACGATATTATTTGCACACTGTCGTTGTTCGAATGACAATGAACTTAAAAATGTTTCCTATACGGATATGCCATAAAATATATAAAATATGAGAGCTGCCTCCAAACTGTCACTGTGTAAATTACGAACAGCTAGTATGAACCAAGTTAATATCAGTGAAGTAATTTATGCCAAATTAATTAATTTATACTATAGTATGAACTTAGTGTAACAATAAAACTAAAAACTTGTTTTACAATTTCATTATTTCAGTGAATTAAAAAAATTAAATTGTTTTTACAATAATTTCAAATTATACATATCACTTCTTTGAAACACCCGAAAAATAGTAAAAGTATGTTATGTATCTCTGTGTAAATTCATAAATCAGTCTTTCCACGGTTATGTCATCACAATACATTTCATGCTATACCAATATACACATGAAAATAAAAACCTCCTATCTTTACAATACATTCATTTAAAATTCTTCCCTCTCTTCACTGTACATTTTATGCATTTTCGTATTTAATTAAAATATTTCACTTATTTTACAATTATTATCAATCATCAATATGTGATATATGATACACACAGATGCATATGTTGCTACAACTATCTTGCATATCCCTTTCTCATTTGCATATAGTATATTTGCATATAGTATATAGATCAACCAAACATTTACCAATGCGATGAAAAGTAATATGTTTAAAGTTTAACCATTTTGACTTTTTATATTCATTGAAAAAATAGAGAATATACTCATTTTTTTTTTAAACTAAAAAGCTTACATCGGACATTTTCAATAAATATGATATTCATATTATTTCATTGTTATCCTTGACGTTATAAAATAAGTTGAAGACAAATATTATTATTATTCTAGGTCTCGTGCAAGCTAATTTTAGAACTTATCGATCTAAAAAAAATTATTATCGATAACTTGTATAGTATCGTATATTTGTATTATATTGTGTAGTTGTATTGTACGAATAGAGGTCGAGTATTCTCTTTTCATGAAAAATATACATTTTCCTGTTATAATAAAATCAAAACTTGTCCTGTGCTCGAATAAAAATAGTCTTTTTTATATTGTTTTAATTTTGACCAATTTTAGATTTGATATTATTTGCGTTTTTTATGCTATTAGGTCAATTCGAAATTGATGCGAATAAAAAACTATTCCATCTCTTTTACGCAACTCTCCAATTCATGTAAAGGAAACGATAAGGTTTACGTCAGAAAAACAAAAAGAGTTTTAGGAACAAGAATTGGAGAACACGAAGCAGTAATTAGATAGAAAAAGACGAGGACAGCACTAGCACAACATATGAAATCGACTCAGCACGAACCAGACAGAGAAAGTAAGAATATTGGATATTGAAAGACGAGAAAGACCACAATACACAATAGAAAGCCTAAGACCTCAAGTAAAAATCATAAGTGCCAATTTTCAGCGAACGATTTTATATGATTTTATTACTTCTTATGTGATTCATAAAAAATATCAATTTAACGAAACAAAAGCTCAAAAAATCTGTCGGTTTAGATAACAATAACTGAATCGCTAACACTCGTATGTCTGTTTTTTTTTCATACTTTTATTGTAATTGAGCTTAAGGAGCTCTCTAGCTAAAAAGTTAGGATGACTTTTTAGATCTAGAGTACAGCTGACAAGCCTTTCCAATAACAATTTGTTCAATATTAATCTGGAGGACCTTGTTTGTGTATGTTAGCATTACTGAGAAACCAAAGAGCTCTGCAAATAGTACTATGATTTTTGAAACGAATGAATTTAGCAGCAGTGCCCCAGTGCTGAATACCGTATTTTCAAATTCATTTAATGAAGGTTTTGAATATTTGCATTTTATTATTGAGTAATAATTTAAATATCTTTCGAATTAACCAATACAATTTGACTGATTTCAATTGCCTTGTTTCAATATGTCAATATGTTAGTCATTTCGATGCAATTTTCTATAAAAATGAAAGCCTATTTAAGTTAATTCAGTTATTTTGATCAGTTTACAATAGAGGGTAAGTTTTCTTAATCAAGGTGAAAATAAATCGCACTTTGATTCATGTAGACTTTTCAAGTAACTTTGTCGTTTTTCTGTCACTTTTCCGTGATTATCATGGACTTCCAAATGTGCTATAATGATCCATTATCTTACGATTCGTACTTAAAAATATTAACTATGAATTGTCAATCCAAAAGATAACCATTTAATGTTTTGTAAATATTATCAGGAAAGAGACAACTGATTTTACAGTGTTGAACTTCATGCGAAATTTTATCAAAGTCTTGTGCGATATCACATTGAATACTGAATGGCACTACTTTGCTTCCATCGCTTTTGTAATATTTAATGCGATTCGGTGAAATTGTTCTCTCGTCCCATATTTTACTCTGAAACCAAAATGGTGCACGTTATAATGTTATTTGCTTCAACAATTGGTTGTATCTTCAACATTAATACAATAGCTCTTCAAACACTTTGGATAGGTCAGGCAACAGGCTTATAGTCCTGTCCGAGGTTACGTTAGCAGAATATTTTCCAGATTTTGAAATCATAATTATTTACGAAATTATCCATATAGGAGAAAATATTGTAATAAAGTCGTGATATTATATTCATTATGTGTAACACCTATTTTAATGCAATTTGAGGTTGCTTGAAGATTAGTTTTACACTTATGTTGTCATTCCCTCTTGCTTTTAAGAAGTTAAATATTCTTTCTTATGATTCATTAAGTTCCTTTAAACTAAATCTCACTAAAGTAGTAGAGGTATTATTGACTACAATTGGTAGGCTTAAATATTTCGCAGATTCATTGAGTTTGAAAACATATTTTAAGTGATTCCGAAATTCTTCTCCTTCTTCTTGAATATTTCTTGCCCAAGATCTATCTAATCGTCTTGGAACTTCTCATATTATTGGACACTTCACACCCATTACTACTATAGAAATAAAATAATCTGTCTCTTTAATTGCCGTTAGATTTCTAATATAGTCATTCATTCTCCATCTCCATTTGGTAATCTTTCCGTATTTCAGGGAGCAAACATTTGTTATCTCACAGAACCACCAATTAGTTTTGGAGTTGTCACTAAAAACCCTACAGACCACAATCGAAAAACAGGTTCACGGATATCGCTATTGGTCTACATTTCTCCAACAGCTCTCGTTATAAATGTTACAATCAATCGGATGTAATTAACATATATACTTCAAAACTTTTATGAATATGAGTAATATGACAACTTGTATGAGTAAATTTAGTCATTTACTTATTTGATTTAACGTATTTTACTCACACACACACTCATATCTAATGAAAATTCTTTCCAGGTCCGATTTTAATCTTCCATATGAAAATCAATATTAGTTAGTTATTTTTATGCCTTAAGGCGCATAATCAAAATCTTAAACTGCTTATTAGAACAATAATGAATACTGGTGTGTGTTCGTGGAAGTATACATACGTAGAAGCATGTATATTTACACATATAGTACATTGCCTCAAGTAACGTATTGTTCACACCGTATTGACTAAAATCTAGCAGCAATAACATTACACAACCATATTTAGGCACATAATGCCAACAAATAACCAACTATAATTCAAACATAATATGATAAGTATTTGATAGTATGTGTTTGGGGATATATTTCCCTCTCTCCATATATGAAAAATAATGGCATCGGCTAATCTGCCAAAGTGGAATTTCAATAATTTTCAATTATTACCGTTAAATCGTATACGCCCACTCAAACATATATGAGTACGGTACACATACAAATATGTTTCATTTGTATGACATTCTCCAACCAATGCACACATAATACATATGTGCACATAAACCAAGTAATTCACACAATGTTAGAACGTAAGGGGATTTATGCTACGTATGTAGCCATTGCGGTTGCTGTAGAGTATGACAGGGACGATAACGACACAAGCACAAGCTATATTCAATAGCATTGTTATAAAGCAATGTGCACAATTTACTTATTATTAGTGTTGTTGCTGTTATTATACATACTTAATATGCAGGGCAACGCATTTGGAAGTTTATGACATTTACACATATACTATATTATGGGGAGTATTGACTCTTACATATATTTAGTAAAGTACATATTATTTTATGTGACTGCAGCCATGACGAGAAAGAGGTGACTAATTTGCCTCAGGCCTAGAGTTGCGAAGTGGGCCCAAATATGAAAAAATCAATATTAATTGTCCGTTTGGCCCTGTTTTCAAAAACAATTTGCAATCACTAATATATTATTTAGCAGCCATTAACGCCATTCCAATGACAAATAAAAAATTAATTTCCATGAACAAGAAGGACAAACCACTTTTCTTTCTTCTTCTACGGCCCTGTGTGTTTGCAGACATATGCATGCATATATATGTCCTTCTAGGGCTATGTTCAATTGTGCCTAATTGTAAAATGTTATTTATGCATGGGTGATGATGTAGATGGCGCTGAAACGATTTGTTACAAACTTCTAGGTATGTGCACTCATTAGAAAGTCTGTGTGTTAGTGCAATGAACTTATATAACAATTAAAGTATTTATGAAGGTAATCGGTACGCTTATGTACATTTGTAATAGTATTTAACATTGAACATATAAATGTACTACTACCTACTATAGGGCTATTATAATACCATACTTGTACTTGCCTAATATAATATTAAAACTAGACTAATATTAAAAGATAGCTGTCATCACTTCATCTCAATAGGTTTGGACATGGATGGAGATTGACCTAAAACAAACAACAAACAAGAAATAAGCCAACTTTTTTTTAAATTGAATACTTCAATAAATATTTTATCATTTTCTATTAGATATTTGTTCCCCTTTAAGATACGTAATGGTAGATGATGCGTAAAATCAAGATGCAGCAATTCAAAACTCAAGCTTAAACAAAATGTTGCAAACCAATAACGAAGCATATTTGATGTCACTTGTTATGGTTCCATATGAGTTAGCACATACTGGAATACTATTAGGAGCCTGTAATATGAGTTTGCAATAAAGTAAACGAGTCAAGGGAATATACTCCTGTACAGATATATGTGCCTACTTATTCGTAAATATGCACATAGGTATTCGTACTATAAATAGGCAATTCTGATTCTACATATACATATGTATACACGTATGTATCTGCGAATAGTATCAAATATACATAAAATAAAATGGGATCTGTGTATTTCTTTTGGGGAAGAGTAAAAGAAAAATCCAAATGTGACAAAGACACGCATAAATCTAGGCGATTTGTTTCTATCGTGTAGGCAGTAGGCATATATAAAGTATCCTAAGCAGTTAGTTTAAACGAGCAGCATTTATCCATATACTAGTAGGTAAAACCAAAGGGACTAACACGTCATTATATGTGCTATACATAAATGAGAAAAAATTCACACATATCAATTTCAATTTGGATATTATTTATTTTGAATAATTTATGACTATTTATGCTTAGCGAAAGAACACAAAAATGTACTGATTTATAAACTTTTACACAGTTCATAAGGCTAAATATTCAAAACACATTCCACATAACATTCTTCCAGGTACTTAGATTACGTTAGGTTATTGTGGCTGCCCTCTTACTGAGAGGACACATTTAGGGCAGAAAGCATCTCTTCCAATACTGATTTGCGTGTTGAATTTTTAAAGAGTACCTTTCATGGCATATAGCTTCTGCCGGAAGGATTGCCAATTGCTTGCCGACAGATGCGCACGTTTCGAAAGAAAAAATTGAACCCAGGCCAACGCACTAACCACTGAGCTACGGCACCCACTTCCAGGTACTTAAACGTGCGCAACGTATCTACAAAGCTGATAATGGATTGAACAATTCGATGAAAAATAAAGGAATTTCCCAAAAACACTATAGCCAACAAATCAAATTTCGAAAAAGCATCACAATCAATTATACTGCCAATATGCGATTTATGGTATGCCAATATACAATATGTGAATGGGTACATAGTTGAATATGTGCGTGGGTATGTACGTATGTGTATATAAGAGGTGACAAAATATTTGTAATATTCACGCGACATTAACAAACATGCAAACACACGTAGTTGTGTCACATATTTTTTTGAAGCGACAAAATACCAACATTACCCCAATGAGAAAACATGAACAAAAATCAAACACCAAATAAGCGCAGACACACACTCATACACACACGCAATTAAAGCTACCTTGTAGAGTTAGATATAAAGTAAAAAATATCATACGATGCCATATAGGTAACGTTGCTAACCGAAAGCAAAAAATCTAAAAGTAAAATTTCAATGACACCACCAACAAAACTGCAAAATAACGCTAGCAACGGAAGCAATCGAATTTCTTTTTTTTTTTTTGTCTCATCTACACGAAAACAAAGTCAACTGAGCTGAGTGCCATATATTATTGTTTACTAAGCAATAATATAAACAACGGCAAAATCAAAAACAGAAAAACGCTGAAAGGAACCCCATATTCCACACATACAGGAATTCGAACATATTTTTATACCCTGCATAATGCAATATGCATGGTATATTCATTTCGGTCAGATGTTTGTGTCCACTTGAAGGAATCTCCGGAGATATAAACATAGATATATATTCGTGATCAGCGTCGATTAAATTTTCGATTTAACGATGTCCGTCCGTCCGTCCGTCCGTCCGTCCGTCCGTCCGTCCGTGAAGGAATCTCCGGAGATATAGACATAGATATATATTCGTGATCAGCGTCGATTAAATTTTCGATTTAACGATGTCCGTCCGTCCGTCTGTCTGTCACCTGGCTGGTTCGCACGATAACTTGAGTAAATATTGAGCTATTTCGATGAAATTTGGCACAAGTAACCTATGATCCAAGGGTACGGAGGGGATTGATATTGGGCATGATCGGTCAATAACCACGCCCACACCAAGCATTCAAAGCGACTAACCTCGAAATTTTCAAAATCTTTAACTTACTATAACTCACATAATATACCACTTGGGACAACAATATTTGGCACATAGACTTATATTATACTACTATATAACCTCGCCAAAAGTGGTTGAGCCACGCCTACTTTTTAGCGTAGCTCTCATACAAAGTGTATGTACTTCTTTTAAATTGAAACTGCTGTAACTTCGGCAATCTTATGTCTAGAATAACTATAATTGACACTTAAATTAATATCGTAGTCGGCAAAAATCTGGCAGAAAATCAGTGTGCCACGCCCACTCCTTCATGAGTCTCCCATACAAAGTCGAGGGAATCAAACTAAAATTTTAAGCTCCATAGCTTACAAACCATTTAGCCTAGGACAACGAGATTTAAGGTATGGATTAGTATTGTACGAGCAACTAGGCTTACAGAAAATGGGCGCACCACGCCCACTGTTTATTGTAGCCCCCATACAAATTTTAAATTGAAACAGCTGTAACTTCGGCAATCTTCTGTCTAGAATAACCATAATTGATACTTAAATTAATATCGTAGTCGGCAAAAATCTGGCAGAAAATCAGTGTGCCAGGCCTACTCCTTCATGGGTCTCCCATACAAAGTCGTGGGAATTAAACTAAAATTGTAAGCTCCATAGCTTACAAACCATTTAGCCTAGGACAACGAGATTTAAGGTATGGATTAGTATTGTACAAGCAATTAAACTCACAGGAAATGGGCGCACCACGCCAACTGTTTATCGTAGCCCCCATAGAAATTTTAAATTGAAACAGCTGTAACTTCTGCATCCTTCTGTCTAGAACAATCATAATTAACACTTAGGTTAATATGGTAGTCGGAAATAATCTGGCAAAAAATCAGCGTACCACGCCCACTTCTTATTGGGGCTCCCATACAAAGTTGAGGAAATTAAACAAAAATGTTAACCACCATAACTTAGAAACTATTCAACGTAGGACACCATATTTAAGGTGTGGAAAAATTAATTGGATTTACTAGAAAGTGGTAAGCCACGCCCATTTTTTATATAGCTCCCATACTAAGCCTCGGAATTATCTTAAAATCCTTTTACTTCGTCAAAGTCAACCATATTTCGGGTGTAAATTAGTAGTATATGCAAAAATTGTTTCTCGAAAAGTGGAAATAAAAGAAAAGTTGGATATTCGAGTAAACTTTTTATATATAAATCTACATATGCAGGGTATAGTTTGGTCGGCCCCAGCCGACTGTAAGGAGATTTTTTTTTATTTTGTTGATTTTATATTGTGGTTTTCTCACGAATCCGAATAATACAAACAAGCTGACACGCATACTTATCTACTCATTTTAAATAATTTTTTTAGTATATACTATATTTATATTCATATACTTACAATACTGAAATGTAATGACATGAAAATTCGTACTCGTATTGTACGACAACGTTCGCCCCATACGATTTAATAAGTAGGTTTAGTCTGAAGCGGTGGAGTAAATTGATGTCAAATTTCTTTTTCCAATATTATCGAAATTTTTGTGTATGGAGCAAATATTTTTCGGCATTATTAACAGTACCATCCATCAAACAGCATCACACTAAATTCCAAACTGGTTCACAGTGTAGCTTTTATTTTACATCCGGTTGTGTCACATGTGTTCTGTTTTTCACTATAAACTGGAAAAAAAAGCTATTTCGATCAGTAATTCACTTTCTTATGTTTTTAACCTCATATACTTTTTGTGGAAATGAAATAGAATTACTACAGTATATTATTGCACCGATTTGATAAGAAATTGTACGATACATGGAAATTGTCATAGCCAGATTTTATTGATGGGTTTGGAGAAACAAAATACCCAGATAAAACGAAGACAATTCCACCGAGATAGAAGCGTTCTTTGCAGAGTTTTACAAATCATATTTTTCGGAGGGGTTATAGAAATTGTAGAAGCTTTGATCTGTATCGATCTGAAAAGAGACCATATTGAAAAATACATATAAAAATTATTCCAAAACTTTCAACTTTACTCCTAAAACAGTGGCTCATTCATCAATCCTCAAACAGTTTAGCCAATTTATATTCAATAAACTGATTGATTGATAATTTTATTACGAAGAAATATTTGGAAATAAATACCCCATAGAACTTTTACTAAAAAAAAACATTATGATTTCCTGAAAAAAATACGAATCTTGCGAAATGCTTTATTTTTCAACTCTTGTACATGTTCAACTCCATGTCATAGTACAACCTCAAATCGAGCCGTATTTAAACATAGGCTACATAGGCTATAGCTTAGGGATTAGCACTTCAAATGAATACTCAATTTTCACTTACAAACATAAAAATAAAATCAAATCTATAAATCATAGTTATAATAAATAAACTCATATAAAAGGCTTTGAGTTAAATGTTGTACAGACCCGTTTATAAATTCTAAAAATAAAGCATTGTTGATACCACGTGATGGAGTAAAGCAAATCCCCTGCTTATTATGGCTTTCACACGCAAATTATTTAATTTAGGCCCTAATACGTTTCATTCAGAATATACTACATTATTTCATTATAGCAACTAATTTGAATATACGATAATCAATAACGACAAAAAATTAATGAATGCATATCCGTAAATCGTGGTCCTTTTTTTGATTGCAGGGGTTATCATCAAAAGCGGTAGTCCTTATCCGATGCACTGTTGTGTTCTTCACTGGGGGAGGGATTTTATGTGCACAACGCCCTACGCACAACCTCGAATTGAAAGAAGTTTTCGCCACACTACGCTAAATTCTGGAAAACACCCAAGAAAAACAGATCGACACACATCAGCTATTGGTCGATTATAAAGCCGCTTTCGACAGTAGGATAAGGGATTACCTCTACACAACTATGTCTGAGGTATGTCTGGTATACCTGGAAAACTCATTCGACTTTGCAGAGTGACACTACTTAACTCTCGTTGTGCAGTGAAAATTGGACGGACCTCTACCCTCCATTTAATACCGAACGAGGTTTCACACGAGGTGATTCGTTATCGTGTGACGTCTTCAACCTTATTGTGGATAAAATTATACGAGCTACAGATTTACGACATAATGGCACTATCTTCAACAAAAGTGTCATGCTGCTGGCGTATGCTGACGATATTGACATAATATTGACAGTCAGTGCAACATTCTCTGAATTGGAACGAGAGTCACGTCGAATGGGTCTTACGGTGAACGAGGGCAATTACACTTTCGAGGTGGTGAAGGACTTCGTCTATATTGGAACCAGTATCAACAACTGTAATGACGTCAGCCTGGCGATCACGCGTAGGACAACTCTTCCTAACAGATGTTACTTTGAACTCAGTAAGCAATTGAGTAGTCGAGCCCTCTCTCGAAGATTGAAAATCACACTCTACAAGTCCCTCATTATTCCTGTCCTAACATATGGCGCAGACGCCTGGACAATTTCTACCACGTATGAGCGGATGCTTGGAGTTTGCGAGAGAAAAGTTCTGCGCAGGATCTTCGGACCTATTTGCGTTGATGGCAAGAACCGAATCAGGTACAATGATGAGCTGAATAAAAATATTTCAAAATAAATATTTCAAATATTTGGTAACGACAGTGGCGGCTACGCTTTGCGTCGTCAGTCTTCCTCGCTTCATTGTCACCTACATACTTCGTCACATTCTGGGTCAGCCTTAAAAGAAGTTTCTAAATTGTTGCCACAAAATTTAAATATGGCTTGTTTGTTGAGGAATGAGTCAATTCACTTTCAATAGTCGCAGAGTAAACATAACACGATAGCAATTTAAATTTGAGGTACATTAAAGAGTAATTGTAAATATTATTAACAGAAACCAGTCATCGAGCAGGGTGGATTCGAGTTCGAATTAAACGTTTACAAAAAAACAGCATAACAATACATTGCAATACTGCACAGTTGAATTATAAAAATTAATCGGCATATATCATTTAATAAATATAAGCCGGCAGTTACATATAATTAATAAGTTAGTCGCAAACAAAATTACGTAGTGCATGTACAATACCTAAAAATACTCGTATGTTAATAATACATTCAAAATTGTTCAATTTTCGTCTATCATGAACACAAATACATAAATACCTTTCACCAAAGTGGTTATACATATGTAGTACCATTACTGTTTATTGTTTAACGGCATAATTAATCTGACATTAATTGACACAGCATAAAATGAAACCACCGCAAAAAGGTGCATTAACTTGTAACATGTGTATTTACCATACTCCTACACACTCCTAAATGTATGCACCTACAGTCATGCATACAAAATGTAACTTGCACATATGTATGCTCATATGAGTGGTATATTCAAAACTAAGTAAACGTTCGTTGCACTATGCAACATCTGTTGTTACTATTGCACTTGATGTTCCTGTTTACTATATGCTTATTAAGCATACTACGATATGTATATTCATGCAGGTGCATATATGTATTGTATTGTATTTGTCCGTATATATTTGCATGAGTATACATTAACATGTATGCAAGAACATCGGCACAGAAGTTCAACTTTGCTGTTGCGGTTCATGTTGCACTAGCATTTAGGCAGGAGGCTAAGATTAACACACATATGCATACGTACTACTTTTTTAATATAGTTTCTACACATTTTGCAAAATCGTACTTAATTTAAGTAAAGTATAATTACAATAATTAATTAAAATGTTGTTCTTTTTCGCACTCATTTGTTTACTAGATGCTGCTGTAGATGACATAATGGCGACGACACATAGTACAACATTTTCATGGTTTCATTCGCTTGGATTTGTTGTTTTTAATTAAGCAGTTTTATTTACTTGGCTCTATGTACATGTTTCTACATGTCTGTTTGTTCTCTTTGTTCTTTTGGTTTTTTTTTTTTTTTTCTTGCAATACTGTTTTGTGCAAATTTGTGCTTCCTTCTGTTAAGTTGGTCGAGCCAGGATTTTGGAAAACCAATGCATCGACCAACAGCCAACAACAAGGATATTTGGTAACTGGAGTGCATCTAGGAAAAACTGACTGATTATTTTTGATCCTGTGCAAAACGCGATCGAAACCCAAAAATTACCAATATGCATAGTATCGAAAAATTATTCAATACTACCAATGGTGTTATATATGATATTTTAAAATTTTCGAATGCAGTCTCAATTCCCTAACCAAAAACGAACCATTAAAGATAGATCGTAGAGAACGAAAGCTATTGCAGTGCAGAACTGTGCAGTTGAATAAAGTATAAATAAATAATGTTGTCAATGTTATTGTAACATCGTAGAGACGATCACAAGTATTTGACCTGTATCCATTCTCACCACAGGATTCGCTTGTCTAAAACCAAGTCTGGTATTAAATATGAACAAATTCTGACCACCGAATAATCTTCCTTTTCGGAAGATGTATTCGCAGCAGTTTGATTTGATTTGATTGGATTATGGGTCGGTGGCATCATTGGACAGTACTTTTTCAATGGCGAATGGCGAGCGCTACCGAGCGATGATTACAAACTTTTTTTTGCCCCAAATGGAAGAGCTGGACTTGGCTGACATGTGGTTTCAACAAGACGGTGCCACATGCCACACCGCACGCGAAACAATGGCCCAATGGAGAGGCGAGTTCGGTGAACAGTTTATTTCGCGTTCGGGGCCGGTCAATTGGCCGCCTAGATCGTGCGATTTAACGACATTAAACTATTTTTTGTGGGGCTATGTTAAGGCTCATGTCTATAGCGACAAGCCCCTAACGGTGCACTGGAAGCCAATATTGAAGAATTTATTCGTGAGATACCGGCCGATATGTTGGAGAGAGTATGCCAAAATTGGACCCAGCGTATGAACCATTTGAAGCGCAGCCGCGGTCAACATTTACATGAAATCATCTTTAAACATTGAATTATATAGCTCGTTCTATCGACTCAAATAAAGATTTTATACATTTCTCTAAATTTTATGTTTTCTTTTTCAAATCAAATCCGAAGGCTCTTAGAAAAATCACCTGTAATTAGAGTCCAAATGGGGTCTGAATATATCATACCAACCAAATCGAATCCAGCGATCACACACATATAGAAATATTTATTATCTGCTAGATAATGTGTGTGAAGCAACTTTTGTTATTGAAAAAAAATGGATAAAAGTGAATTTCGTATTTTGATAAAGCATTGCTTTTTGATGAAAAACAAAATACAGTGGCAACCAAACACTGGCTTGATAAACATTATCCGGACTCTGCTCCATCAAAACAAATGGTAGAGAAGTGGATTACTGAATTTAAATGTGGTTGTACCAGCACAAACGATGCAGAACACAGTGGACGCCCAATTGAGGCCGTTATTCCAGAAAACAACACAAATATCCACAAATTGGTTATGAATTATCGCAAATTATTTGTGCACGAGCTAGCTGACATTGTAAAGATATCAGATAGTAGTGTTTTTACCATTTTAAAAGAGCATTTGGGTATGCGAATGTTCTGTGCAAAGTGGGTGCCATGTGAGCTCAGAGTTAACCAAAAACAACAACGTATCGATGCTTCAACAGAGTGTTTGGCGCTTTTAAACCGCAATAAAACCGAATTCTATCGTCGATATCTGACAATGGATGAAACACGGCATCACCATTACACATCACAATCCAATAGACACTCAGCTGAGTGGACAGCAGTCGACGAATCGAATCCAAAGCGAGCAAAAAAGCAACAGTCGACCGGTAAGGTGAATATTATTCATCCACTATATCAAAAAGGAACCACCATCAACAGCGACGATTATTTTGAACTTTTAGACCGATTAAAAGCTGAAATCGCAAAGAAACGGCCACATTTGCAAAAGAAAAAAGTGTTGTTTCACCAAGATAATGCATCGTGTCACAAATCGATGAAAACCATGGCAAAATTAAATAAACTGGGCTTCGAATTGCTTCCCCAACCACCGTATTCTCCAGATTTAGCCCCAACGACTTTTTCCTCTTTTCAGATCTCAAGAGAATGCTAATAAAAATAGCAAATTGAATGCCAAAAACCATAAACACTCATTCAGTTTGTCTAGTTTCGAAATTTGGAAACCACTTTTTACTAAACATTTTAATTTAACTCTGTTTTTCTCGAAGAAAATTTCACTTAAATAAATCTCTGACTTTCTGTCTGGTCTAAACTTGATGAAAAATGTACATAATATGTGACCAAAAACACCAGATGTTATGGTGCTTATAATTCAATTCATTCTAAGCTCATCTCTTCAGTGGTAGTAATTGATTGTAGTAATTTTTACTAGTTTTCCAACACAATTTATACAATAACTAAACTTGTATACATTCTACATTGAAAATTGCACATGTATTGTATGATTATTGTGTGGAAGTGTGCTTAAAATCTGATGGCTATTCGGTTTTCTAAAACTGCCAGAAATTACAACAACAACGAGAGGAGAACAACAATTTACAATAAATAATATCAACAGCAATACCAATAACAATTTCTATTGCACATACCAAATTACAAATAACACTCCTAGCTGAAGAACGACAACCGCGAAACCCAAATTTAAAGTTTACTATTTACAAGTAACAAGAGCAACAGAAACACTAATAAGAGCACAACTACTTCCGATGCAATAATGACAGCTAATACATACAAACCATAAATGCTGGCACAACATCAGCATGTGTTGTAGAAAATAACAATGACGACAACAACTTTCTTATACACTCTTATGATCAGAAGCAAACAAATCATATACTAAATTGACAATTAAGCCGCAATTGGGATGTTTTCCTGTGAAAGTTATATAATAACATATGCCTTACTTGTGCACAAACAAGTCCTTATTAGTTGTTATTGACGATTGCTGCTTTTCATGCTTTCATAAGTAATTGCAGTGAATTTGAGTAAAAATTTAAGCAAGTCATTGCTAGTATAAAATAGACATGTTATCGCAAATATTTAGTACTTGTTTACATACACAAATAGTATTAGCGTAATCATCAACGAACATTGTACAAATTATGTGATAACATAGACGCCAATATCATAATTTATTCTATACATATTTAATAATACTCGCAAAACTCAACCACTAAATTAATATGTTCCATCACACTAGGCCAATTTTTAGACAGATGCATTTTTTTTTTCAATAAAACGGGATTTAATTTTTTTTCAACTTTGGTCGAGTTTTCTTTAACGATAGTCGATGGGACAAGGAATTGAGAGTATAATATTTAAGAATATTAAATCATTAATATCAATTTCTTACAATAAAGTCGAAATAGATCTTAAGATCCAAATCCATATCTTAAATTTTAGACCAAAAAAGTTTATTATCACTTGACCCTAGTGCAGATAATCGTAAATAACTAAAAAAAACGCGTATAAAAAAATACGTCCTGAGATTTTCACGCCCTTAAATATTCTAATTCCGCGAGTAAAATATCATTTTCGGTGGAGTCATTTTGATGATTCGATGGAAATAATTATCCAGCATTGTCGCTGAATTTTATTACATTTAACTATATTCATATCAACTTACAAGCCACACAATTAAACCAAAGACCCGTACAAGAAGGCGTAATTTATTATTTGTTAAAAAGCGTTATCATTCGCATTAGGCCTCAGATCAGTATGCAGGAGGATGCCCCCTGATGCGCTGAGGCGCTTTGTTTGTAGAAACATTCATAGAACATAAAACAGTAGGATATTGTCATGTAATTTTCTATAACGCCACCATTATATTGTACTACGTTTATTCATGGATCATTTTATTTCGTTATAAATTTTGAAGGGAGGTAAATTTAAAATGAAAGTGAAAAATAGAAAGAAATACCTACTAAAAACAACAATAATAACAGTAATAAAAACACATATATTCAACTGATATGGTATTATCAAACCATATACTTAGAAAATGGAACGGAAACAGTAGAAATAATATAAGTAGCACCCAATGCTGTCTCATATAAAAATGTCTTTACATACTAATAAATTTAACAATCATCATAATATTATACAATACGCACACATATGTACATTAAATCCTTTTTCTTCTTCTGAGCAAAATGAGTAAAAATACCATAAATAAAAGCAAAATGGAATAATAAAATAAACAACAGATACATCCTCGTATGGGAAACTAACCATGGCTATCATGGTAGCAAAAGTAAAAGTTAACGAGTCTACTCGTTTGTACTACTCGTATATGCAATGAATTTTATTGCATTTATTTTCGCAAATGACCTTTTAAAAAATAAATAATAATAATAAAAAAATCACACGCAATGGAATAAATGAAAATCAAAGAGAAAAAAAATTAAATTGCAAAATCTCTATAAAGACAAATTGCAGCAGTTGTCGAATGTAAAGCAATTTGCATAACAAATTGCAAACGTTCATATATGAAAGAAGGAGAGAGAGAGAGAGAAACAAAGAGAGAGGGAGATATGGATATAAAAGGAAAGGAAAGCATAGTGGTCGAATGAGGCTTTACCAAGAGAATATACAAGTATAAATCTACGTATATGGTACATATAAACTTTCATACAAATATATCTATATTCATTACTGTTTCTGTTATACTCAAACATAAGCAATACGAAAAATGTCTACTACAAATGAGCGTTATTGAGATTTTCAGTAGTCTTATAACGCGTCATCTACCAAGTACATTTTTTTTATGTGGTAATTAAGCATACACTTGCCTGTTCAGTGTAGAGTTTGATATCTTTTCTGTTAAGGTTTGAAACAGTGTCTGCCTCAACACGATCCGGTTCTTCGAACCTTTTTGACGGCCTCTCGCCCGCTTAGGCTCTCCATTATTTGACTATACTTTGTTTCTACCCTTCGCACAGAAGGTTTCTGGCCCTAGTTGTTATTCCCATTGCAAAGGTTATTAATTCTGCCTTAATATTCTACTCCAAAAGCGAATATACCTCTAAAGAAATTTTTTATTTCCTAATTATAGGTATTTCCATTAATTTTTTTTTTTCAAATATAATATATACGGATGATAAATTCACAGAAAAATAAAAATTCTTTGAAAAAACAATTTATTTTTCAACAAAGAGTGTAGGTGTAAATAATGGGAAATATTACTTCTTCTTCTTCTGCTTCTTAAATATAGGAAGAAAATTGTTACATCAGATTTGCTAAACCACATCACCTCAATCGGTAATTCCACGCCCCAAGCTATAACATATAAATTTTGGTCCCGAACGGAGATGGTTAAGGGGTGTCGCAAAGGAGGCAAAGTTCAGATTCCTATATGGAGACTCAGTAAAAATTAAAATTAATTTTTTCTTTCATCTAATCTTCATTTCATCTGAAAGAATGGTTGCTTTGGTTTTAAGGATCACCCTACTGTATATATTGATTTTTTCCTAACTGAGAATTTATTTTTTAAAATTGCACCAATATAATTTACTCAAAGTAGCTACAACTTTTTCTCATCTTTGAGGGAGGTCATGAATTCGATCCCAACAGAACCGCTCATCTTTTAAGGCCAAGAACGAATCGATCCAATTTTTGCTACTTTTAACTGAAGTGAAGCTACATTCTGCATTGATCGAAAAAGTTGGTAGTCAGACGGGCAATGTCTGGGATAGACGGCGGCTGGGGTAAGACTTCCCATCCGCCAATTTCCAAGCACGTTTCAAAGAGTTGCGTTGTCATGATGGAAAATCAATGATTCATGCTTGGTCGCCCATTTTGGCTGTTCTTGGTTCAATCCTCGCTACAATTTGATGACTTGTTATCGGTGGCGTTCCTCATTAATAATTTCAACCAGTTTTAGTAGCTCATAATACAACATACTACTCTGATCCCACCAAATACACAGACTCACCTTCGAACTATGGATATTCGGCTTTGGAGTCGATTTGGCTAGTTGGCCAGTTATCACATATAGCTTATTGCGCTTAGGGTTGTCGTAATAGATCCATTTTTCGTTGTCAGTACGTACATTGAAGTAACATTTCAGACAGGCAAAATCGTCTTTCGATGGCTCTTGGTTTTAGTTCATGAAAGGCAATGAAATGACTTGTTGAGTCACTCGCAAAGATTCAGCAAGTTTGACATGAGTTTTCACCGAAAAAAACCTCCAGTTCAGTGTCTTCGCGCTCTTTATTGCTATCACCACATTTGAACCGTCTAAACGAAAATGTATAGGTTGACATTGAAGGAGCATGTTCTCTACAAGCCTTACACAGCATGTGATAACTTTCTTCAGATGAAAATAAATAAGCATAGCTTAGCGCAAATGAAGTTTTGTAGGCACAAAATTTGACATATTAGTAGCTAAAAAATATATGTACTGATTTCAATAGTTGCCACATTATTCCATGAAATTTAGTTCTACTAACGACCTCTGTTGAAAATCATCTGAAAATCATCACTTAATATTTTTGCAAACAAATCATATAACAAAATAAACAAATAATCTAAGGACAATTCCTAGTAACAAAGTTTTTTTTATAAATTCCCTGTCGGGTAGGGAATTGTTAAGATTTCACATTGCGGTGTCTTAGCCCGATAGCCATTTATAAAGGTTCCAAATTTTTTAATTGTGTATTACTATAAATTCTTATTTTAGACATATGGCTCTTTGAGCATATTTTGTCCATATATTCTTTTTTCTTTTTTTACGATTTGTGTAGTGTTTTCATCCGAACCAGCCCTAATATACATGTTCTCTAAGCATATCGCATTAAATAGTCATTAATAGACAACAGGCAATATAAAAATACAAACAACATACAAATTACATCAATGACATTATACAAATACCAATGTAGGAACAAAGCACGATATGTATAAGATGGTGTATAGCACACCATAAAAGCAAAAGCAAAAAACAAACAAACTAGAATAAGGAAAGGGAACAAGTAGTTAAGCACAATAAATTTAATAGCGACAAATATCAATAAAACGATATTTTTGGCAGAGTAATTTCTTTAAATTTACTTTTGATACTTACGCAAAACCATGCTGTGAAAGGTATTTGAGAAAAAAGACTGCAGGGTACTGATCAGAAAGTTACAAACAGAGAAAGAAAAAATGGAAAACCAGAGGACAAAAAAAAAAATAAACGCTAAAAAGACAAAGAGTTGGCGAAAAGTAACTTAAAAAGCAATTGCAATAAAGTAGATTACAATTGTGTTTATCGTTATTGTGTTACGAGCAGATGTGAATCTTGCATACGTAAATCTAGGTACGTACGGGTACATTTTTTTCATAGAACCTTCCCCATGGCTCGTAAACGTATGCAATGACTTGTTGAGTAACACCTAACTGTTCGCCATTTTTTTTGCGATTGGGTGTCGTCCTTATCAAAAAAGAGCCTGCAAATCATGGTCCTCAACTTTTCTGAGTCTATTTTCACGCTTCTTGGCACTCAAATGGAATTCTTTAAACCGACGAAACCAGTCTCTGCAGTGGTTTCCGATATCGCACTGTCACCATAGGCCTCCACAAGCATTCGATGCGACTCAGCAGCAGATTTCTTCAAATTGAAGCAAAAAAGTAGATCTTCCCGCATATGCTCTTTTTCTGGCACGAAACTAGACATGATTATACGAGGAAAAATGTATGTTGTTGTAAAAAATCACTGATGATGTTTACTAATTGATGTAGACAGTTGTCGAACTTGTACACCTGGTATATATATAGATATATGTATATATATATATATATATATATATATATATATATATATATATATATATATATATATATATATATATATATATATATATATATATTATTAAAAAAATAATTAAAAAAATTTACATACTTATCAAAGAACTTGAATTTTTCAATTATTAATTTAATGCCATTTTCGTATTCAAATATAATTTCAGTATATAAGCCCCACGAGTGATCTGTATATAGCAAATTCAAGCATCTTTTTGAGCATCTGCTAACGTATTTCGTCAATTGCGCAGCTTCAAAATCGATCCGATCTTCTTTCTTGTAACTGGGACAAAGAATACTGAGACGGAGTCTGGAACGACCACCGTAGAAGATTTCTTCATATCATGTTATTTTCCTCTTATTTGTAGGCTTTAAAATGGCTGGTGTTACTTCGGTGATTGTGGCAGTCAGACTAACTTCTCCGCTATGGTACAAGCTGGCACTCGATCTTCCCATCCAGAATCCCAGAATTACCTGCTCACAATTTTATTTTGCCGTACTCATGTATTTCCCGATTTCTTCTTTTGCATCTGCAAAGTGGTATTCCTTCAGTCCTATATGGCTTTTAACAGCCTTATTATCATTTAATTTATATCCACTATTATATAATTGCCGCATAGTATTTTATATATATAGTATGTAGGTACATGCATAACTATGTCAAAAGGCTCTCAAAGTAAAACTGTTAACTAAAAATTAAAGCTCTTCATAAGGTGAAACAGAACAAAAATTCAATGAGGTTCACAAGTATGTGGTAATGATGTCTAAATTAATTTGCTGCATCGAAGTTGGTCTCTACGAATTTAAAATAAATGCGAAACTAAAAAAAGATGCGAAACTAAAAAAAGACGCGAAACAAAATTCCGAAATTTTATTTAGTTAAAAACTTTATCCGTATCATCTAAAAGTAAATAGTTTTGTGCACATATGTTTATGTATGTATATCTGTATAGATACTTGTACAAGCCACTCTGAGCATATTAAATATGCATACAATTTCAAATCGAATGCATTTAAAGTTGCAGGCACACAGTATAACTTCAACTACACAAATATATAGAAAATACGGATATACTCGTACACATCTCTAACAACGACGACGACGATCAAATTGTTTTGTAATTTAAATTTAATGCCGACAAGCAATTTTACACGCAACAACGATGAAAATTACTTTCTTCGTAAAGCCATAATTACAAGCAACTGTATAAAGAGCAACAACAATTGTATGTTGCAGTACTTAACTGCAACATGAGTACATAGGACGAAAAACTTTTTGCCGAAAAGTTGAATGCAACACCGCCGCCGGTACATCTACCCACACATATAGTACTCTGTTCTTAATATTTAACGGTAATACACAAATAAACATACAGCGATAGCTTAGAGATTTACCAAATTGACTGACAATATGCAATTTGGAAAATCTCTTACGGCTGAGGATATTTAATACGAATATGTATAAGCAAGCACATGTCACACATGTCTGCATACGCGTTACACGGCACATTAGTACATCTTAATGTGGCTCTAAACAACATACATGTGTACAAATGTACGCATTTCAAGCTCTCAGTGTATGGATAAATAAACAAATTGCATGTGTTTTACCCTCAAGCTCAAGTTTTCAGCACTATGTATGTAATAGTATATAGAATTTAATTGGAGTGGAATGAAATTTGTAGTGCCTATGTAAATACAAATTTCGCTCATCTCTTTTTTCCGTTCTTCAACGTAAATATATACCTACTACATACTTATGTGTGTCTGAATTAATATATTATTCGGTAACAATTTTCCAACTGCTAGTTGGTAGATGCAATTTTAGCTGTAAATGTATTTGCACTGCATTTTAAAAATGTATGAAGAAGCAGTAAAAATAGCAACATAACGAAAGCTAGTAAATGCGAGTAGTTGTAAAAGTTATTTTTACGATTGTAGATATTTCCTTACTTTTTCGTAGGTACTCGTACCTACTTGTAAGGCAAATGCAATGCACTCATAATTTTACCAAAGCATCTTATTAAGATATGACGAAAAAGCACATAAACAATATTATAGTTAGTTAGAATTGGTTATTGTGCATCAATTTTCAAACAGATTCTAAAAGGAGATTCCTTCAAGTGGTTAGAAACATCTGACCGAAATGAATATACCTTGCATATTACATTATGCAGGGTACAATGTCCCCACTACAATGATAACTGATATGATAGGGCCAATAATAACTCTTTTCAGAGACTATGATTATGCGGTAAGGTAATTTGTGTGTATTGAAAATACACTTAAAATAGTTCAGAAACAAGAATATGGAATTTAAAGTTTTTTTCGGAATATTTTCCCACGAAATTGTGGTTGTAAAATTCTACATAACTCAGTACACCATAATTTGTAAGAGGTTTATTAGCTCTATTTCAGTGGTAACAAATTAGAAAGATGCAATCATAGTTAGTGAATCTAAAGTTATTTTCATTTTCTCATCATTGACAAAATATATTATATGTACACAAATATAAATAGATAATTGCTATTTTGCGAAGTTAATCATAAGCACATTCAACTAATTTTAGTGAACATATTTTTAAAAAAATACAACACGTACGTATGTATTTATGAGTATGTTGCTGAAAATGTAATACATTTTAATTATGATAAAATGTTATAAAAAGTTATATCATATATAACAAAATGTGTGTGCACATAACGAAAGTAAATGAAAAGAATGAACAATATATTCGTTTTGATTATATTCTCCTGTTAGCCCCCCCCCCCTTTTTTTTTGGTATAGAAACTATGTAAAATAAAGAAACTATGTAGAAACTATGTAGTTAATGAGAAAACATATACAAAACATACCAAATTCCAAATATTAATTATTAATTATTTTAAAAGTTTTCCAACATACCAGTGAACACGTGAGCAACATTTTGAATTGAAAGAAAATGCAAACAACATCGCGAACATGGATAGAAGAAATATCAGTTTATGTAAAAATAATATATTGTACGGTATGTAGTATTAATTCATAGAATTTTCTAGTCTTCCCACAAATATTGCAATACGATATATACACTCTTGGCTGCAAAATAAAGGCTATCGTATATTTTTAAATATTGATTCCGAATGGTAGAACTTTTTGTGGCACAACTTAATCTAAGCTTTATCACAGAGCTCTTTCAAAATCTATTTTATAACAAATTTCTACTGTCGATAGAATTGGCAATTCCATTATCTTCTTATGCTGCCGAAACTCCGTAATTCTAACTAGCAACCTTCAACTTACAACTTTTTTTGGAAAAATGCTCACAAATGATATAATCGTAATTCACTCTTTCGAAACTAGACTTTCTCTTGCTCATCATTCATTACATTTCCGACTAGTTAAATATCTCCTATTTTCTAATAAACTTGTGAAAGCCAATGACAACAATACGATTTTAGCAAAATCTTTTGTGAAAAATTTGCGTAAAATTAATGCATAATGACTTTCACATTTTTATTTACAATTATTGAGTTTAAAGTAGGATTAATGATTATGGAAAGAATAATTAAGGATATTATAAAATTTCCCTTCATATATACTGTACGTTTATCGGTACTTATATAATTTTACTCTCAGTTTTCGGAATGAAATTCTATACATAATTGAAACTCGAGGCTCCAAGGAACCTTGGGAGGTTTGGGGAGTACTGAAAAGACCTATTTATAAAAGCCGATTCCAAATTGTAAAATACAGTAACACACTTGGCGGCAGAACTGTTGTAGAAAATAATGGAATGTTAATGTTATTCCCCATAACTCCTTTACCCGTTTTACCTTGACCACGATGGATCAATACATCGCAGTATGACTTTCGTAAAACGACACTTGTTGATTCCTATTGTACTTTCTTAGTTTACTTATGTGCCCATTACAACCGAAAATCTATTTTGGCCGAATCTAGAATGCTTCGCTAGCTAGCTCCTTCCCTCTCTAGTTGGCGCCAGTTAGAAATTCCATCGCTGACATGTTCTTCAGTACTTGGTCTTTCCACCGGAGATTAGGTCTGCTTCTTCTGCGTCGTCCCCCTGCAGGTTCCGAATATAACACCTTCTTAGCCGAAGCGTGTTCTTCCATTCGCTTGACATCCAACATCGCTCGACTTGTCCAAGCTTCGGAGCCATATGTAAGGACAGGCATGATGAGAGACTTGTAGAGTGTGGTTTTCGTTGCTCGAGAGAGAGAGACCGACTTCTCAATTGCTTACTTAGCCCAAAGTAGCACCTGTTTTCAAGAGTAATCCTTCGCAACATCCCATTATTGGTGTTAATGCTGGTTCCCAGATAGATAAAGTCCTTCACTACTTCAAAAGCATAGTTATCAACAGTCTTACCCTCGTTTACCGTAAGACCAATTCTACGCTACTCTCCTTCCAACTCTGAGAATGCTGCATTGACAGCTCGCAGCATGACACTTTTGTTGAAGATAGTGCCGTTATGTCGTAGATCAGCAGCTCGTATTACTTTCTTCATAACAGGATTGAAGAAGTCGTACGATAACGAATCACTTTGTCTGAAACCCCGTTCGGCATTAAATGGCGGGGAGAGGTCCTTACTAATTTTCATGCACAACGGGTGTTACGCAAAGGCGAATGAGCTTCGCCTCCGGTCTTAAAAAACACGGCAGGCAGGCCATCAGCATATAATTCTTATTGTAGCTACTTAAAATTAACTATGAAAATGTTATTGCTTACATATTTTCGCTTTTTGAACTATTTTGGTTTGAAAATATCTGTTAGAAGGAATTGAAGAAATTTTAATCATAAAGCATTTCATATTAAGCATTTTAAAAGAAGTTACGATACTTTTAATAAAGGTGGTATTGATCTTAATTAAGGATCACATCCATTAATTAATCTGTGCTTATTAGTTACCTAAAAGTTAATTGCATATATGTACTTTCGTTGAAATTTAAATAATCACTTCCAATTAAGATTTACAAGTATAAAATATACATCAAGTTATGAGTAAGCATTCAAATAAGATAATTGAAATTAATTTTTCTTTAAAAGCACACAAATACTGTCACAAAAATAGACAGCTTAACAGTAACATTCACTTATGCATGCATACGTATTTGTGTGTCCAATTTGAGTGTATACAATAATAACACTGATGACACTGCTGCTATGTATGTATGCATAAGTGTGTCCTTGAGTTCAACTTTATACGAGTATAATTATATACATAAACGAAGTGAATACCCATACACCGGTTTTGACCACTACTACGATACAAACAGCAGCACCAAACCAACAACAACATTAATACATTTTTATACAATTATAAAAGGAGAGAACAGGCCTTGGTGATGACGTCGTTTTTCGTGTCGTTGGTTTCATATTTATTAATATCACATATTTTTTGTTGTATCCTCCTGACTAGTTTTGCAAATACCTTCTACACCATATGACTTTTCTACATAAATTTTTTATGCATATACGATATCTTCATATATACATACACGCATATACATACATACATATATATATATATATATATATATATATATATATTTATATATATAAATATATATATATATATATATATATATATATATATTTATATATATAAATATATATATATATATATATATATACATATATATATATATATATATATATATATATATATATATATATATACATATTTATATATATTTATATATACATAGATCTTTCAGACAATTATACTGTATAATATAGATGTCCTTGCGTAAATACATACATATGTTAATATATGAAAATGCAATTGTGTTTAATGTTTTATGTAACATTGGTAATGACAACAAGAACAACAACGACAACCAAACTCGACACACTGAGAGCAGCAGGATATTTGGTGCTGTAAAATGATATAAATGTTACAATTTTGTTTGAATGAATATACGTACATGTTAAGGGCATTTAAAGGCAGCAAAATTTTTATTCTGAAATTGTTTTATAAGCGCAATACAACATTGCAATACTAGAACTTTATAATGTGCATATGAATTTTATTTGAGCAATTAACCTCTTTTTCATCCTCGTGGTTTATGCTTTATAATTGAAAAGTGACCATAAATATTGCGGTATTATAGGTAAATTGCAGCTTAGCTTAAATAAATACAATACAAGTAGCTATTACCATTTACAAGCACAATTGCAATATTTGAGAATAATTTTATGAATTTCTTCTCATAGAAATAAGCAATAAATAAGGTATACAAGACATAAAATTAATATTTGCATTTAAAATGCAATTTTACACAAAAATTATTGCAAACATCATGCTATACTCTAGACGGTATGTTATTTAGAGATTCATAGATTCGAGTTGAAATAATTACAAAAATCAACCGAATATTTTTAATATCAAATTTATTATTTCAAATAGTCAAAGTAAAACGTCTGGACATTTTAACGCCACAGAACCGTGGAATCGGAACCATACAACCGGGTTCTTTAACGAACCGACCGGTCTGAGTCTTACAAAAACCGAAAAACGGTGACTACAGAACCGAAAATCGGCCCCGTACTACTAGCTCGCAGCTCAGTTCAGTTTCATGAATTTTATTTTTATTAAATTTTTGTCACACAAATATTAATTAAGGCATGAATGTAATATATTCATTTATTTTCTTTAGTTTATAACAAAATTATAAAAACTATTTATAATTTTTGTTTATCTATTTCAATAGGGCCTATTTCCGTTACCACTTTTTTGAGAACCAGAACCGGTCTAAATACTCGGTTCTCCTTGTCACCTCAGTCGACAGAAGCGGTTCTTTAAGTACTTGGAACTACTATAAATCCAATTTATTGCCTCACCGTGTATCATTTCGGTTGACAGAATCTAGTGACTTTTTGACATTTCATGCCGATTAAAGAGATCTACACATCAACATTAAACACCTTCTAGATATTTTATAGCTTGCAGTATTGCATTGATGTCTTTGGGCATTCGGCGCTTTGACAAAATAAAAAAACAGGCAAAATATTAGTAGGTACGAATTATTATTATTATTGTCCCTCAACGGAAATGGTCTTAGTTTTTATTGTTGTTGCTCTATGCATATTTTCATTCAAAATGAATTTAACTCTGAGTGCATTGCACCATATCCTGTGCAACGTATCCTTAATTTATCCTCTCTTCTTTTCTTCTTCATCATCATCTTGTTCTTTCTTAGCAAAAGTGTAACTAATGTATAGCAATTTCGTAGGAGTTCTGTCACAGTTGTAAGCAAACAACAACAACAAGAAAAATGAAATACAAATAACAATTTTGACTGAAATTTTTCAATTTCATTTCGTGACTCAACGTGAAAGTGTTAAAGAAATATTCGTTTCTTAACCAGCCAAAGATTCAACCAACCAACCAACCTTTTAGCATCTGCAAGCATTGCCAGCATACTGTTTCATCTTTATTGCCTTCGTAAACAACAATTTGGTCCATTCGTTGTCCTTATTGTTGTAGTTGTTGTTCAAGGAAACTATAGTGCAAATATTTCAAGATTTTCATTTTGGTTTTCTTTTTCTCATTCTTTGTCGCTCTGTCTCTTTTCCATTTCCATTTCCCATTTTGTATTATCTTTTTTTACTTTTTCTCTTACACAAAGTTTGTGTTGCAATTCTACTGCTGTGTTTACTTGATATTTTGTGTATTTCTATGTGTTTGTGTTTAACTATGTTTGTATTTATGTGTATGTGTGTTTCATTCTATTTGGATAAGTATAAGGGTAAAGTGCAACATTAATTTATGTTTTATGTTTGAAGAAAACAGTGATTCGCAAATATTTAAAGTCATCCAGATAAATCCAAATACACAAAAAAAGATTTTCGATATCTAATAAATGAATTTTGTATTGTAGCTCAAGATACTCCAATTGTATTTGAAATCCAAAAAAGTTTTGATTTTTCCAGAAAAAAAATTATCTAGAAATGTCAAAAATATTAGATCACACACACAACGTTTAAACAAATTAGCCTGGTTTCCATCTATTATGCGAAACTTATTGCGGTCTTATTGAGAAAAATTATATTCTATATCCATTAACAGTTATCTTCGTGGATGTAGTAAAGAGGAGTGAGTTTACCATCCGCTGCAAAGTCGCTTAGTTTATCTGTTTTCACTTGGGTTTTTGTCCCCTATGGTATGTATGGTATTAAAATCGTCAAGTGTTTACACCAGATGGTAGTTCTAGTATTTCTGGAATCGAGATATACTACGATGAAGTCGATGAATTATGAGAATGTGGGTTATTTTGGCACAATTTGCAGGAAGCTTTATTTTTGACGTAATACAATCCAAAGTATTCGTTTATTGCTTACAGTTTCTCTAATATCAATAAAAATGCATGTAAAATGTTTGAAAATATTAACTTTATTTATCTTTTACAAATGTTTACCAATACTGATAAAAAATATTTCTGCAGTAGTAAACAAAGTTCATTTAACATTACAATTAACAACCGGAAATGTAATAGCTGCAAATCTCAAAGAAATCTCCGGTGGTTATGAAAGAACCAAAAAGCATACACCTTGGTGAAGAATATCACCCCATTTCACTTTCAATATGCTGAGCAACGCAACGGCTTCATTTCTTGTACGTTTAAGCACGTAGTAGAGCCCTACACAAGAAAATAAATATATAATAGGTTAACATAGCTTAGTGTGATGCATTTTTTCCACATGAAAATTTGTGATTCAACAAATTCGAGGCATTTTTCCGGAACTTCTATTTTGTTAGTCCGATTGAGTCGAAGTCACAAGCACTGCAAGAGCACATTTGTAAACCACTGTTTATCATATTCTATACAGCCATTACATGAGCATGAGCTCGTACACACACACTCCCACATATGAGTTATTCCAATGTGTCATGCAATTTTTTACGTACTTATGTCACTCTAGCCCCATGTGAGTCATTGTTGTTCTCAGTCATTTCTCAAAGTTGTACAACCAGCAGCCGCAGCCACAGCGGTGATTTTACTCCATTCGTATTTATTTTGATTTTGTTTTTTTTTTACTCTTCCTATTTTTGATGGCTCTCTCCATAGAGCCACACAGCCTTTACGCCATTTCGTTTATGTTACTTTCACAGAATCGTAATTAATCATTTTATACAAGTGCGTATGGCGATGTATGTATCTATATGAATAGTGCAAATGGTAAACAAAGTACAAACAATTTCAATTAAAATGCAATATTACTTAGAGCCACAATAATAATAAGATCAACAACAGCAATGATGAGAATAACATGATGGAGCAGTAAAATACTGCAGGATGATCGTAGAAATATGATATTATTGCATTATATATGTAGTAAAGTTATCATCAATTGGTACAAATGTTGGTGTCATTTTAAATTCATTGTTCTCTGCCTCTCTCGCTGTCTCTTCTTAGGGATAAAAAACACATCTTAAAGCTTTGAAATATGCTCTATTGCGTACATAACCGGAATTCTTAAGATTGAAGACATGTAGTATGTAGTAGTTGCAGAATGCTCAAAATCACAATGCAAACCGTTTTACGTTCAATCAGTATATCAATCAGCTCAGTAACTAACATGCCATGACATAGCTCAGAAAAAGTTGTGTCACTGCCATGAAGATAAAGTCGGGTTAAAAATTTTTTTTATTTTAATTAGAAAATGGGTGTAGTCAGATGAAGATGCATCAGATTAGCGCTCATAGAAATAAACATAACATTAGGTAATTTAGTACAAAGTGCAGCATATCCAAGTTACTACGGTTCCAAAGCTGTTACCTTCTCGCCCCTTACTTGGGGCAACATATTAATACAAATGTTTTTCAACTTAAATTAAGTTTGCTCAGTGTTAATAATAATTAAAAATAGAATAAAAATATAAAATAACATAAAAGTTTAAGATATGTTGGTATGCAGCTTCATTTACCATAAAATGCAAATACCATAGTATACAGCGTAACTAAATACTGTACCAACAAAGCACTGTTCAACAAAAGCCCAAAAGCGAAAAAGTTTACCAATTACGGAATAACAAAACAAACATTTGCAGGTAACAATTTCCTCCCACTTAGTTGTTGTTGTTTTTGTGCATCTATTGCCTCCGTTGTGGACATCACTTGTGAGTTAATTTTGCATTTCAATTCCGTGGAGAAAAGGAAAAACTCATTCACGCAAACAAGTAGCCTTAGCTTTATTTAAGCTTTCTCAAACGTAGGATATCAAGTAGCAAATGTAGCTACTTAAGCGTATATAACGAAGTTACGTATGCATTTATATGTTCTCGTAATTCATGCTTTAGATGTGGTTTAGTATTTAGAAAAGTTAAAACTACTCTAAGTTCAGTTGCTGCTTCATGAATTGTTTATCACAATGTTATTAAATAAATGTATGCATGTACCTGTTTTACAGCCACCACCTTATAACTTGCTACATTTTATTTGCAACTTTTTAAAGCGAATACATACAAGAATATGAATTTATACAGATAGCCGGGAAAGAGTTTACCCCCTGCTTGGGAATCGATCGCAAACTTTAACATAAATTACTTACGCACAAATAAAAAGGCAAATTAACGTTCTTTTCCATTTGAGTTGTGCGAGAAGCGAAAGGCCATAGTGTAGATAAAGTATAGGTTAATACCAAGGTAAACGCTTAGGTTAATTCTTACACCATCTATATTTTTGTATCATGGGTTTTAATCAATTTAGCATCATTTCAACTTCAGAAATTGGTTGTTGATATTGACGGCATCACATTTTAAAAGAAACTCAGAAAATTTTAGCAGTAGAAATTATATAAATTATAATAATCAGAGAAACTAGCCCCAAAGCTTTTTGGAAAACTGATCCCCTTAAAGCATATATAATATTTCAACTACAACAACCATATTAGCTACAAGGGTTAATATTTCGGGAATTAATAATCTAGCAAATAATGGGCGAGCCATAGTTACTATAGCTATTATACACAATATTTTTAAAAACATATTCCCGAAATAGTAAATTACAAGAGCTTTACCAATATTAGCTACAAGGGTTAATATTTCGGGAATTAATAACCTAGCAAATAATGGGCGACCCATAGTCACTATAGCTATTATACACAATATTTTTAAATATATATTTCCGAAATAGTAAATTAAAAGAGCTTTACCAATATTTGATGGTTGCCGAAGCTCATTGGTTAGTGCGTTGACCTTCTGATCTGTAGGTCATGGGTTCAATCCCCGGCTGGAGCATAACAAAATTTAATATCGAAAAGATTTTTCTTTCGAACAGTACCCACCTACCGGCAAGAATTGGCAATTTTTCCGGCAGTAACAATTTGCAAAAAATGCTTCTTAAAAGAGCTCTGTGACAAAACTAAGTTAAAGTGATGTCACAAGGGTTCTGCCGTTCGGAACCGGCTGATATAAGTAGGTCCCTTCCAGTAACAACTTGCCATGAAAAAGCTTCTAAAAGAACTCTGTGACTAAGCTCAGAAAAAGTGATGAAACGAGGGTTCTGTCATTCGGTACAGGCTAAAATAAGTAGGTCCCTTTTAATACTGCCCAAAATTTAACAAGCACAGCACTACCGGAAGAGAAGCTCCGCCAAAGTGTCCTTCGGGACTTACAAGTGCCACGTATTTATTTTTTTTTATATGTGTTAATACTTGTAACTACTCTACAAATTAATTAAGTTTAATACCATTTAGTATAACAAACACAATATTAATGTTTCATATATTTGTCATTATTGATACATATTTATTTGTATTTACAATACATATACATGCAACTACATTCTATTTTATTATAGCTTATTGATAATTTAGGTCACCAGTATTTTAATGACAAGGCTATTAGGACACGATAAAAAAACAACAAAAAAGTTATTTCTAAATATATTTTTATTATGATAATGAGCGAGATGTAAATCTCAATACAGATACGTCTACTATATATGGTATATATGTATATAAATATACAATATATGTGGGTAGTCAAATATTTTAATTAGTCAACAAGTTTGCGAATTTAGCTATTTATTTACTCAACATATGACTGCATTTGCAATTTCACTTAGACACAGAAACATATACAATATGTATAAAGCATATATTTATGTACCTACATACATATATATTACTTATTTATATTTATTTGCGAATATATTTTTGCATATGAGTATTCACTACCGTATTCCATGCTTTATTGTGTTGTCCTTGTGACTGAGTTTATTTCAATTTTAATTTATAAATACATATATATTTAAGTATAAGTATATACTACATATATACGACAATGAGAATCTGGCATACTACATTATTATCAGATAAATGAATAACGAATAATATCGAAATTTCTTTTATATGCAAAAATATTTGTATAAGAATAATCGTATTAATGTCGAAAAACCCTTTACAGTATTATAGCCTAGACAGACGGCAGCCTAATTCCGGATTACCGGCGCACTTAATCCAAATAAAATAATAACCTGACAGACGGCAGTATTGCGGATTAACTAAACAGCTGATTGCTGTTTTATTAGGTCTGCTCACTCACATTACTATCGCTATCAATTTCTTTCATCTATCACTCTCGATATGAGAAAATCTACAGGAAGTACGTGAACTGAAAACTATCAGAAACTTGTAAATTGACATTCTCCGTTCGTAATGGACAGCTGGATTTATTTGTTCGCCAACACTTTTCATGTTGAAAACTGTTAACAATTGTTGAAAGTTTTTTGATAGCGAACACACTTAATATTTTGTAAAATCGATGGAGAAAAATTCACAATAGACAATTTTCAGCAGTGTTGCCATCGCAAATTGCCCTAATCCTCTTTCATTTTGAGAATTAACTCATAGAGTTAATGCGGATTAGCTGCAGTTAATGCCCGAGTTAATTCGAATTAACGCGGTAATCCGGAATTAGGCTGCCGTCTGTCTAGGCTATTACACAAATTATTTCGACCTTAACTTATATAGCCTAGTGTCAAAATTATAGTATATATGGATGTTTGTATATTTTGCGTCCTTTTTTAAATAACGCTATGACGTTATATTTTTTAATATATATAATGTAGCTATTTATAAAAATGGTTGCTTATTTGTGTAGTCATGCATCTCTTCTTAAACAAATTCAATGTTCTATATTGTTAAATTTTATTATCAGCATTTATAATTGAATTTGATTGTATAATATATGACTGTATATACAATATATACGTGGCACTTATAAGCCCCGAAGGGCTCTTTGGCCCAGCTTCTCTTCCAGTACTGTTGTGCGTGTTAAATTTTGGACAGTATAAGAAGGGACCTACTTTTTTGGCCGGTTCCGCACGCTATAGCCCTTGTAACACCACTTTTTCTAAGCTTTGTCGCAGAGTTCTTTTAGAAGCTTTTCCATGGAAAATTGTTACTGCCAGAAGAATTGCCAATTGCTTGCCGTAAGGTGGCCACCGTTCGAAAGAAAAATCTTCTCAATATAAACTTTATGCTTCAACCAGGGATTGAACCCACGACCTACAGATCAGAAGGCCAACGTACTAATCACTGAGCTACGGCACCCACACAATACATGGCTATAATTTGTATAATTTGTCATTCATATTATTACTACTCATTCTCATTATGCGACAAATTATTAAACATATTGTAGTATTTGCATAGATTGTATTGCTATCTCAATGCAACGCCTTGGAAAAAAAAAAATTTGTGGTAAAGGGTTTCCCATTAGGGACATAACAATTTTATCTATTAATAAAACACAGAAATATTTGAGATATTGAGTTCAAATTTATTGTGGATATATTGCAAGCATTACATTTTATGAATAAAATTCGATTTCGGTCATATGACCACCACGAGCCCGTTTACAGCGGTCGATTCTTTGGACCCAATTTTCCACCACTCTAGCAGACATTTCGACCGGAACGTTGGCATGTTGTCTTTGAGCTCGTCTAAAGTTGCTGGCTTGTTGGCATAGATAAAGCCCCATAAAAAGAAATCCAATGGTGTTAGATCGCATGAACGAGGCTGCCATTGGACCGGACCATTTCTCGAGATAACACGTTCACCGAAGTTGCCTTGCAATATATCGATTGTGACGTGTGCTGTGTGGCTAGTGGCACCGTCTTGTTGAGACCACATATCGCTGATATCAAGTTCATCCAATTCTGGCCACAAATAATCTTCCAACATAGCACGATAGCGCTCTCCATTGACGGTAACATGACGGTCGTTTTCATCCACGAAAAAATACGGCCCAATCACACCTCCGGCATGAAAACCGCACCAAACAGTAACTTTTTGCGGATGCAACGGTGTCTCAAGAAGCATTTGTGGGTTTGTTGCTGACCAATAACGCATATTTTGCTTATTGACAAAGCCATTGAGCCAGAAATGAGCTTCATCGCTGAAGATGATTTTTCGCTCTTAAAGTTGCGACCACCGACCATGATGAAAATGTTGACTTTAACTAACGTTTTGACATTGACAGTTAATTAAAAAAGTTTAAGGGTGCGTTCATATAAAGATACGAAATTGTTATGTCCCTAATGGAAAATCCTTTATTTTTAAAAATAAGTTAGCACTTTTCTTATACTTTATAGTCTAAATTAGATTATAGTGGGCAACCCAAATACATAATAATAAATTAATATCCTAAAAATTTGTATATATCTAATGTACACATTACTAAAATACAAGTAATAAAGTGAAAGTAATAGAATGACATCGCCTGGTTATATAATTCGCTTCACTTCAAATTAGGAGCAACGGTAGCATGATCCATCCAATTAACAATGTATATATTATGTTCAAAAAAATATCTAAAATCTAACTGCTTTGAATACAAAGATATGCCATTTTTCCCCATCGATCTATACCAATTCTAATCTCACGCATTTTTTGCAGGACTACACAAAATAAGGTGGGTGGTCGTGGTTCAATACCCGGCTGATGCATAACAAATTTAATATCGAAATGATTTTTCTTTCGAACGGTGCCCACCTGTCGGCAAGCAATTGGCAATTCTTCCGACAGTAACAACTTGCCATGAAAAAGCTTCTAAAAAGAACTCTGTGACAAAGCTCAGAAAAAGTGATGTCACAAGTGTTCTGCCGTTCGGAACCGGCTAAAATAAGTAGGTCCATTCTAATACTGTCCAAAATTTAAGACGCACAACAGTAATGGAAGAGAAGCTCGGCCAATGAGCCCTTTAGGGCTTTAAGTGCCACATATTTATTTTTACACAAAATAAGGGGAGCCCACGTATTGCATGACCCATATGTCACTATCCCATGGCTATACATTCTGTCAAATAAGTACCCGGAAATTCTCATTTTTAATTTTCCCTCTGAGAATATTTCAAAAATTTTTTTTCCCAGGGTGGCACAACTGTCAGCCACTATTCTGTGAATTTTTATTGCTATGTGTCATTTAGTTTGGTTACGGCGCCCTTAGTAACAAGTCAATCTTTTGTGTGCGTTGCGATTTTTACTATGGATAAAAATATCGAACAAAGAGTTTGTGTGAAATTTTGTGTTTCAAACGAAATTTCTTGTGCCAAAACGTTGGAAATGTTGAAAAAAACATTTGGTGATTCAAGCATGTCGAAAACTTTGTTCGATATTTGTCTTTGTTCGATATTTTTATCCATAGTAAAAATCGCAACGCACACAAAAGGTTGACTTGTTCCTAATGACGCCGTAACCAAACTAAATGACACATAGCAATAAAAATTCACAGAATAGTGGCTGACAGTTGTGCCAACCTGGGAAAAAATTTTTGAAATATTCTCAGAGGGAAAATTAAAAATGAGAATTTCCGGGTACTTATTTGACAGAATGTATATTATGGACGTTTGCACTATTAACTGGGTTAACTAAATTATTATTTTATTATATTTGCATCTTAGAACAGGCACGGAAATATGTACTATTATTATAATTTATACTAATTCTGAATGCCTGTTACTCATGCATATACGATACATGTGTACGTATAAATGTACTCGTACTTGTGTATGTATGGTGCAATTATATACACTCGATCCTATTTAATGCACTTGAAAATTATATGAATTATTGCTCTATTGCCAGACTTAGTTATGATGTTGTTGTTATTGTATGCTTAGTTGTATTATTCATATTTTACAATTTTTGCTAGTTTTATTATTCATGTTATTGTTGTTTTGCACTGATTTCCTCTCTCTCTCTCTTACACTCTCTACGTTTTACTCGTTTTCACTATTTTACTCATTAGTTATTTAATATATGATTTATTTGTTGTGTGGCTGCCAAAGCATTGCCACGTCACAAATAAAAGTGTAAAAACGCACATAGCTTATAATAAATACAATACGTCAAGTACTCAAATGGCACCAAAATGCCATTAGCAATTTGTTCAGTTCCAACACGTTAACTTTATGCTAATAATAATATGGCGACCTCAGTAATAATCATGATGATAATGATCATAATGATGTTAACGATAGTAATAATGATAATTTTCATGTACATTTCTTTTTTGACGCCCACAGAATTTGTTTAGAATTTAAATTCGTGTTTGCTGGCATAACTAATCAGTGTTATTTTATTTATTTATGTGGATTAGGGGCCATTTTTCAGTTTAGTTGCAATTGTTGTGAGTCTGTACGAATGGGCATTGTTAGCAATGGTGATTATTACATACGATGACCATTTATTGTTGTTATTCATATTGTTATTATTATTCCAATTAATTATTAAACTTAATTGCATATCATTTTTTATGCATTCACCATTCTATTGTTACATCTATGGGAATATGCACAGGTGTATTAATAAATTTATAGATATATGTATATTAGGAAGGTCCTTAAATATAAGAAGAAAATGTTTACATCAGATTTCCTAAACCTATCCTACCTATCACATACAAATTTTGGTCCCGATTGGAGATGGTTACGAGTTGTGGCACAGGGGTCAAAGTTTAAATTCTTCTATGGAGACTCAAAAAATATGAATTAATTTTTTTTTTAATCTAATAACCAAAATCAATACTACTATAGTCGAAGATATCACATACAAATTTTGGTCCCGTAAAAGAATCTGAACTTTGATCCCTGTGCGACACCCCTTAACCATCTCCATTTATGACCAAAATTTATAAGTGATATCTAACAGTGGTATTACTAATTGAAGGGATGACACTCAAAAAATTGTTCATTCGATTTTAAGGACCACCCTAATATAAATGTATGAATATGAAAGCTATCAAAAATACAATTTTTGTATTTTTGATTTTTTTTCAGTCGTTTCTTTTCGCTTACTTATTTTAAACAAAATACGTGTCTATTTTCGAAAAATATACTTTCATTCATACTTCAATTATGCTCAGAGCTTTTTTTTAGTACTTTTAACGTGCTTTTTTTCCTTAATCAACGATAATATCTAACGAATACATTTTTCTTTAAATGATAAAAGTTTAGGCATTATCTTGGTATTTTTAATATATATATATACATATATATATATATATATATATATATATATTTTTTTTTTTTTTTTTGTCGGTAACGTAAAGGCCGACTAATTTGATTACTAATTTGATCAATACACATCAGAAAGATTTCTAGATTTAAAAAACTCTCAACGACAAGTGTCAGAGTATTTTACTATATATTCAAAACTTTTCGACAAAAATTTCTAAATAAAAGTAAAATTTGCAATAAAATAAATATTTGAGAAGTTTTTTTATATCGCAACTTCCTCTATTTGTTGCTAAATCGTAAAGTAAATAACAAATTAGAAATTCTCAACCCAAAAAGCTCTTTTGATATTTATTTGCTAATGTAGCCATTACCACCGAAAATAGATTTAGGGCGAATCTATTCTAATTCACCAGCCGTCTTTGATTTCCCTAGCTAGCGCTAGTTAGAAATTCTATGTGCTGACAGGTTCTCCAATACTTAGTATTTCCGCCGAAGTTTCTGAACCGTCCCCTAAGTAAACACTTCGTTATTTTGTATTTATCAAACAATTTTTGTTCTAATGGAAATTTTTTATTAGAAGCAACTTTCAGACACTAAAAAAAATTAAGAATGAACCAGGGAAAAAATGTGAAAAATTGTATGGCATATACACATATAATAGAAGTTAGTTTATTTTGAAATAAGAATTTTAAACGCAACAACTCAAACCATATGTCGTATATGAGTGAGTAAATAAGTCACCCTACTCGGTAAAAAAACACATTGTCTTTTAGATTGGTACACTTTTCCCGATGAAGCTCAATTTCTTATTCCTACCAAATAATCGATTTCTCGAAGTCTTCTAAAAAGGCATTTGTTGCACCAATGACCTCTTCATTAGACACAAATCTCTTACTACCGAGCCATATCTTTATATTTGGAAACAGGAAATAGTCGATGTGGCATAGAATAGCCGCTGGAAGTATTCGCTGAGCTGATACGACGTAGGACTTTACCGAGATTAAGCAAACCAGCGGTGAATGGTTATGCCCATCTGTCGACAATCGGTTGGCAATTCTCCCGACCGTAACAACTTGCTATGGAAAAACTCCTAAAAGAGATCTGTGACAAAGCTAACAAAGTGAAAATTATCTCTCATTCAGAAACGGCTCATATAAGTAGGTCAATTCTAATACCATCAAAAAACCTGACACGTGCAACAGTACTGCAAGTGGGTGCTGTAGCTCAGTGGTTAGTGCGTTGGCATTATGATTTGCAGGTCTTGGGTTCAATCACCGGCTGAAGAATAACAAAATTTAATATCGAAAAGATTTTTCTTTCGAACAGTACCCACCTGCCGGCAAGAATTGGCAATTTTTCCGGCAGTAACAATTTGCCAAAAATGCTTCTTAAAAGAGTTCTGTAACAAAACTAACTTAAAGTGATGTCACAAGGTTTATGCCGTTTGGAACCGGCTAATATAAGTAGGTCCCTTTTAATTCTGTCAAAATTTAACACGCACAACAGTATTGGAAGAGAAGGTCGGTGTTATCACAATGGGAATTTCTGGCCTAAGTGTGTCCTCTCAGGGAGAGGGCAGCCACATAAGCTAACAGTACTGCAAGAGAAACTCGTCAAAAGGGCTCTTCTTAGCCTTTTGCTTTTATCTGTTTAATGATGAAAAGTCTCCAAAATATTTTCGAGATGTAAAAAGTGATTAACACAAGAAAACTTTTTTTTACACATTTTTCTCAAAATTTTTCTCAAATGTTGTTTTTCCGGATGTGGTTTTCTCTATTTCAATTTTCAGTTGCCTATGATCATCCTCATAAATTTCCATGCAATTCCAGTTATTGTGACTGCAGCTTTGCATACGCCGATCAACCAACCAACTAGCAAATAAACAGAAAGAATTCAGCAAATATTTTCCTCACATCAGTTCTACCGGCAAAATCTGTATTTATGTGTATGTGAAGTACGATTCCTCCATTTGCTTTTATAGTTTTTCCGCTTTACAGACGTCAAAAATGATGATGATAATAATGATGATGATGATGAAGACTATATTGTGTCATAACAGCAACAATAATACTCGTAACATGTTCCAACCAACCAAATAACAGCAAAAGAATTGACAAATTGTATGATAACAAGACATATCGCATACATATGCACAGATGTGAGTGTTTCTCATAATATTGTATTGTTGATATTATTATTGTTGGTGCTATTATAACAATTGCATATAAACGGAGGAATGAACGAATTTACTTCGGAAATTGCCGTAAATGAATGACATGACATTTATTCGCATATTCGCGTTTCACTCCTTTTACACCTTTTCTTAGGCTTGTTCAAAAAATTGATGGTACTCAGAGAAACAGGTTTCTTTTTGTGTTATAATAGAGAACCGTAAAATTTTGATTAGAAATACAATATATAAAGCTAAAAAAATTAATATTTCGTGCCGATTTATTAAATGTTAGAACTAGGTTAATATCTCTAAAGTTAGAAGCAAGTGGTTTTAATTCAGAGTCAAATGTAGGCCGTTCCCGCATAGTATTCCGAACAATTGAACAGATCTAACATATCTGCCTGTGTTTGCCTGCATTTATGCATTCTACGTACAGTGAGCGACAAAAGTCTACGTACGGCGACCATTTCGGCTATCTGACATGTCCAAAAGCATAATGAAAAGAAGTAATGATGCAATTTTGTTTTAAATATGTTTTTATTATTACATAGCAAAAATTATCTTATTTCATTAAAAACTTAACAAGTTATTAACATAAAACGAAAAAAATTCAATGACAAAAGTCTACGTACGATTTGAAAATCAAAAGGAAATACTTTGATAAGGCACTAAAAGTTAAAATAAGTCGTCGTTTAATATTTGGTTGAGCATCTATAACTGCTTGCAAACGTCGGGGCATTGAAACGACTAAATTTTCGATTTCAAGGGCCGTTATTTGTTGCCATTCCTGTTGCAGCTTCTCTTTTAGTACTAGGGCACTAGTAATGTGATGTTTCCGTATCTTCCGCTCCAAAAGCTCCCAAACGTGTTCAATAATATTTAAGTCTGGGCTTTGAGGAGGTGAATACAGTTGTCGTGGAGCGTAGTAAAGCAGCCAGTCCCTCACGATGTGGGCGGTATGTTTTAGATCGCTATCCTGTTGGAAGATCCAACTCTCACCAAGGCATAGTTTATCAACCGATGCTTTTAAGTTTTGTTTCAAAATAGATTTATATTGAAAGCGATCCATGTTACCCTCCACAAATACCAAATTTCCAACTCCAGATGCAGCGACAGCGCCCCAAACCATTACACTCCCACCGCCATGCTTCACCGCAGGAACTAAGTGTTTCGCGTTCATTGCGGTATTTGGTTTTCTCCAAATTTTGGCTCTACCGTCACTTCCAAATAAATTGTATTTTGACTCATCTGTAAATAATACTCGTTTCCAGAAATCAATTCCCTTGTCTAAATGCTTTTGCGCGAATTCCAAACGAAGTTTGCGATTTTTTTCACTTATATACGGTTTCCTACGCGGAGTTCTGCTGTGAAACCCATTATTATTCAAGGCTCTTTGAACTGTTCGTGGATGCACATTTGTATTTGACCTAGTTGCTAGCTCTGGGGCCAACTTAGTGCCTGCCACTTTCGGATTTTGATCCACTTCTTTCAAAATAAACGATACATCTCTGCGACTCAGCTTCTTTGGGCGACCACTACGCGGTTTATTTTCAAGACTATTCGTTTTTTTGTAGTTATTGAATATTGTTTGAACTGTTGATTTTGTTAAATTTAATAAGCTTGATATTTCACCTTACGATTTGTTTTCATTTCTATACTTTACTACTAAGTTTCGCAAATCAATTGATATTTCTTTACGGGAAGCCATTGTCACAACCACGAACTTCTGGAAACAGCCAAAATACAACTAAATGCAATCCAAGTATGTCTATTACCAAGCAAAACAGCAAAATGTAACTAGCGGTACTTTCCCGTTATTGCGCCGCAACACACAACAAAAAAGAAGCGTGGAATGCGCGCCGTATGTAGACTTTTGTCATTGAATTTTTTTTGTTTTATGTTAATAACTTGTTAAGTTTTTAATGAAATAAGATAATTTTTGCTATGTAATGATAAAAACATATCTCCCGTATCATCTGGGAAGAAGAGAATAGACAAAGAAGCTTATACTGGGAAAACTTACCGGGGATAACACACTCCAAACTAGCGCTAGGGACATACAACCTGAAACGCTACGAGGAATGTATGAGTCTAACGAAGAAGAACATGCGAATCATTACGGGATTATTAACAGGGCAATGTAGGCTGAATTATCACCTAACAAAACTGGGAATTTTCTCTGATGCTCTCTGTAGGTTCTGCAGGGAAGAGGACGAGACCGCACAACACGTGATAGGAACTTGTCCTGCACTGATGCACAAGAGAAGGAAATACCTGGGAGATTTCATCATACCCGAGGATGAAATTAGACTCTGTGAATTGGGACCAATACTAAAATTCATCGAGGGAACTGGGCTGAGAGACACACTCTAGCTCTGCGAAGGGGGCACAATAGATCTTATAGGTCGCGGTGCAACATCCCCACAACGATAATAATAATAATGATAAAAACATATTTAAAACAAAATTGCATCATTACTTCTTTTCATTATGCTTTTGGACATGTCAGATAGCCGAAATGGTCGCCGTATGTAGACTTTTGTCGCTCACTGTATATGTATATTGTAAATGCATGTATGTGTAGTTCATGTCCTCAAGTCAATTATATATGCAGATAAGTAATTTTTTTTATTATATTGTATATTGTATGGATATTGTATATATTTGTGTAAGATGTTTTTTATATAATGTAAGGGCTTAATGAGAAAGACCCAACGAAATTATTTTATTTACTAGTGGTACAGCTTAATTCGGTCCGTTTTTTGCTGTTTTCAAGTGTTTATTTTAATAACAATTATACTAGTTTTTCCCATCTTTCGAGTAATTTTCGGATACCATCCCGAAAAAACGATGCGTCTTTTGGTATGATCCACGAATCAACCCAATTTTTAACTTCTTCGAAAGAAAGAAAGAATGCCATCAACATAAGCAAGTAGTAGTTGGAAGGAGCAATGTCTAGACTATACGGCGGGTGAAGTAAAACTTTCCTTTTCAAGGTTTGTAAATATATTTTGACCGGTTGAGCAACATGTCGTCGAGCGTTATCATGCTGCAAAATCAACTTGTCGTGTCTCTGCTCGTATTACAGCCGTTTTTCTTTCAGCGCTCAATTCAAGTGCATCAATTGACGTCGGTTGCGATCCCCTGTGATTGTTTCAGCTCATAATACACCACACCTAGCTGATCCCACCAACGATTCAGCAAGTTCTTCTTGCATTTGATACGAATCTTCACACAATAAATCCTCTAATTCTTCATCTTCGAACTTCTTTAACTGTCCAGGTCGAGGTTTATCATCAACACTAAAATCACCACTCTTCAAGCGACGAAACCACTGTCTGCATGATTTTTTTCTTGGAGAAGATTCACCATAAGCTGCACTTTCCTTCCAATTAAAAATGTAAGCTTCTCACAGATGCAATAAAAAATAATGATGTTTAAAACTCAATATAATACAAACTAAATATGGTTGACAAATGTAATGAATTGTCTATACTACAGAAGAATCTCGCTGGTTATCTTTGATTTTTCTGTACTTGCAATCTCTTGTTGACATCATCAATAAAAACGACCTGCATGCACACTGAATATACTGCCAGATGTTACAACTTGATCGGATATTTTGTAATTCCATAGTTTCGATTTTCCTTATATTAACACGCCATCGTACCTTTTAATTGCTCTTCTTGCTCTTACATTTTATCTTACCCATTCCTCTTCCTTTTGATATTTACTTTTACAGCTGCCCGACAGCTGCTCTTGGGGATATGTATATACTTGTAATATAAATATTTGTAGAAAATGAAGAACACGACAACAAAAATGAAATCACAATAATTTTAATCCAAATTAAAATGCAACACAATCTTACCCCTGTGATATTGTAATACTCAGGCACCGATTTGGCCGTTAAACTGAATACTCATATGCGACAACACTGTCACTACCAGCTATGCATATGTGAAATCAGAGTGAATCAGTTGTAAATGACTTCTTGCCAAACATCAACAACAGCATCAGCACTATCAACTGCAATAGTCAAAGTGTATTCTCCGTTGGTTGCCCTATTAACCTGCTGACTCTTTGGGTGTGTGTATGTGTGTTTGTGTTTACATTTTTTTGTCGTAAGTAGACATAGTATACATAAAATATGTATATAAAAGCGCATATGCTTGCAATTATCCTCTACAATAACTGTTGATGTTGACTCTGTTGGTGCTTTTGTTGCTATTGTTCTTTTAAATCCTATTACGAGAATTTTTATAGTCTTCATACCCCCAATTGTTGTTGTTGAGGTTGTTGTTGTCACCATTGTTACAACAGTTGTGTTTGTAAGCTGTCTTAATTGCCTCATTGCATCTTTCTTTCTCTGTTTTTCTTTGTATCGCATTGCGTCTTTCCTCATACTAAATGCAACTGAGTGTGTTCTCATGGCGTTTTTGTTAATTTTTTATTGTTACATGTCCATTTATTTTGTTTTTTATTCTGTTGCAATACTTTTATTTTTACTTTTATTCTTTTTTATTACATTTATCACTACCGGCGTTTGTTTTAAGTATAAATATCTTCATTGCATGTATCCACGAACCCTTGCGAGTTTTTGTTTTCCTGAGCCGTATAATTTTTATTAAGATCTTAAATTGGCTTTATTTATTACATTTTTGTTTTTATACTTGTATTTACAAAAAATAATTTTTTGGTGCATTCACCTGTTGGGTTTCGTATTTCTTTCTACTTCATTAGTTCCGTTAACCTACTACAGAATATACTATCTGTACGTATATATGTAATTTAAAGTGTGGTAAAATAGTGTAGTAGACTTATATTTTGTGAACTTCTTGGACTGCTAATATTTTAAATGACCTTAACTTTAAATGGACTATGTTCTTATAATTCTTTTTATTATTTTGTCATTGTCGGTATTATTATTATTATTATTATTATTATTATCATTATTATTAATATTATCTACATAACATAGTTATTTCACCATATTGGTACATTAGCCAATATTCCAGGCAATTTGTCCTTATTCAGAATATTAGGCATACTAATTTACTAGTCTAAATTGTTGAACGTGCTTCTAATAATATGACATGAGTTTATTATAATTGATAACTGCATGATGTTTAGTGTATATATGGGTACACGCAATAGCTCCAAGTTGATTTATAACTTGCAGAGAATTATTCCTTCAACAGATATTACGATCGGCAATATTTTAGTCTCCCTCAAGTTCTTTTCAGCTCTGCTGCCAGATCAATGCCTCCGCCACGTTTCGTGTTGTATAGATTGTCACATTTATTTTGAACGCTTTCTGACTGTGGTTTGCTATAATCACCAATTAGGAGTGTAGATGTGTGTGATATGCATACACTGTAAGGTTCTAATATATTTTCACCTCATCTTTCTCACACACAGGGCAAGGTTCTTAAGAATAATAAGATATGGTATTCTCCCTACGTTATTATGTAGTTTACCATATTCACATTGGCTGACTGCAGCCAGATAATATGTAGTCTATAGTTTCTGAAAAACCTTCAGTTTCAACATGCAGTTCTACTATCATTAGCCATCTGTTTGAGATTTCTTTACCAACATTGTCGCTGTTGTTTCTATGATGTTCGTGCAATGCTTTGATGGATCATTCTCCTATCTTCGCGGCGTCATCTTCTCTTTGGCGCTCGAAGTCTCTAGCCAGGTTTAGACAGGTTCTATTTGTATAGCTTTGTATAGCTTTTTGTAACCGCTCTAAGTGTAAACTTTGTAAGAAATAATTTCGCAGAATCTCGACTTGGTTATCATACCATTTATCTTACTTACTTACTTATATATCCATTACAACCGAACATCGATTTAGCCCGAATCTAGCAGCTAGCTCCTTCCCTCCCTAGCTGACGCCAGTTAGAGATTCCAAGCGCTTACAAGTTCTCCAGGACTTAGTCTTGTCTCCAGGACTTGGAAATTGTCAAAGTTATGACGCCACAAGTAAGGACAGGCGTAATGAGAGACTCGTAAAGTGTGGTTTTCGTTTCTCGGGGGAGGGCTCAACTTCTCAATTGCTTACTGAGCCAAAAGTAGCTCTTGTTAGCAAGAGTGATCCTTCGCAATATCTCCAGACTGAGGTCATTAATGGTAGAAATGCTGGTTCCAAAATAGACAGAGTCCTTCACTATTTCAAAAGCGTAGTTATCAACAATGACGTGCTGTCCAAGACGCCGGGACTCTTTGTTGGTTGACACTAGGTAGTTCGTCTTAATTTATCAGGTCTATTAAATCTCTTCCACCTACCATTCTTGCAAGTACCATCCTTTCGCAGCAAGACTTTGGATTTTGTATTTTGTTATTGTTGTGATACGACGCTGCAAAGCTTGGATCTTAATTTTCACCCATATGATTGTTCAAAAACTGAAAGTTTGAGTAGGAATAACAAATGTGTTGATTAATTTAATGATATATTTCCCATTCAGATTACTTTTTAATACTTTATACAGTCTACTTTTAAATTCATGTTGTAGCATGTTCTTGACTGTACTTATACCTGTTCGATTATTCTGTATTATTCCCAAGTATTTATAGACCTCCTCCTTCTTGTTGCTTTTTTACTAGCTCTGCTGATTGTTTCATTTTCAGTGGCTCTGTCTATACTTATTGCTATTGTTCGGCATTTTTCAAATCCAAATTTTATATTAATTCTTTTAGTAAACATGGAGACTATTGACGCTTAGTTGAGGAGTATATTTTTAAATCGTCCATGTACAATAATAGCGATGTATAATAAATGCGAAAGAGTGTGATTTATATTTTCCTGCCTTAATTTATAACCCTGTTGGCTTGTCATTAAAAGGTTACTACAGTGGTTTAAGGCTATGCAGAACCAAAGAGCTGATAGGCAGTCTTCTTGGAAGATACCACGCCTGATTTTTATATTATTGGTTTCAATAATATTTGAAACAGTAAAGAAGTACAGACCAAAAATTATACATATATGAATTTTAAAAGTAGAAGAAAAAAGATACCCATTTAAATAATCCATATGTCGCCTCCTACTGATCGAGTTATCATTTTCGACAATTCACAAATTCAACAAGTCATAAAAGTGATAAGTAAAAGTTCGTACGGAGGAAGTAAATGTATTTTCTGCCCATTCCGGATTCGCATTAAAGATTTTTTACATATTTCCAAGTTTCTGGTAAAAAACCCATAGAAAATCCCACGTATTGCTTCTTAGGGCCAGTTTTTCGGTGCGAGTTTAACTCTATTTGTCGTTTAAACTAAGCTTAAACTCGATTTCCAGTTTTTCAGTCAAATTTCAACGGAGTTTAAACTAAGTTTATGCGCCCAATCTAACTGGGTTAAACTAAAATTAACCTATCAGTTGCACAGCTGTCTGTTTTTGCACCCCAGTGCATCTTTTCTTGCTGCGGTTTAAAATAAGTTTAAATTTAAACTCCGTTTACGAAAAACTTACTTTTATTCTAGTTTAAACTTGTACTGGCCTTACTGGTACTAGTGCTCATACATGTAAAACTGGACCTTATTTGATGTTACTGAAATAAATTTCGTACTGATAGAGTAGTGGTTTACGTTTAACAGATTCAAAAACTCATGAGCTTTATACATATCTATTTGTTTCAGTTATACCATTGTGATGAACGATTGCTACTGATACCTAAGGTTTCACTTTGTATTTATAACTAGATTTGGCTTGCCAAGTTGAAAATGGGACCCATATTGATCCAAAATTTTGATCAAGATATCAGTTAAGGTAAATCGTTTCCATTTAGACCTGAATAAATATAACATGAGGTAGTGGGAAAGCAGTTTTGCCAAAATTTTCCTCAGCTGTTAGTGTCAAATAAAAATATATTCTTCTATATACATATCTCCACAAGTAGATTCACATTCGTAACACTTGATGTTACATACATATTATGGGGTATGTGCATTTTATGTCTATATAGACACACACTTACCATATATTCAAAATAACCATGACCATGCCATGGCCAAGTGCAGTGTGCATGCTATAAACGAAAAACACGAAAATTTTACACTAATGGAGTGATGCATTTTTTTGGTCCATTTCACCAGCGCTGATTTTGTTGTTTCCACTGATGTTAATGATTATGATGTAAATTGCGAAGATACTCTATGAACGTTTTAATATTTCTTGTTGGTTAATTTTTTTTCTTGTGGAATTCTTTTCCGTAACACATAATGTGCTTCTTTCTATAGTCACGATAATGGTAGTAACGGTGTTAGTAAACGTCCTTAAAAGAATACTTTAATACTTCAAGGCAATTACACTCGTTATATTCTGGCGAGAATAAAGTTCCTCTCTAACAACCTACATGAAAAGAAAAAATAATCTTAATGTAGAAAACGGGAAGAAGAAAAAACCAACAGATGATTGAAATGAGTACACACAATAATGGCACTTCCGGTGTATAACAGTCATCGCCATCAGTATCACCATCACACTGTAACCTGTGTGTATATAATATTCTATACATATTTTCTACGAACATGTTTGGATTCAAAATGGAGCAATATGTACTTGCAATTTCTCGTTACTCGTTACAAATATATTATTCTATATTTCTACAATATGAACGCAAGTCCCTTGTAAAATGAGCAACGACCAACAAGTAGAAAGCAAATGAACATTGAAACGTTTGATAGCTTTGCCAATTAGTTTAATGAGCGAACGTGTTATGTTTTTTGCATTTTTACCGTGTGATTTTAGTTGTACAATATTTCAGAGTTTTCTTTTCTTATGCCACATGTTTCTATCTACTCTTTACTTGGCGAGCACATTTTAATAGTTCATAGCCAACATTATCTTAACACTAACTGCTTGTAGCATGTGTATTTATATAATTTATACGTACTACATCTAAGATATTTGTTTATCAGATTGAGCAACTTCAAGAAATGACTTTAAGCTGGTGTAACAATTATAAGCGTGTGCTTTTAAGAGGGGCTTACTAAATACAGTAACGTCTAAATAGCATATTCCTGTAAAGCAGGACGACACTGCTTAGACATTCTGAGTGATGACCATCGAGAATAATCTCTTACCAATGTTTAATTCCGATTATTATTTCAGACAGAATAATTGCTTGTAATATTTACATGTTTCCTTTTGAATATAATGATAATAATCAATTGTATCATGGTATTAGCGTCCATTTACAATATTGGGATGAATCGTAGTCAGAGAGAATGGGCCTAGCAATGGAACAGTCCAAGACGTAATACATTGTGTCTACAAACAAAGAGCCAGAAGCTTTTGAACAACATCTGCTATTTATAACTATAGATTTGAGATTACTGAGAATTTCAATATTTGGAATTCATAGATCAAAAACAACATCAGTGATGAAATTAACGCGGGGTAGATCCTCAAAGTAATAATTACCTAGAAACGATTTCATTATTCTATACAATGCAAGGCACCATATCCAGAGGCTCTTAGCATCCATTGGTGCAGAGCATTTAGCCTTGAGGCCGAACTGGCCGCCATTTGTTTACCGAGTAAATCAATTGGAGCGAAATGTAACATCAATCCAATCGCCAACGGAGGTGTTGTCTTGAGTACCCCTGTAAAGAAAATGGGTGCAGTTATTGTCGGCGTTCTGTGATTTTTGCAGAACTAGATGAGTTCAGTTTTTTGTGGGTTCGCATTCGAACCCCTTTTTTTTCGCCCATCTTGATATAGTGATGAGGTTTAGCTGGATTACGTCTCTGAGGGCTGCCGGAAATCTACCGGTTGTCATCAAGACGAAATCATCAGCATATGCTATCACTCCGCATCCCATTTTTACTATTTCCTTTAGTTCGAATATGACAACTCTACTTAAGAGTAATTGCTCGATCCACATAGAGAGTGTTGTGTCCACTTCTAGACGGGCAAGAGTGTTTATGTTTTCGCTGGGATGAACATTGTTGAAGACTCCTTCGATAAACAGGAAAGCTGCGAGCTATTTTATCATATCCCGGTGATTTACAGGGTTTGGAAGAATTAATGCGATTTTCTCTGCCGTGACGATTGACCTGTCAAAAGTGGAAGGACTGTGTTCGATATGAAATCGGATAAATCATCAAATGTGTATTTACTGAAAGTTGTAAAGTTCCATGGTGCTCGTGATCCATGTTTTATATTTCCTCAGAACGCTTACAGAATTCAAGTCGAGATGCCTCAGATACATCTTCTATATCGCCACAGAAACTTTCAAAGTTTCTTTCCGGCATTTCCTAAGATCGTTCTTGTATTTTCTTAGAGCAGATTTATAGCTTGTCCAGTCTAACTCTAAGAGTGTGGTTTTGGCACGATTGTACCATTCGCGACACTTCTTTTACAACGGACTGATTCATCCACTAGACTGATATATTTATTATGGCAGTTGGTGTTTCTGTAAGATATGTGCTAACTAGCTCCTTATAGCGTGCCAAGCTAGTTTTCTTACGGTTTCTGAAGACCTTTGTGGCGGATGACTTGTAATCTAAGGCGAACTCAATGTATCTGTGATCAGAAAGTGAACGCTGATCAGTGACTCTCCAGTCCTTAATACGGTCTACAATGCGATTTGAGGCAAAGGTTACATCTAAGATCGACTCCGGGGATTTTGTTATTAAGGTAGGATCATTTCCCAAATTACATATTACAAGATTTATGATTTGATAATTAAATAGGCACGCACTTCTTTCATTAATATCTCGGCTTCTCCATATTGTGTGGTGAGCGTTTGCGTCGTATGTGATAATGATCCCTACTTGGGATTTGCGGACGTTTGGTGTGGTGATGGTGGTTCCGTGTGGTCGTGTGTGCAGTACGCCGATACTATCCAATATCGGTTATCTGCATGACCTGCGAACTTCACTACAAACTAGAAGTTTTCAAAACGAAACTCCTTCACGCTGACTCCTATCGGACTAAATTTGGGAAAATTTTTTTCTGACTCGGAGCAACAATAAAACAATATTTTTTTTATAAATTTAATAAAATCGAAAAAATTAAACTTTTTATATCTGCGTATACTTTCTTACAAGTACACACATGATTTTAACCCATTAAACAAGAAATGAAATATACCTAAATGGAGTCAGAGGGTTGCAATTTAAATCAACATAATTTTGCTTACTTACAGCAAAAATAACAAGTGCTATTGAAAGAAAAAAAAAACGTAGAGATAAAAAGTAATAAGAAAACTACTTCTTAATAACAAGCTTTTCGAATTGCATCATGCAACAACAACAATAAGAAGAATTGTAACTAATATCAGTTGGAAGGAAGAAGAATATGTGCAAACCACATAAAAACGTTTTTCTTCTGCTTAAGTTCATTCTTTATTTCCGTTATTTATTTGTCTTCGTTCATATCTTATTCTGTGTGTGTAATTTTTCTACTCCATTTTTCCTTTATCTTCTAATTATGTTAAAAGCTTTTATTACTTCATCTTTTAGGTTTTTTTTTCTATTTAGTTATGGAGAAATTGCTTAAAGCATCCTTGTTTCAAATTGCATTTATTAAGTTGCATGATATTAATAACAGAAAGAAGATTGATAATCGTGATGGCACTAGAAACATATGCACGAATTGACGATTCCTTGCACTTTTCTCGACGAAACCACTCATAAAATGTTTTGAAGAACTATGTTTGTATCAATGAATGGCAGAGGTACTGACCTTCAATCCTAGTATAGAATCCTATTGTAATAATTAAATTTGCGTCCGCTGTTGCCATTCAAATAAAGTTTAGTTCTAGTATGGAAAGAATGTTTCCGACTTATCCGAGCTTCATTAAAATGCAATCAATCAACCCAAACCAGACACGCTATTCGCAACGTCTCAAAAATAAATCTTTTTTAAAGATACCGTATATGTAATTAAAAAAGGATACATAAGGAAGGAGATCCCGCAATTTGCGCCATAAGGAATAAGTCTTCTTATCATCGCATACTGTGTGAAAGGTTGAAGCCTATCTTTAACAACCTGATTGGACCTTATCAGTGTGGCTTCAGACCTGGTAAATTCACCATCGACCCAAAATTTCACACTGCAACAATTCCTGGAGAAGATCCAAGAAAAACAGATCGACACGCATCATCTACTTGTTAATTATAAAGCCGCTTTCGACAGTCCGGTAAGGATTACCTCTACACAACAACGTCTGATTTCGGTATTACTGCTAAGCTCATTCGGCTTTGCGGAATGACACTGTGTACTTCTGTTGTGCAGTGAAAATTGGGAAGGACCTCTCCCGCCGTTTAATGCCGAACGGAGTTTCAGACAAGGTGATTCGTTATCCTGCGCCTTCTTCAGTCTTATTATGGAGAAAATAATATGAGCTGCTGATCTACGATATAATGGCACTACCTTCAACAAAAGTGGCATGTTAGCGTATGGCGATGATATTGACATATCCGGCATGAACACGCGAGCAGTCAGTGCAGCATTTTCAGAGTTGGAAAGAGAGTCACGTCGAATGGGTCTCACCGAAAACGTGGGCAAGACGAAGTACCTAGTGTCAACAACCAAAGAGTCCCAGCGTCTTGGACACCTCGTCACTGTTGATAACTATGCTTTTGAAGTAGCAGAGGACTTAATCTCTCTTGGGACCAGCATTAGCACCAGCAATGACGTCAGCCTGGTGATATTGCGAAGGATCACTCTTGCTAACAGGTGCTACTTTGGGTTAAGTAAGCAATTGAGAAGTCGGACCCTCTCTCGAGAATACAAAACCACACTCTACAAGTGTGTTTGTGTGTGTGTGAGTGAGTGTGAGTAAAAACCACACTCAAATGTTGGTCTCGGCAAGCAGTTGAGAAGTTCAACTCGCTCATGAAAACTACGTTCTTAAATTCTGTCATCATGCCTATTCTTACGTATGTCTTAGTCCTACCCTAAAGTTGTAGTCAAAATCACTGAACCTATATGCGTGGATGGCGAAAACCGAATAAGTGTCAACTATACGATGTACGTATTAAAATCCAGCGATCCAAAATAATTCTCAACTTGTTTTTAAATATATCAACATTAGACATTAATGAAAAATATTTTTGGGCAAAGGTAATCCAAAAGTAATTACATTCAAAGCAGGCAGTCTACCAGGTAAACATAATAATTTATAATTTAAGAAAAGAAATTGGTATTTAATATGTGGTTCTTTTCATCGAACATAATAAAACGTCCCTCAATCATTTTGATCAAGATACTGAAGAACGGTAAACAATATTAATGAACAAACATAAGAATAACATATGTATGTAAGCATCTGTACAAAGATTTAAATAATTTGAAGATGATTTCTTATTTACACACCTTTAATAAAGTGGTCTCTAATTTTACAAGTTCATTTTCTTAAGAAATATTTATTAACTACAATAATTTTATACCTTAAATTTCTCTCCTATAGTAGTAGATACTTTCGTATTCAAAATTCATAAATCATTTAGTTATCTCTTACATTTTAATTACAATTTTTACCTGAGTCCTTCAACACTATCATTCCAATACACGCCCCCATTCTTTATAATATTAATATTCTCGTTTATGGGTGTGTATATTTTTGTGTTTGTATTTAAATTTATGTGCGTTTGTGTATGCAAAGTTTTGCACATTTTTCATCACATAAAATACCAATTTATTGCACAAATTAATTTACTACAATATACCAACATACATATGCATATAGTTTACACACGAACAGAAAATTGCTGAACATTTACAACAGACGCATGCATCGCAATCAAGCATGCACACATCCACACACACACCCACAGACGATATCCGCACACATTTTCAAACTCTTTTGCAACAACTTCCTTAATGCTTTTTATTTCCTTATAGACGTAGTTTATTGCAATTTCTCCTTTACTTCTTCTTCATCTTCTTTTCTGTCGACGTCTTGTTATGGTTGCACTTGAAAAGCAGCATCAATATGATGATGAGCATCAAGACGAGAGCAGGCAAGTGCAACTCAGGCATAACAAACGATTAAAAACAACAGCAATGGCAACAATAAAAATGTTCGCCTCAGTAAAAGTAACACCAACAACAATAAGCACTGCAGCAGCAGGTCGTACACAAAATCTTTTAATGGTGTGTAAATTTAAATTGCAACAAAATTGTTTTAACACACACACGCAAACACAAATTATATACTATAAGTGTTGTTGATTATATGCATGTTAGGAAATAAAATACTCCGATAGTCCAGCATACAAGTAAAACAGTAAGTGAGATGCATTGGGTGAGTAGTAAATAATATACACACATATACACATATATAATAAAGTAGTAACCAACCAGTCAGTTAAATTGATTGCTCCATTATGTTGTTTACAACGCACGAAAATAAAATGCATTTTACACTTATGCAAGCAAGGTAGGTAGCCACATTGGAATCAAGAATTCGTTTACATTATTTTAATTTTTTGTTTTTTTTTTTCTAAAATCATATCTCCGTTTGCAATAAAGAGGCAAATCTTTGTTAACTGTGTTACTTTTGCAGAAAAAATACATTTAATAGATTGTTGAGCAACAAATCCCTCACCAAAAACTTGAAGATTGAAGTAAGAAAAATATATTTAAAAAATAGTACACGGAGAAAAATTATTGCTTGAAGAAATATTTTCTCAATGTAGAACATGTCAAAATCAATAGTTTTTAGATCTACTCAGCGAAAACTAAAACTTGGTATTTTTTAAAATTTTTTGGTCCACGATTGACAACACTACGTCTATGGGGTTGTCACTTACAACACCGGATGCTTAGCTTGTCCAATATTGTTCGTTGCTGTGTTTCTCAAGTGGTAAAACATTGGAAGGTGCAGGCTTCGACCATCGCAAAAATCGTCAAATACCAGTTTTATACAATATTTGAACAAAAAAAAAAAATACAATAAATATTTTTTAACACTATAATGAAATTTATTTATATTCCATAATAAAGTGTTATATGTCTACCGAAACTTCACATTAAATTGGGTCTAATGAAACATAGATACTTAAAAGGGCTGCTTTTAAGTACCTCAGAAACGTTTTCAATTATTGCGTGTGCTAAATTAAAGGAAGATATAGTTGTTGATCCTCAAATACGTATCCCAATGACAGATGATCAACTTACTACGACATTATTTTGCAGTGTGGTCCTCATTGTTACATCATTTCTGGGCAATCGCAAAGATGAAAATTACAGAGGTATTGGAAATACATTGATACAACACTATTAGAAAATATGTGTTATGTCTTGACTTCTTTCCATGAAATTTTGGGAAAACCAACGATGAGTAAGGTAAAGTGTCCATCAAGATTGGATGGAATTCGAAAGGATATACTATAATATCCATACTATAAAAAAGAATAAGCCAAGTATGCAAATAAAACGTATGTTTATACTACGATTACAAATGATGAAAAACTAATCAACTTCAATTAATGTGTTAATAAAATATTTACTGTATTATATTTCTATGACCCCAGAGGTTAGTAAATCATAAATATGCATTGGTTTTGATTTTTTATTATATAAGAGCGAAATCTTATCGAATAAGTATGCTCGATAATACTGAATAATAAAAAAAAGGAAATTTATATCATTTTTAATCAAATAAGATCAAATCAAATAGATAAAAATTTTATTCAAACAGAAAAAAGTAATTTTTTTAAATTTCTGTATGCCATTTAAGTACAGATATGTACTAGAACGGTGCAAAATAATAGTTTATTTCGATAATCTCAAAATTTTGACGTTCGAGAAAAAGCCAATATGAAATTTGGAATTTTGGTAATTTCATGTTAAGAAGTTATTCCAATCGACCGCAATTAAATTCTGTTCAGTGAAGTAGTGTTACTATTGTATATATCTCAAGTTTACTAATGTTATTGCTTTAGTATTCAAATAACGAATCCGAAATATTGTGAGCGAACACGAACCCCTATCACTAGATCTATGCTACTACAAGCTCAAATGGAACATATTATTTTTTGCGCCATCATTCAGATAAAATATTACTTTAAATCGTGTATTTACCTACATATTTTCAGCACATTCTATTTTTGTTTATATTCAATATCTGATAACATTTTGATTAAATTCAATGATGAATAATGCACACGAACAATCTGGTGGAATACCTCAATACACATTGACGCCATATTTGATTATGTGCACACGGTGTCCCCATATACGCAATAAATTGTTTACATCACACTTATCGTAATCAAATGAAGTACCCCTCCTTTTTAAACTTCATACACACACACACACACACACACACCCACATATATATATATATATATATATATATATATATATATATATAATATATATATATAAATATATATATATATATATATATATATATATATATAATATATATATATGTATATATATATATATATATATATATGTATGTATATATATGCATATATATATATATATATATATGTATGTATATATATGCATATATATATATATATATATATATATATATGTATGTATATATATGCATATATATATATATATATATATGTATGTATATATATGCATATATATATATATATATATATATATATATATATATATATATATATATATGTACATATATAGATGCATATATATATATATATATATATATATATATATAAAAGCTGATTTATAACTGATACCGCAAATTTAAAATGTTTACTATTTCTTTTTATGAAATGCAGGTAGATGATAATTTATTTCGATATTTATATGTACAAAAAAATTGTTTGGAAAACATATTCTAATTTCTATATGGCATTAGTATTTTAATACTAATAATATTTGAATATATTTTGTAACAGTCTATTTCGTTATGTGTGTACGTAAGAATTATTTACATTTTATTACGGGTATTTAAGATTTTAAGTAAAATACATTGTGTGCAAGAAATTTCTTTGTTTTTATTTACCAATTATAAATATGTTAAACATATTTGCCACTTTGTTGATTATAATCTCAAGCACAATTACCCCGTTTGTATTATTATTTATTCCTCATCTTTAATACAATTTTCTACCAATTCACGTAGATTTGGATTTTCCATAGCAGCTGCAATACGCTCCTTATCGTTTATTTGTTTATTAACTGTATACGAAATAATAAATGGAAATTGAAAGTAACACAAAAATCGAGTAAAGGATTATACATACTTTCATCTTCTGTCGTATGCGCACCCTTTTTAATGAAAATATCTAATTTTATGTTATGTGGCAAACTACGTTCCACTTTGATGCGTATGCATAAACCGATTAAAGTAGCTAATGAGCAATGTGGCACAGTAGGATTGAATTCAATGCGTACCTAATATAAATTTATTAAAATACTTAATGTATACATTAGATAAAATAATAGTTCAATATTTCCTACGCACCACCGTTACATTCGATTGTGTTGGAGTCTGCACAAATATACCATCTTCGTAGATTACATTTAAATCTTCTAATGTACAAGGTTTCTCTGGGTCACGAATATTTCGTAGTATATCTATAAATGAGAATAAATTGCAGATTTATTATATTTCTATATATCCATATTTGTACACACTTGTACATATTTACCATAAAGTGTCTCCTGTAAATCGTTCGCATTTTTATAACCTAATTCCTTGAGTAAAGCATCCTCACCAATGGGTATCGCCTCATTGTCCAGTGACATTTGACTTGTCTTTCGCGATAGTGCCGCCACCGATAGATCTCTTGTTGTGATATTGCTTGTGGTATTATTACCACTGTCCGATTCGGATAGTTTGCGCCGAATATAAGATAACATTTTTGTTGCCCTTTGCTACGTTTACTTTGATTTGGTTTATCTTTATTACTTATGTTTTGTTTAAAGTGTCCAACGCCAATTCCTCTTTATGTGTATTTATCGTAGCTATTCTATAATACACTTATGTAATTTATTTTATAGCGTATTTATATAATTAACATATTCGTGATTTTGCACATTTGTTTTTATTTTGATTTTCACTTGAATTTGTCTCCTATTTGTGTTTTTTCAAAAATTCTACTTAGCGAAAAATTGTTTTGACAGTGAACAGCTGATTCAATTTTCGCCTGAATTCACGGTGACAGTACGCCACAGGGTGTACAATATTATTATAAGTTCTTTCGTTTACTGCTTGTTGCTGCATGGAATTTGGTTTGAGTTATCTACAGTCCAAGGGTAAGGCTGAAATTGACAATTTGCATGATCGGTCAGCTGCCACGCCCACACGGAGCAGTGAAGGACATTAACCTCGGAATAAATAAAATTTTAACATACTGTAACTTACTTTATATAACTTACTTTATATGCAAGAAACGGGCACACCACAACACATTTTATAGTAACTCCTATAAAAAGTGCCTGAATGTCTTTTAAATTTAAACAGCTATACCTTCGGCAGTCTTCTGCCCAGAAAAATCATTCTTGACACTTAGATTTATATTGTAGTCGGATATAATCTGACATGAAATCGGCAAGCCATGCCGAATTATTAATGTGATTCCAATAAAACGCCATTTTAAAACGTATTTAAAAAATATGTAATTTGAACCGACTAGCCGACTGTCAGACCATTTTTAAATTTTATTTCATTGTATACCATAGCCGTAGCTTAGTAGTTATGTGTTGGCCTTCTGATCTGTAGGTTGTGGGTTCAATCCCCAGCTGAAGCATGAGAAATTTAATATCGACAAAATTTTTCTTTCAAACGGTACCCATCTGTTGGCAAATAATTATTTTTTATAACATACTGGACATTTCCGTTCATGCGACCTATATTATATACGCAGAGTATAATCCCTCCCGCAATTAAGGATCATGGAACTGGGTGAAGACTTATGTATACCAATGATATTGAAAAGGGCGAAAATTCCTCGTATAATTTCGTATTTTCCCACAAGAAATGCAATCAATGTTTCACTGGAACAAACATGAGCTCAATCAGCAGTTGTGACGATTTTGTCCCTGACGAAGTTGATCGCGGGCATTCGAAAATCAAAGGATCGTACTGTATGTGCTATCTGCGCAAACGGGCAACCAGAAAAACTTGCGTGCAATGCAGGAAACAAGCATGCGGTGAACACAGCAAAGTACAATCCAAATTTGTAGCTATTACAAGAATTGAAATAAACTAAATGAATGCACAACTGCCCTTCTAATTTGTATATATTTTTAATAAGCAAATATTAAAGGTTTATCACAATTATTGATTCCATAATAAAGATACAAAATAATGTATTTTATTCAATCATTCTCCTGAGAAGACATAAATATGAACATATTTTAACAGTCAATGAAGAAAAAATTAAAAAATGCCGAAAAACCTATGCAAAAGTCCAAATTCTTGGCAGATTTAAATATTGTTAGAAAGAAGAGAAATTAGTCACTGAGTCAAAGTTTTATCAAAATCAATCAATCAATCAATTATCAAAGTGCCAATGGGTAGGTTAAGCAAAAACAAAATGGATTTCAACTTAAATAATAAAACTTATACACCAGAGTGAAATAGTTAAAAAAATGGATTGAAGGTAGTGGAAGTGTACGAAGTTATGGCAATAGTTCGCATAAATGTAAAATACGACACCCTAATGAAAAACAAAAATTTTAAATAGCTTCATATAGAGCCTATTCCTGTGAAAAAAACTGACAAAAAACTTTATGTCGGTGGCGTCCACTCTACTCTCTGTCAAGAGAGTAGAAAGTTCAAATTTCCGATCAAAATCACTCGATGTAACCGCATATTATATTTATATTTTTTTCAATATAATTTTTTATATTCACTAATAATAATTAAGTAATAATTTAAATATTACTCAAGCCTTCTCGAAAAATTGGGTTGCAAAAATGCACTAAGAAAAAGACGAAGAAGCGAAGAAAATTAATTTCCTCTTAGGTACCTAGTAGGTGCAATTTAATTGAAGAAAGAATAGATAAAGAAACAACGATATTTTTTTTAATACAATTTAATTTTTTTTTTTTCGTTTATTAATTTATATGTATTTCATCTTTCATTTTTATTTCTATAATATTTTTATTTATAATTATATTTTAATGTATTGTATATAAAAAGCTTGTGTAAATAATTTTTGTTTTTTTTAATTCAAGGATATTAATCTCATGCTCTCATGCATTTTCGCTTCTCTTTTCTTCTTTGTATTCTGTTATTTATTAAATTTTTATATAGAATTTTTAATATCGCCGAAAATCAACAGCTTATTTTTTGTTGCTCTTTGATCTATTTGTATTTTGTGTTTGTTTTGGATTTGTTGGATCATTGTATGTATTATTTTCTCCAAAAAAAAGTCAATTAATTTAATTTAATTATTTTTGAATGAATGTCTGTTGTATGTATGGTACGAATATCTATATACTGTTAATAATATCGTAATTTTCATTTAAAATTATGTACGTTACTTACATCATTTTTTGTTTGCTTCTGTTCTTTAATTAATTTGTTATTTAAGTATTTTGTGTGTACACATTTATTAGATAAATATAAAAACTAAGCTAAAACACAGTTAATTACATCAACTTATTTACATACTCGTTCATACACCTTCAAATTTGCATCATCCAATTACGTTGAACGCTAATCAATATTTCTTTCAATGCAATGTTTTACTGGAATAATTAAATGAATTAGGGCATTATATGTATGCAAGCATACTCGTACATATGGATGTACATGTGTGTAAAAGTGTATATCTATATGCATTCATTTGTAGTGTGTACCATGCTACAAATAGGGATAAATAAATAAATAAATGCATATTATACACATGTATTTGTATGAATATGATCAGTAGTACTGTTATTGTTGTTGTATGATTTCACAGTTTTGGAATAAAATAAAAATTTTAAACAAGAGGTACCTACAGTTATTATTCTTTCGCTTTTGGATAATTGTTGAGTTGGAATTTTTTGTGTCGCATATTGAATTTTTATAACAACAAATGTCATATACACCGTGTTTAAAGTATCAAACATCCATTAAAAATTTCGTTACATTAAGCAGCCCTGTACAGCATTCCAATGTGTAGAGAAGAATTAAGCGCTTCCAAAGAGTTTGTTTTTATTTTATATTAATACTAGTAACCTAAAGTTGCCATCAAGTTATACTTTGGTTCGACCAAGCAAATGAGAATCAGTTTGGAGTTTTCGAGAGGATAATGATTTACAATATTTTTGAGCCTGTATGCGTGGCGGTGAGTTCCAAATATGTTCCAACCATAAGGTGTAGGAGCCGTTTACAGATGTTGGTATAACTGAATGCATCAAAATCCAACGGCTTTACTGCCTCGGCCATATCAAACTAATGGAGAATACGCTCCAGCCAAGAAGAATATACTGAGCATGTTGCATATTGCCGAAGAAGAAGAAGATTCAACACCGATGGGAGGATGAAATATTGGAGAGCCTGGCAATGCTAAACAGTGAATCTAAAAAAATATTACTGGCGAAATGCCTTGCAAGCAGCCATAATCGTTGTTCGATGCTAACGGCCAATAAGAAGCGAATAGAAAATTCAGTTTTTCAAGAATTCGCTTGGTGCAAATAAACTTTAATTATGTAAGTGAATTTTCAAGTAGATCCAAGAATCATATGAAAAATTGTTTCACAATATGTCCGTTACATCGAATCCTAATCTGCCTCTTTCTTCTTTATATAGAAAACTTTGCAATTCACTAAATCGAAAATTCTTTATATGCGAATGCGTAATGCGTACAAAATGCGTAATCCAATTTTTCACTTATTTTTTATTTTTCTAGTTAATGTACATTTTCCTTATTTTTTTTTTTTTATTTCTCTATTTTCAAAAGCACTACTCTTTAAATTAAACATAATGTTATTGAAAATTTTCGCGTTTTTTCTCCCATGTACAAATAAACATGAGATACAAATTTTACAAGCATCTGAAGTTCGAATATTACTTCTAATATTCTTCGAAGTTTGCATTCCGATCGGTGTACATGGCCATTCAACGGTCAAATTTACATAAATTCGCAGTTTAATGTAAAGACAGAATTATTAGAAATAAACACTACCTCGCAAAAAAATTGAACAGAAATTCAATTATTGGCATATTAGAAAAAATTCACCTTTTCAGTGAACATTTATTTAGAAATCCTTAATTAGCGATATTTCAATATACAATTTAAATAGAATGATTTATTTAAGTTTACAAAGATTTTTAATTTCTCATATATAAATTGTACGAAGTAAATTTAAATTAAATACAATTCAAGGGAAATTTGCTTGTAGAATATATAGAGTAAACACTAAAATTAATGGCTGAACGGTTGCTCACTTGACTAAAAATTTTGAGTTCATTTAAATTATTCGATTTATCAGAATTTTGATTACTCAGAATAAATATATTTAAACAGAAAATTCCAAATAAGTATTAAAAAAAGTATAGGTATAGGATCACCATTTGTTCAGGTCTCTGGAAATTTCATTTGATTGAAGATTTACCGAAAATCTTCTGGACAAGTTTTTACCGATAAACCACAGAAATAAACACATGCCGATGAAATTATGAAACTACCAGAAAAATGGCAAAAGGTATAGATAATAATGGCACGTATGTATATTCTTGAAAAAGTTTGCTCAAAAATTAACAACAAAAAAAAAAAACGGAAATTACTTTTTATATAATGAAACATTATTTCGTCAATACAATTATCAAAACGATTAATAAATAAATTTGCAATGCTTATTTTAAATGTAAATTTGAATAGCAAAGAAAACTAAAAAGTTACATATTTTTAGTAATCTAAAATATAGTATATTCCGATTAGTCGATGGTGATAAAGCAAAATATTTATCAATTGAATATTTCATTAATCAAACTCCTCGCTTAAGCGATTAAGGACAAAACGAATTATGTAAAAGGAATAACGCAAGTCAGCATTAGATAGTTCACCTATAAGTAAGGTCATGTTGTGTATTGACTTAGGTTGTTATTTTTCTTTATTTGCTACTTCTCGCAAGAAATACAAGTTCTTATACATTCATGAGTACCAACGTAGAATCCTTCATTTGTGTGTATGAATATCGTATTTTAATTTGAATATTTAATTTATTTTGTAATTTGAAAGTGATTTTAAGAAAATAGTATTACATGTTTCTGTGTGTGGGTGTGTTCTTATTTACTTCTTTATTTGTAATTTTGTATTATAGTTTATTGTTCTCTTTATCATTATCATCAGCGTCTTCATAATTATTATTAAGTGATTTGTTTAAAAGTCTTCAAGAAAATATGCATCTATTTATTATTGAATATTATATTTAACTTTAATACGTAAATATGTTAATATTGTGTTTATTGTTGTCTTTCATCATCATTATGCAATGCCATGCTACATTTATATTTCTATTTTCTTCTATTTCTCATATATGCATGTATGTAAGGTATATAGAATTTGTGTGTTTTATGTGTATAATTTTGTAAAAGTATGTGTGTACGTGTTTGTATCATGTATGTTTTGTACCCATTATTATTCCATAAAAGTGAACAAACGTAAAATGGTAAGTAGGTATATGTAATATAATTTTAGGTAGGCATTAAATGAAATAAATCATTTTTTTTTTTAATTTTCGTAAGTAACTGTAAACGCCGTTTTATTGTTTTTTTCTCTTTTTTTCTTTTTATTATGACTTTGTTGTTGTTGTTCCTAAACAAGTTCCCATTGATTAAATTATATCATTGATATATTTTGTTCACCTCTGTTACAGATATAATTATGAATATAATTTTTCTGTTTTGCAAAATATTTTCAGAATTTCCATCAATATTCGATTTTTTATTTTATTATTTTATTTTTCTTTTTTTAACATCACAGACTAAATACGAAATAATGGCCGCTCTGCTTTATACGCTGCTATTTACTGCTGCTTTTCTTGTTGCATAGACTTTATTTGTATTTGAAAAATACTTATACTTTTTATTAACAATGAAATACATATACGTTCAAGTATTACTTTGTAGTATTTTCATTTATATGTTTTATCCTCTCACGTTCATAAAATTCATATTCATAAATATAAAATCAAATCATATAAGAATTAAATTAAACAAAAAATTAACTCAATTTTATAGCAATATCCATTGAAGTGCACACCTGTAATTCAGAGTTGAATTTAAATAATCATTCAAACCATTGTCGATAGTGTAATCAACAAAGTTGCTGTGAAATTGACACAAACACCTACAAATAACATGTTTTGATCTAGTGTACAAAAATAGTAAAATGTTGATTAGTGTTGCATTATATTAATCGGATTTGGAAGTCAGCCAAACTTGAAAGTCTACACAGTTCATTTGACATCACCCACGACGAGGCTAACTACACTGCACTCCACACACCAGCGGAAGCTGTTGATTCTTGAAGATTACTTTAAAATGCCTTCGGTCTGGTTAAACCACCTGCCGCAAAGAGGTTTATCTCTGTCCATGAATAATTGTCATTTTGTTACCAACTTAAAATAGTGAAGTTTAGTATAGAAAGGAATTTCTTATGTTGGTTCGTATCCTCCTTCAAGGATCTCTTAACTGGCAGCTTCAGAAACAACGTGTATTTCTCAAATTTCAAATGTTAAAAGAAATTATAGGTTAATTTATGCGTCCATTTCATTGAACTGCCAAAATTTAAAAGAAAAAGCCAATAAAAACATGAAAACAGCTCAAATTAAATAATAAAATTCAAGGACTACAGGCAATGTGAAAAAAATGTTTTCTAATTTATTGCTATTTTCAAGATATTTTTCTTTTCTGTCGTTAAGCATAATAGAAGAGAATAGTTTTCATAAAATTATCCGAAGAAATAATGCACATCAATCAATAATAATTAAATAGATAAAAATATCGTACGCTCTAATTTTTTTCATTTCACTTACACACAATTCTATATCGTTGGTGTTGGCGATTTTCATTAAAAATAAAAGGCAAACGATAATTGATAATAAATGGAAAATAAAATTTTGCAAATTTATTACTACATGACGATTTGCATATATATATTGTATTATGATGGATCAAATCAGCCTGGCTACACAAAAGACATATAATTTGGATCAATTTAAAATTTTTCGAAAAAAAACAATAAAAATTGCAGATTTCAAATACTGCAACTTTTACAGTTTTACAGCCATTGCAAATGCCTTTTAATTCTTTGGGAACAAATACTTGAAATGATTCAAAATTTATGCTTTTCAGTGAACCAGGTGGTTAAAATTTCGCTCCATACAATTTAGCCCGCCTGAGCATACATTTATCAACATAAAATATGAGTATATATCTTTATTTTGTTGAAGTTGTAAAATCAATTTACATTAGGACGAGTCAAACTTGTATGGCGAAAAAAGTGACAAAAATGAAACTACCGACCAAATTTGATCCCACGCATTTTGATAAATAACTATTTTTATCGAGACAAAAACTATGTTTAATAATATTTATATGAATGAAAATATGTACTTATTTGTCAAAACACTGGGGATCAACATTGATTTCAGGACCAATGCATTCTTGGGCAAATATGGCGTAGTTTTATTTTTCACTATAGAATTTGTGAGCAAAATACTTGATGTATATCATGTTTTAAAGACTAAAAACTGAACTGAAAACGTTTTTAAAATTTTTTAATTATTATATCATCTATTTGTTCTTTTTTATAATCTGCTTTTTTTCTGTTGTAATATTTACGATAGATTTAGGCTTTGTTTATTTTCAAACGTATTCGCGCTGAGTGATTGCTGTTAGCTATCAAACACATGAGTGCATATGCAAACGCATCGCACGAAGCAAATACGCCTAACTATAAACACAACCTTAAAGTTAATATATTACTATAAATCATTGTTGTTTTGTTTTCTTCTTTTTATTATTCACCTTAAAATTTACAAATGTGTTATATCGTTTTAAATATGCCATATATACCTAAACGTAGGTATATGACATTTTCATCAGCGTTTTCCTTTTTTCATCATACTTAATCATACATAATATGTATATGTATGTATATAGGTTATCATATTCATATTGTATATATAAATATTTAATAGTTGTTTTTTTTTTCATCTTGTATTTTTATTATTTTTATTTTAATTTAAAAATGTTTAAAAGCATTTATCACACATCTACTTAAAATTAGTTTTATTTTTATTTTGCTTCTGTTATATTTAAATTATACACTAATTAGTTTATTCTTTATATATGTATGTATGTATGTATGTATGTATGTATGTATGCATGTATGTATATTTTGTTGGTTTTTAGTTCAAAATTCTTTTAATTTATTTGCTATCCTAATGAATCGCATAATTATTAAATTACGGTTATATGTTGTTGGTATCGCGGTTTCTCTTTTTTTCTAAATCGTTTCATCTTCATGTCCCGCATACTCGTATTTCATATTTTCTGTGATTATTCCCATTTTTTTTTTTATATATTTTAATTATATTCAAGTGATTGGGATAAATTAAAAATATTTTTAAAATCGCTATTTGATATATTCTGATTAATATTTCCGATCAAATCGATCAATATATCAAGTGTCGAAATATTTTTGTCAGCGTTTTGCATTTTTGGGCAAATTGTTAAATCAATTTCGATTAAAAATTAAATTCAGAATATATCTGTATATCATATAGCTATATCATTGCAGGATTTTAATAATTATTTACCATTTATATCATTTTTATCTCATTTATCATCTCAAATAATTATTAAACGACTTACAACATTATGTTCTTTATGCATGCAACTTTGTCTATAGGTATTTAGGGTAATACGGTGCATTGTAGCTGTAGAAGCAGAACTATGGCGTTTGTTTCTTTTCTTTTTTTTTTTGTTTTTTTTTTTTTGTTGCTAGTTTGCATAAACAAATCAATACTAGCATGAAAAATTCAATGAAAAAGGAACATAATGAAATGATTCACACTTTTTCTGCAAAATGAGATTCATTTGAGATCTCAGGCAGCCTTATTTTGATTACCGCATGAATATAATTACGACAAAATTATTCTTAATTCACTATACACTTTTGCGTAAGTTGCACCCGTTATATTTTGCATGTGCATGAAAACAAAATCCCTTATTGGTCATCAATTGTAAGCTATCTGTTTTGTCGAGCAAAACTCCTAATAGCAATGAATTTTTCGAATAAAAAAATAGGGGCGCAAAGTATGAAGACTGGATAATAAAACATTTAGCAATGCTACATCATACATAGATTATCGTCCTACATATTTAATGTGATATATTTAATTTGTTTTTAAATGAATCGATATAAAAATAATATATTTTTTCACTTATTTTCGCCGCCTTTGCTAATGCATTTTTCTCATTGCAAGTACAATTCGTTGTATTGACGCTTGTTGTTTGTTTTGATCTAGTACAATATTTAAAGGGTCAAGGGTCAAGGGTGGTAGAAAGTAAAAAACAAATTTCTTAATAAGAAAAAAGAGGAATTGAACAAATTTATATATGTATGTATGTATGTATATGTAAAAAATATAAAATCTCATTTATAAGTAACATTTGTTTTAGTTGCTTTTGTTTGCATATGTTTTTGTAAAAATTGATACAGACTGATTCAAATAAATACAAATTATAATTACCTATTATTTATTTTTTCTTCTCATTAAAACAATAATCATTTATTACATATTCAGCATATGTAAGTATTGTATATTAAATAATGTATATAATTTTGATTAATTAATTCATTAAGATTAAAAATAATAATAAAAGTTAACTTATTTAAATGAAAATTGTATGCACATATATATATGACAAGAGTAAGTTGCTGATTGATATTAGGAAGTTGCCAAACAAACAAACAAAAAAACACATTATAAATAATATTATACATAGCTATATTAACTAAATTAATAAATCGCACACATCTAATCAAATCATTTCGAATGATAACAAATTACATCAAAAATATTATTACTATTGTTATTATTATAGTAATAATGAACATACAAGACAGAAACATTCAATGATAAATGAGACATATACAACAAGTGCAAAGAGTCATATGAAATGTCATATGCATCATATGAAAGAATGAGTAATAATACACACAAAAGAATGTATATGTATACCATAATATACATGTCCAATATATTAGATAATAATATTTAATTTAAAATGTATTCTCTTTTCATTACATTTCGATTTCCTTTTTTTGTAATATACGAATATATATAAATTATTATATATTAAAATATTTCATGTTGCAATATATTGTTAGTTAAATTTATAAAAAAAGGTAATCAAAGTAAAAAGAAGTATACATATATATAATTGTTTGAAATATCATTCTTGCTGTTTTTTCAAATTCATTCACTCTTTGCTTTCTTGCTTCTCACTTGGTCATATGGTCATAATCATGAAAATTGTCGAAATTGCATATCATTAAATGTATGAATGTATGTTGTTGTTATTGTTGATCTTGTTGTTATGTTTCTTTTAATTTTTCATCTCAAAAAATATAGTAGATCATCGAGAAGAGATACATCAACGTTAGCGATGCCATTATGATGGTCAACAATATTAGAAATGAACTAGCAAATATATACAAACATCAGTCAGTGGGGCCTTTGCACAGAAATTTCCTGGCGAAGCCAATGGCCGAATCTCAGAGAATCTCACAACATCGACAATAACGTGGACGATGTCCGGTAGTGACTGGTGGTGGTGTTACTGGTGCAAAATACGCATGCACCTTTATATTTGGTAAATGATTCTAAATGGAATGTTTTAATTTTAATTAAACGTGTTGTATCGTATTGAACAAACTTATATATATTGTATATATGTACCTTTAATTTTCGTATTGCTGCTCGCGTTATCATTTGGCAGTCGAATAGCCCGATACTTTGTAAATTGTGACATGAAATTAAATGCTCTAATGTACGATCGGTGATTAATGGACAATTATCCAATTCGAGGACGGATAAACTTTCAGCTGCACAACTACCGGCCGCCAGCTGACGTATTCCATCGTCAGTGATAAGTTCACAATGTGATAAAGTCTATAAAATACAATTTAATGTGAAATTCAGTATTCAATTGTATTCAATTGTATAATAGGAAATCGAAAACTTACCAATTTCTCTAAACTTGGACAACCAGTTGCCAAATGTGCCAATGTTAAATCGGTTATTTGATTGCACTCTTCCAAATCCATACGTTCTAAATATTTGCAATTTTTGCCCAATGCTTGAAAACCGATGTCGGTTAAATTTCGGCAACCCGACACTTCGAGCGTATTGAGTAGTGGATTATTTTGTGAGAGTGCCATCAGTGAGAGATCAGTTAATTCGGAGCATTTGGAAACGCATAATTTTTGTAGCTTATGACAATTGGATGCAATCTGTCGTATTGATGAGTCGGTAACGGACTGTGTTGTTTTAGAAAATGTAAAACATAGGAATAAATTTGTTGAAAAATTCACGTCTCACTTTCATTCCAGATGCTTACCTCACAACTATGTAAATTGAGCACCATTAGATCGGGACAGTATTTAGCCAGGCAGGTGATGGCATTATCGTTAACCTTTTTACAACCTTTACTGCAAAATTTACGCAATTTAACACAACCACGTGCCAATGCCTCAACACCATTCTCTGAGATGAGATGGCACCATGATACGTTGATTTCAAGTAAATTCTGAGGGGTGGAGAAAAAAAGAGCAAACAAAGAGTGTGATTATATTTAGGTTTCATTGAAATGCAAAGTGCAAAGTGTTCACAATAATTCCTTGACCTTTTATTATCTATATATAGAATAAGAAAGTATGTATTTAAAATAGCAGCTGTATCAACATTTGAATACAAATTGAAAACGTATAGAATTGAATGATCAACGAGTTCATTATACAATCAAGAAAAACAAACAAGGCAGCAGCAATATAAAACCAAAATGATAGAATTTTGAAATTATAAATATGCAGGACAACAAGTAAGTGCTGTTTTTATTTTCAACAAAAAATATATGCCAGCATACTTTTATCGCGTAAAATTGTAGATGCATATGCATATGCAGGCATCAACAATGGAGTATAGATGATATGAATAAGTTCATTTATAAAATTCCAATAAAAAAATGAATATTTCAAATGTTTGTATATGATTAGAAAATAAAGCTTGGCCAATTTTTATTGTCGGACTTATTATTATTATTAATATAATAATTAATGCATTTACTAATAATAATTCTATTGCTGGCAGTATGCCCTTATACTTTGAATATATTCTGCACATTTGCAACAAAATGCTCTCTGAGTTTATGGCTATTTACTATTGTCCTTGGACGGTGAGTAGGCGCGAAAAAAAATCCAAGTATGAAGCCAAATATAGCTGTTTAACTTGGCAATGTGAAAATGTTACCAAGTAAATATGAAATGCATTACAAGTAGAATACATCAAAACAGCAAACAATAAAAAAAAACTAGAAAAGACCATTTATAAAGAAATGTTTTCAAAATAATTTTAATGGGAAAAGTATGTGAAACGAGAGTGAAAGTTGAACCTGTAACTATTCAGCATCAAGTTTTACCACCAACAACAACAACAACAGTTAAAGTGCAAAAAATAAACCTGCAGAGATTAAAAAGTTTACAAAAATATATGTTAACCTACTTTAACAAGAACCCACCAACCTCCTCGCCCCAACAGCTGGTGCTTTCCTCTCAAAACTGTTATTTGTTAATGAAGAAGACTTCGCATACAATACAATAACAACTCGATGTCATATTGCCAAATGGAAAATTAGGCCAATGCAACAGCAACAACTATTATGGAGCATATGAATGTATATAAACATATGTATTTACACACACACACACAACCACGTATATGGTAAACAAATCCAAACGCACCAGTTTATACATAGAAATTGAGGTTATTACAATCGCAACAATATTAAAATAAGCAACGTTAAAATCTCGTATATACATATAGTACATATATGGTAAAAATATACGGCATGCACACACATATATGCATGCACATAGAAAATTGTATGTATATTTGCAATACATACTCGTGCTGCACAATCTTTCTGACAGCTGAGTCTACAAAACAGACACAGACTTGAACTCAATTCACAACAAGCACCACCACTGTCAACCACTATCATTACCACCAGCAACAACAATCCGAAAATGTTTTCCTTTTTCAATATTTTTTCTTTGTATTTGTTTTTTTTTTTTTCTTTTGCAAAATTTCAAAGTAGGACAAAAGTAGTGCGAGCACCAACATACACCCTAACCATAGTCTTCCTTAGCCACTAACACAAGCACAATATATTCCCATACAAAGCAAGAAGAAAAAATTCCGTAGGCCTATACAAATGTTGTATATTTTTAAATTTTACTCATATGTGTGTATGTGTTGCTCTTAGTGATAGATGGGGGTGGATAGTTGAGTGAAAATGAGAGAAAGTTTCCAGTCATTTCCTTCTCCATTTTCGTGTACACATAAACGTTTGTTTATTACGAAAATGTGTGGGCAAGGACATTACAAATAACAGATAGCAACAGAGCGAGTGAGAGAACAAGTAAGGGTGAAAAAAGAAATTTACTTTATATAAAGAATAAGAGAGCTCAGACAAAAATCATAAGAGAGTTATTTCAATTAAGAATTAACGGAGTAGTAATACGAAGGTTAACTGAGCGTATGAGTGATATTAAAATTATACAACAGTGACCAGTCATATATTTAATAGCTACATAGATTTAATAATGTATGGAAAACTGCTGAATTAAACCATTGTTGTGATGATTTTTAGTGATTATTTTCAAGAACACACATAAGAACAGTCATAAATTTAGACAAATATAGAAAATGGAAGAAGAAAAATTATATATTCACATATATTTGGCATCAATAACTTCGAACGACCTTGGCCAAGTTTCTGTCCCAAAAATGTTTGCATATGAAAATAAGCAGTACTAGAAGAAAGCATAAAAAGTTTGTTTATTTGGCCGAATCGGGAATAACACAGGTTATTTTATACAAAGAATACGAGCACACTAACCACTCAATTATGTTTTTATTTTGCAATTTAATTATATTTGTATGGAATTTTAATTGAGTGAATAAAAAGAATTTAAGCAACAATTTCTGTTTTTATCGACAACCGACATACAATCCTATTTACTTATGAACAGAAACTCAAAGCTAGAAAATTTATGAAATCGTTTTATGTAAATAAAACTATTTGTTCTGATACCCAATTGTTGCCATTAAATCATTATTTCGACCTTAGATTTTCAAATGCAAAATTATTTAGTGTCGGATATACTCGGAAATTCCAAAATTATGGTAATTTCCCATTAACGTGCAACATCTTCATAATTATCTATCTATTCTAGAGTTTGCATAACACCTAGCAACAATTTGATGCTGGCATTGCATTTGAGTGTAAGCAACATTTGGCAACACTAATGATTATACAATTGATTTGAGTGTAACTAAAAATAGAATTTTATTTTAAAAAATCCAAAAACAGAGGGATGCTCTCATCAATAGAATGAAAGATATAATCGTCATGCGTCAGAGAGAGAGAGAGAGAGAGAGAGGAGAGATGGAGAGATAAAAAACTCAATAAATTGGGGCATCAACTGATGAAAATTTAGGACATATAAGCAAAAAGGATGAAAATTTCATTGAGCAAAAATTTCTGTAAACAACAATAATCGAGAACAAAATTCAAGAGATGTCAAGGAGGTTATGGAAAACAATAAACACATCACAGAGAATGAAAAATCAATGAAAGTCTAATCAATGGAATTTTAAGGAAATATAAATAAAAGATTAACAACGAAAGAAAAAGTGTATGTACAATGAAAGCAGTGTTAGAGGAATTTGCAAATGCCTAGAAGGTATCAAACGCACGCATCAACCTTTCATAATGAAAGACCAATTTGAACCTCAATTTCTGGTACTTCACTTCAAAATAAAAGAAAAATCTCACATGGTGATAAAAACATCCACAAAAACCATTTAGTCTAATTGAATCTCAGCTTTCAACTACTGGTACTGAATCAATATTTTGGTAGACAACCCAAAAATCAGCCACCAAAACAACCAGCTCAACAAATAAAAAATAGTTATCACTAATTACACCAAAAATAATGAAAATTACTCATAAAGAGTAATCGAAAGGCACCAGATGCTGTATTTTCATTACGAATAATAACAAGAAAATCAATTTCTGGTCACTATTTCTTCAATTTGACGGTATTAAAAATATGTATTTATTTACAATTATTATATAGATACTGGTAATTATTATAAGTAACAACTTACCCGACATCCATCTGATATATCTTTTAAACTTTTATCTGTTATATTAGAGCACGAATCTAAATTAATTGATGTTAATTTCTTACAAAATAGACTTATCGACTGTGTTGAGATATCGGTGATTCGTTTACATTGCGACAAGTCCAAATGTTCAATATTGCGGCAGTGGTCTGCTAAAGAGCTGCATTAAAGAAAATGTTAACAAAATATTGTCAATATGTAATATATATATATTTATATGTATGTGTGCATATTTACTGTATTGATTCATCTCCGACTGATTGACAACCACGCAATGATAGAAATTTCAAAAATCCACCACATCGTTCGGATATATTTTTTATAACATTAGCCTGTACATGCAACAACAAATTTAAAGTCTGTTGTAGTAACTGGTTGTGTTGTTGTTCTTGTGTAGTTATTATTGTTGTTGTTTGGAAAAAGAGACAACAAAAATAAAACGAATTGAATATGGCTCACCTCAATGTCACGTTGAAAATCGAATAAATTGATTTTTTGCCAACTGGACCCATCTAAGGCGAGAACATTCCAATATTTGCAGACCTGAAACAACAAAAACAACAGAAATAATGCAACACATCAATAAGCAATCACAAATTATCGATCAGTATCAGAGAGTATTTTTGCTTTTGTCGGCATTTTATTGTTGTTTATTCATGTGTCTGATTGCCTGGTTGAATGTGCGAATATGCCAATGTCAAGGTAACATCATCGCCATCACATCACACACACACACACACATATCCGTGCAACAGCGTACGTCCGTCACAGATCTTGGCAAACGTAAATTTTCACGTATCATTGCCATTCATACGCAAGCCGCAAGTGTGTGTCGCTGAATGTTTCCAAATGATCACTACATACATAAACTCACCACACACAGATCAGATCACATTGAACTTGAATTCTTGGTTATTTTTTTTTTTTTTCTCAAAAAATCATCTAAACAATCGTGCACCCATATATTTAGCATCGCATCAGCGTCATTGTGCGCAAATAAAATTGCATTGTACATTTATTTCGTTTATTTTTGAACATTAAACATTGCAATTAAAAAGTTTAAAAATACATTTTGATTATTTTTAAAATACTCACACACAAAATGCCAAAGAATTTTTATTTTCGCTGTAATTGCGTTGAGACAAATAATGAGATAAGTAATGTGTTTTATTACTTTGTGTGGGAAAATCTACATGTAGTTATGTGTTGAATAATTACATCCCTATCCTAATATTGTATTAATAATTGTAATAATAAATATGAAATATTAATCATTAATCAAACTAAATACTGGCTCGCAAAAGATGCACCGTTTTCGTTCACCCTTAATTTATTGATGGCCTTCCTTATTGATTGATATTTTTCCCCATTTCTGTTTCGTTTTTATTTTCATATACAATTTAATTAAAATCAATTAACTTACAGTGTCTTCTATATTCGGTTTTACGTGTTGCCATTATTATATAGAAACATCATTTAAGAAGTCATAAAACTGTTAGCAGAGAACAAACCACAACTGCACAAGTACACATTCTTACTCACACCAAATCGAACCTCATTATCATCATCATCAATTAATTATGGAGGAAAGAAAAACGACCAGTAACATTAATTAAGTGAAGCAAGCTACCAAAAAAAAAACCAGATGGAACGCTAAAGCATGCCAGCTGACAGACAATTATTACAAAATAATTGAATATTATAATTATAAATTAAATTATACGAAATTATGTATTCTTGGAGGGCTGCATACATAAGAGTCATAACAGCAAAATAATAATTTATTAAACTAAACCTTTGTTAGCGCAGTCAAGAGTATCAAAATAAAAGAAGCCATCACTAAAAATGTGCGCAATATTGTTGGCATTTTATGAAAAATTTAAATTTAATTAACGCATTTAATTTGTTATTATTAACACATTATTATTAATTAACATTTTTATTTTTTCATTTCATTTCAATTTTCTAAATAACATAGAATACTCATATATAAGTAGAAAAAAAATTTAGAAAACAATAATTCATTTAAAATGTAACCAAACGTCAAAAAAACGTAGTTGAAAAAGCTTCCTACAAGATGGATGTCGTGCAAGCTGACATTTACTCAAAAGTAGGAACGAGTTCGTATTTACAAATTGGGCAAATTTGGCAAAATATAATCGCAATCCAAGATATTTCAAGTCAAAATAACAAGTTACAGAGTTGATAAAATCTGCTGATCATCCACCATACTCTTCAGATTTGGCCGCCTGGTAGTGTCGATAGAGGTATGATTATTAAAGAATGATTAAAGAATAAATCTTAACTATACCCTACACTCGCTAATTCAAGGGTATATTTGTCATACCCAGAAGAAGATGTGAGAGATATGAAAAAGAAGTATATATGAGATATTGAGTTCTAGAGCAGAATCACGATTTTAGTCGATTTAGCCTGTCTGTCTGTCTATCTACCTGTCCGTCTGTTCGCACTATAACTGCCCTAATTAATTATAGAGCTATTGAGCTAAAAATTAGTATTTAACATAACGTAAAAGAACAAAATCGAACAAAAACCACGCAAAAATTCCATACAAAAGCACAAAAAAAAATTAAGTTATATTATTAAAACTTGGTTTTTAAAGATTCTATAATCACAAATTGGTCATAGACATAATTGGATGAAAATCACTTAACTTTCCATACTGAATGTATGTACTGATACTTTACGCATGAAAATATACAGCTATCGAATTATAACGTTGTATATAAAGTTACTCTGATCCCAAAAATTGTGTTTTGTGCTTTTGTTTTTGTTTGTGTTTTGATATTTGACTTAGGAAAATATAAAGATATCAAACGTAAACACAATGTTATCAAGCTGAAACTTGGTAGGCACAATTATATTTACTAATGTAGCTATACATATTCGAAAATGAACTGAATCGGATGAAAACCAGTTCTACAAAAATATGTTCCCGACGACGCAATACGCTCGAACATATAAAGTTAGAGCGCTGAAGCTCGACACGTATCATTAGACACATTTTATTAGTCTTATTTCTACCTTCTTCTTGTAATAATTAGGATTGATGTGAAATTTCACATATGATGTAATGAACACAGGGTACTATAAAACCGCCGTGGTTTTAACAAATAGCAATGAACATCAGATGCCAATTCTATTTTCTATCTTTTGTTCAGCAATTGTGTAAATTACGTCTTGACGAATTAAAATAATCTTATTTAACCCTCTAGCGCATCTCATTTTACATTACATTTGAGTCATTTGTGTGTCATTGTATTTATATTTAAAACATCTGTTGTCAAAAATATAACACATAAAGCATATAATAAAATTTATATACGATTTACAATATCTCGTGTAAGACACATTTTCCGTTGAGTAATTCCTAATATGCCAATAAAAAATAGCCTTGTCATTTCATCATAGATTATTGAGCAATAAGCAATTATTAGCCTTGTTATGCTTGTATGTGTTCATTATACATACATACATATATAGTATGTAATGAAACTAATCAGCTTTACTATTATTCACCTACGACATGTAAAGTATTATGCCATTATATGCATATGAATGGTTACTACACCTATTTTTCCATCAAACAAATGTCAACTATTCATTGTTACAAACTAAAACGGGTAGCTGTGTGTATTTATGAATACCCACACCTATAGGAGACATATATGTAATATAGATTGACATCTACACTATACTCTCGTCGCATGTAGTAGAAACAAATGTAATGGAACATAATGTTGTAATTAATTTTCTTATTGTAATTTAAAGTTAAAAATGGTAAAGGCAATAATAATAGCAATACAATACAATAACGACCCCATGTATTTACAACAGCACCAATAGTAAGATATCGCAAACAGCAATATATGTAGATGTAGTTGTATGATATGCATGCCTTTACTCGGGCTTAACATCATTGGCCGCGGGGAGGAAAAAGAGAAAAAAAAATACTACCTTCAGCTCCCATAACTCTACTTACAATATGCAACAGCTGCTGCATTCAAATTGGATCGCATTGTATATCAATGTCTTGCAATGAAACATGATCAGCAATAATACATGGATAATAGTAGTTAACCAACCATATTTGTAACATATTTGTTATTGTTCGAACTAAAAAAAATGATTTCCTTTATAAGGACTCTCATATATATCTACATATATACATATATATGATGATTGGGGTGTATCCAATTTTTTCAGTTCAGTTCTCAATGAAGCCATAGGAGTCTTAAAAACAACAATATTAATTGTATTCATCGCAAAATCTTCCGAAAGCTTGTAGTTTGTTATAGGGCAAAATTCGTAGGTTGGAATCGATTTCCTTATTGTGTGTTAAATATTACTAAATACTACAATAATTTCAATAAATTCAAAGAAATATCACTGAAAGTCTGCAGAATTTAGTTAAAGTACAAAAAATAGTGTCTTAAAAATGGAAGCATGAAGAGATCTGGACTCAATGAGCCACTTTTAAACCATATTGTATAAAAATACCTTCATTTTTGCTTACTATTTTCAGTAGTAGCTCAGTGGTTAGTGTGCTGGCATTCTGATCTGTAGGTCGTGGGTACAATCCCAGGCTGAAGCATAACAAATTTAATATCGAAAAGATTTTTCTTTCGAACAGTACCCATCTGTCGGAAATTAATTGCCAATTCTTGCAGCAGTAGCAATTTGCCATGGAAAAGTTTCTAAAAGAACTCTGTGACCAAGCTCAGAAAAAGTGATGTTGCTAGATTTCTGCCGTTCGAAAGCGGCTAAAATAAGTAGGTCCTCTCTAATACTGTCCAAAATTCAACACGCACAATAGTAATGGAAGAGAAGCTCGGCCAGAGCCCTTCGGGGCTTTAAGTGCCATATTAATTTTTTTTTTTTTTAATTCTAAAAAAAATATATACTTTAGTTATCATGCATGAATTATCTTACGATTTTCTTAAAAAATCTTCTCCAAATATCATAAGAAATTGTAATACAATAAAAAAAATGTATTTAAGGCCTTTAAATTCGTCGTTTATTGTATAGGTTATTTGCTGATTTTAGATATTTAAAAGTGAAAGGATTCAAAAATTAATGAATATTTATACACCTGAGCAGAGTCATTTTGAAGTAATTTTAAAATGAATCACTAAGACCTTGGATATATTTTTCACTTATGAGAATAATTTTTTTTTTTAATTGACTCTCCCATCCTAGCACCAGTGATATAAATGCCTTAAACATTTCTTTCACACATGTGAAGATACAAATTTATCTCAATGCATTAGCATTTTTGGATAGAAAGATCGATGGATTTTTTTTTTATGTATACATTTTGATCCGCCCTATGGTACTCGTACATCATACACATTCATATGTACAACTGAGGCATGACGCACGATCAACATGATCGCCAGTGATCATCAATACAATTTTACAAGCAGCAGCTGTTCTTAATCGCTCAACTTCAAATGGGGCTGCTGACCATAATAAGTAATTTCGCAATATGCATAAATAAAATGAAAAACAAAAACAACAACAAAATTACTTTTCAACAAACGCTTCACAATTTACTGTAGAATATTTCTATTGATTGATATTGATAATTTTTTTTCCTCGTTTTCTGTATATTTTTAAAGAATTATTTAATGAATTTCAATCAACAACTCAACAGCCAACATCATTATCATCACTTGAAGATCACCAGTCATCATCATTTTATCAATATCTGATCAAATATCATCAATACAGTACACACATACAAACACATATGTATATCGTAAACATCTCTAAAAGAAATAAGAAACTCATTTTGATATATTTTGTCGTTGTTGTTATTATCGTTAGTCTTTCCTCTATGCGGAATTCATTGAACTTTGAACTTACATAGCAACACACATCATATGGTTTTTATAATAACAAAGAGCGAGAAAGCGAGAAAGCGAGAAAGAGGGAGGGTAGAAATATAAATGGCCTTAATTTGGGATTCAATATTTGCTACAAAAACAATAAATTGATTACTGACTGACTGACTGTAGGAATGAAAATAGTAGCATCAGTAGCAATAGTAACGACAACCACTCACTCATTTTCATTCTTCAGCAGCCATTGTTTCATCAATATCATCAATTTAAATTAACTGTATTCAGATGAGCTTCAGCATATGCACGCTAATTGTAGAAATTTCATGTGTGCATATATGCTCTCATTTAATGCATTATTGATGTCGTCGTCGCGCTTGACAACCACATCGTCATTTTCATTATTATCACCAACATCATCATCGTCTTGTCAATTTTAAATTGCATGATAATAATTATTACACGATATTATGTTTACATTGTATAGTAATACAAGTAAACACGAGCGCACGTATGCATATCATATCATGTATATGACATGGCTAAAATGATAGACATGCACATGAACGTATACGATCAGAATATTCGCATATTGATGAATACATAAATGTGTAGGTGTGTATTTACATTATTAAAATAATGTGGGTTTCACATAATTTGTACATTATTTCGTCAATAATCGAGGCTAAATAAGAGAGAGAGAGAGAGAGTAATCTGATGTCTTCTTGGAGCTTAGTTCTTAGTTTTTAAAGAAAAGCATTTCTATTAATGCTCATCACTACTACTGCGATATTCAGAAACTCCATGAAAGAACTCAAAGAGTTTCGCTGCTTTTATTACGAAGCTATAATTCTCCATTTCATTTTTAAAAAGTATTTCAGCAATTGCTAATTCTTCTGACTGTCACTATAATCATTCCTGTGCTGTTGATGCAAACAATAATCTCAATAAGATAAGTTCAGACATATTAATAACAAATATAGATATAAATATGTATGTATGTATGGGTATACCCTACATTTCGATAATAAGACACCTTACTATTTAAGTTCTCCAAAAATGTCCACATTTCCCGAAGACGATTTGTTAACGATTGTAATTATGCATGTGATATTTCAACGCATCGAGGGAATAAAGTAATTCAAACAAAATAATTAATTTTTGAGCAAAAATATGCAATAGCAGCATAACACGAAACATGACAACACATCTTCTCATATACCACAACAAATATGAAAAATGATGTTGGCTATTTGACAATATTCAAAATATGTTTCTAAGGAATCTAGCAACATTGAAAACTACCGAATTTTAGGTGGTCATTATTGCAGGCAATGAGCAATATGTCACATAATATACTTGGGCATATTAACTTGGGCTATTACATGTTTTACAATTATCAACATTTAATGCATCATCATTTATCATATACACATATTTAGATATCAGATCATATCATATGTACATATGTATATAAATATTTAACGTTCGCAAGTGACATTTGCAATAAATGTATATAAATGTAATATATATAGTTTGTACAGAAACATGTTCCCCCTTTCCCGCCACTGCACTAAATACACATATGCATGTAATTTTAGTAATCATTAAAAGCAACTTTCAACTTATAAATTTACAATTCAATTCATTCAATACAACACGATTTGCCACCATTGCCTGCAGACAACATTAATTTTTTAATTTTTTTTATTAGGAAATTGCAAGAGAATTGAGAATGCACCACCTAATAGAAATAAAGTGCATAGTTGATAAAACAAATAGAAAAAAACTGAGACAAAATCCGACATCAGCACCGCACATCACTACTTCAATAAAGTAAAAACAATAAAATTACAAAATATTTATAAACCGAACAGCATCATAAACACAACTGAATACTATGTAGTACTTATTAGCATCAACATTTTCGCTTCCTTATACCATCGTACATATCCATTCGTTTGTAATTGCTATTCACATTTGTTACACATAACTTTGTCAACTTTGTCAAATGTCATAGCAATTTTTTAAAGAATGAATGTATTATGTATATTAAGGTAGTTCAAATTGCATGGAGCAAACTCAACGAAAAGCATAAAGTTTAAATGTTCCCAAGAAAGCATAACAAAAATTCCGAACTTGGGCTCATCTACTTTTTAGGTTTTTTACAAAATCATCAATTTTGTAAGGAGGACGGAGGCGGTGCTCTTAAGAAATGGAGAAATATGGTAAGTATATCAAAAAACAATGGGAATCGGTAAGTTTAACCTCTCTAAGAACAATTCAATTTTTTTATGAAAGCAACCTCAAGTGTCTGTTGAGGAGATATAGTGAATGGTGGTTCATGATATAGTTTATCCCTTTAAAAGCGATTCCAGTGTAGATATAGCGATAGCTTTCGATTTTCATGTGTTTTGAACAAATACACCCCGGAATCTCCACTAGAGCAGAGAAATGTATGACTGTCCATCATTAATTTTTCCACCTCAATATTTCCTCCGAACATCACCCCTACGCTTATCTGATAATCCATAAAAATCACCGTAACTGAACAGAAACCGTTACTAAAGCAGTGAAATGTATGAATAACCACCATTCATTTTTTTTTCTTAACATTTGATCTGAACATACTTGCCTCTTATCTCTACTCCCATATCATATGACTAAAAAACATCTAAAAATCAGCAATAGCTACCCAGAATCTAATAAATTTTCCTCCGCAATATTTTCTCTGAATATAAATACTCAATATCTGCACTTCTTAGAGGTGTTTTCCTACAAAATTAATGTTTTTATAAAAATGTTAAAAATAAATAGTAATTTGGGTCCGCCAACTCAGAAATTCTTTCTGGGAGAAGATGTGCTACAAATTGTCAAAATGTTGTTTTTCGCCAAGTCAAGCCATTTTAAACATATGACAAAATTGTTCATACCAAATTAATACTGTCGATAGAATTTCCAAGTATTGCCGAAAGGAGGTCACTTTTGAAATGACCAATTTTTTGTCAGTACTGTTGGACTGGAAAGTACTGTTGAACTCTTAACTCGAGCGGTCTGAGCTATAGGATCCATCGATACAACATTTATAAGGCCAGATTCGATGATGATATCAAACAATAGATATAAAACGCATTTCAAAGAAGTTATTGTAAATAAGCAAGACGCAGCAAACGCCAGTACTAATTGAAATTCGGAAGAGAAAATGGTGCTGGATCGGCCATGTTCTGCGTAGACAAAGCGAAGACCTAACAAGAAACGCCATCGATTGGAACCCGCAAGGCACCCAAAGACAAGGAAGACCGGCGAATACTTGGAGAAGACTGCTGAAGTCGGAAACCCCCGCTGTGAACCTTAGCTGGATCGAAGTTAAGAGGCTGACACAAGACAGATCTGAATGGAGAAAATTTGTTGTGGCCCTTTGTTCCTCCTTCGAACTATAGGATTATATATATACATATTGTAAATAAAAAGTTACTGATATGAAAACATATATTTAAATGTTTTTTTATGCATTAAATCACTTACAATAGTGTGTGTCTGTGTCGAAGGGAGTACGTGAACATGGCCAACAGTCTCCCTTCATCAAAAGTTAAACAGCAACTGAGAAGCGAAAGCATAACTAACATCCTGCTTACACATAATTATCGTTGGTGTGAAAACACGAAGGCAAGCTGCACATTGTGCAAATATTGTAAAGGGTTATCCATTTCGCGGTTTCAAAAGTATAGGGCTAGAATTCGACATCTGTCAAACTGAGTTGTTAAAACAATTTCTTTCTTTTTCAGTTCAACGTCTGACATTTGCGAAAAACTCAAAAAAAGCTCACACAAAAACTGAAGCCAGCTGACCATTCACAACGTCGTAGATACTCGAATGGGTGCTTGAACAACAGGCGGTGGACGGCGATTTTTCGAACAAAATTTTCTTCAGCGACGAAGCACATTTCTCACTCGGTGGGTATGTTAACAAACAAAATTGTCGTATTTGGGGTTCTGAGAATCCTCAAGTAATTGAAGAGAGACCACTACATCCACAAAAAGTCACTGCTTGGTGCGCTCTTTGGTCCGGAGGTGTGATTGGACCTTACTTCTTCGAAAACGACGATGGAACGACTGTCACCGTCAATTCGGAGCGTTATGGTCATATGATAACCGACTTTTTTTTGCCTGCTATTGAAGAATACGACTTAGAGAATATGTGGTTTCAACAAGACGGTGCCAAATGCCACACAACTCGAGCGAATATGGCTTTATTGCAAGAGAAATTTTCTGGCCGCGTAATTTCTCGTCGTGGCGATATCAAGTGGCCACCAAGATCATGCGATTTGACACCGCTTGACTTTTTTTGTGGGGCTACGCGAAAGACCGTGTTTATGCAGATAAACCTTTAACTCTTGAGCACCTAAAAACCAACATTCGTCACGTTGTGGCTGTGATACCGCCCAATATGTGTCAAAAAGTGGTCGAAAATTATCTCAAAAGAATCGATGCTTGCAACAATTCGCGTGGTGGTCATTTAAATGATGTAGTACTTCACACATAATGTCAACGTTCAAAATTTATAACAAAAAAGAAATATCATGATAAAAAATATTTTATATGTGTTTTATTTACATTTACTTTTGAAACCGCAAAATGGATAACCCTTTACTAAATCACATACTATTTTCCATTAAGCTACGGACCACCCTATTGTACAATTAATTATAATAAAACACAACAACAACAAAATCACATACGAAAAAGCTATGCAAATGGACTATACTTTGAGAGTGACAAAATAAAAACACAAAAACCGGCAAGTTATTGGAAAAAACAAGAAGTGCCATGTACAACATAGTATAGTGGAAAAACCCGTAGGTTAGGGGATGGCATGGGATGTGTATGGGATGGCATGGTATCATCGATATATTCTTCAAATTAACTATATAAAAACTTGATATTATAATCGAACTATATTTTTTTTTGTCATATTGGAGATGAAAACATTAACCCCGCTTAACTTATTTTTAAAATAAACACAATTTCGTAGGTTGGATACAGAATTTATTCATTTTTACTTTACTTTATCATTTTTATTTTTTGTAACAATGAAATGAAATATTATATTATTATTGATAGGATTTTATGGTATAAAAGCATTAACATATTTGAAAATTGAGCTCTCAGTTGTAAGTTTGGACACTGGAGACATTTGCGTTTGGACCCTATTGCTATTCAGATATTTGTTTTGAATTATAGGAGCGCCTACAAAGTGTAATAAAAACATGTAAAACATTTTGTGGCAAGAGCCTATTCAAAAAGTTACTCCAAAAAAGTCTTGAAATTATTATTCATGATTTACACGCATTTTTTTAAATTTCCACTTTTAATATTATATTAAACAATTACATTATTAAAAATTATCATTTTTTATTTGACTTTCATTTTCAAGAATATTAAATGGCATGGAGTAGGATTTTGTTCATGTCACAACACATGAAATTTTTCTTGGACATAATTTTGACACACCATTATATAATTGGAATTATGATTAAATCTTATAGAATTACATTAAATTAATTATCAGAAACAAAATCCATCAAAACCAACGGTCATTTCTCCTATTTATAGTGCAAGTATATGAAGATGTCTATAAACGGAAAAGTCATATAAAAGCCACTTTTTAAATGCATTTGTTATTACGAGCACTAGTAACTGTGATATTTGTGATATCGTCATTGTTGTGTTTATGTTTCTTAGTTCAGTTTGTTCATAATAACATTAGCCAGACAAAACGACGCAAAATAAATATGTAGACTATAAAAGGGAGGGAGCGAACCGGTAAAAGAAAATGAGAGATAAGTCCAAAATAAAAACAACACCGTTCAGCGTATAACATAGTTATCAACAATGAGATTTATCCACAAACAACAAGTAACAACAACACAACATCAATTTAAACTTAATAAATGGTTAAATGTTTGACTCTTCTATGTACACAGTATTTGTTCACATACACTTATCTTGATTACAATCGAAAAAAAACGTGTTTAATTATTTTAATAAAACTTAGGTTAGGGTCGTGAATGAATGTAATTTATATTTACAATATTCATACAATATGTGTGCGCTCGTATGAATGTCCATAAATTAGGTTCAAGACAAAACAAGACGAAACGCCTCTTCACTTTATTCATTAAGAATAGAGATCACTTTAAAATCACTTGTTGCCAGCCAATAGAGTGCAATGAACTGTCTTGGGATGTCAGTTGCGAGTTAACGAAATACAACAACCACAGTAAGAAAACAACTACTTTTCATTCTTTGTTTCTTTCGCTCCATCATCATTCTGTAATAACAAACGATGATGAATGTATCACAGACGATACATCATTGCAATAAGTTTTCAAAAAATCATTGGACTATACACAGTTATGTACAAATAAAAAGTAAAAAAATAGAATAGAAATAGATAGACAAAAACCCAGAAATAGAAAAACTTCTAAAGTGTTCTAATCAAACTGGTGTTTACACCGGGCTGTCAGCTCTTCGATGTAACATACCATACCTAATGGGGAATTACCCTAAGCCTTGACTTTTAGGAAAAGCATCAATATATGTACTAACGACAAAAACGATACCAACGAAAGTTCTTGCTTGAAAAGGTTGCAACTTCAAAGAGATTTTTTGAGGAATTATGATTCCACATACTTCTAAAAGAGTTGAATATTTCATGCTTACAACTTCGGTCTGTCGGATAATTCGATTCGGATTGGAATTCAGTGACGCAAAATCCATTTAATGTTATGACATCAAACTTTTTTGTTGTTGTGGGCTTGTGTAATAAATACTACTACTCAAATACATACAATAAGTAGATCTCTTCCAATAGAGTTCAAACTTCTAAGCTTCCAAGGTTCTACGAAACCTGTAGCGCAAAATATTTCTTCACTTTTTATAGCCATGCTTGAACTATTGTCCTATCAGCTTATATTCTTTTTAACATAATTATCCTCTTTTTCAGTCTCCTTTTCGCGTAATAACCGCACAAAAGATTATTTTCGCCAAGGAATGGATGTCCGATGAAAACCATTACGATTTCAATGTTTCCAAATGTATATTTTCACACTTTGTGAAAGAAAATAAATAGTTACCAAGCTGAAGCTTGGTATGTATGATTATTTTTATACTTGAGCACGAGAATATAAAAGCAATGGAGTAGAAACTGAGTAAGTTTGCAATAACAAAATATGTTTTTTTCGGTTACCAATTTTTATACTAAACTTCTGAGGTCTTGAGGTAAAGCACTAGGAAAGTACTGGCTAAGAAGCCCAAACACCCATATTGAAAAATACTTTCTTGTATTTGGGTACTCGAAAAAGTTCGGTTACAAATTTGACCAAATATGAAACACATTTTTCTTATGTATTAAACTGTATTAAACCAAATATGTGCCGTTTCGATCTATAACCTATTCTATCTATTCGGTAAAGCCATTGTTCTATCTGTGTAGAAATTCTGAGTTTTCTAAGTGAAAAACTGATCCAATTGCGTTTTGCAGACCTCCACGGAATTTAAATTGACGCCGTTAAGAGAGTTCTGCAGAGGTCGAGGCAAGTGATAATCTGAAGGTGCAAGGTCCGGGCTATATGGTGGATGCATCAAAACTTCCCAACCAAGCTCTCTCAGTATCTGCAGAGTCATCAAAGATGTGTGTGGTCTAGCGTTGTCATGATGGAACACAGAAACATCAGAATCAATCTTTTGACGAGGTTGTAGAAGCTCATAATGAACAATTCCCTTTCAATCCCGCCAGACACACAGCATTACCTTTTTCGGTGTCAATCCTGGCTTTGCCACCGTTTGCAAAGATGCACCTCGCTTCGTGCATGACCTTTTTTGCAAATTATTGTCATACGTGATTCACTTTTCATGCGATTTTGTTCCGTTTTAGCAGTGAATCGCAAATGGAAATTCGGTCCATTAAATGTTTACTTCTTAATTTATGTGGCACTGTAACATCAAGCTTCTTTGTGTATGCAAATGGTTCTTCAAATGGTTGATAACTGTTTGATGATGAATGGCCAGCTCCATAGCAGCCGGTCGACTTTTTCAGCGATTGGTCAACCAGAGCTAGGTTCTTCTTTAACATCAAAATTATCAGATCAAAACGAGCAAATCACTTTCATGCTGTTCGTCTAGTTACAGCATCGTCTCCGTAAACTTCACAAATTTTTTCAGCAGCCTGTGACGCATTCTTACTTACTTCACTAATTTTTAAACGTAGATAACTTTTCACAGAATAATACGATTTCAATAATGACTTTTAACAAAATAAAGCTAGATATATTACATTTTAGAGCCATCTACCGACAATTTGTTGCCGAACTTTTTCGAACACGCAATCTTTAAATAAAATCTTTGAAAAAAATTGTATAATCTTATAATCCCATATTACACATTTCCCAAATTCCTAATTATAGTACCTTCATGTGAGAACCTCAGCATTAAGCATATTTATGATATGAATCAAATTGTATTCTTTCACTTTCTCTCTTTGCTCTTTGGTTGCAGTCATCAATCAATTTCTTATCTATCTTGTAATACAATCAAAAAGCAATGAAAACAAAATGCTAAATAAAACAAAAACACAGACCTAAGCCAAAAACCATTAAGAACCAGCAGTGGAATCAAAAAGCGGCGACTGACTATGCTACACCTTGTTTCATTGACCTACCACAAGCACTTTGTGATTAACTGTGGATATTTGTTGCCGCGTACATGAGATATTTAAAAGCAAGTCATCAAAGCGAGCTAGCTACATATAGTTTGCAAAGTACGCGAAAGAGCAAATATCAGCTCAGCATGTACGAGTATTTAATGTATGATATTGTAAAATACATATTCGAGCAAATACATACATACATATGTAAGATTGTTTACCACAGTATATAATGGAGAGTTAAAAACATAAAAGTTCCACGACCTCTGCTACGTACAGCTGTAGTTATATATCTACAAATAACGCACGACTGTCGTAGATTAGAGTCGTCAACGTCCGCGTTGGGGGAGGACAAACCCAACAACCATCGCATGATAATAATAAAATAAATAATAAAAACAACCAAAATGAACAAAAAAAAAATCATACTTAGCTGAACTAAATGCTAGCACCACCAATCATCATGCAATCATAAAAAATACTTAAATTTTAACGCGTTCTTATGAAATATACGTTGGTGGGGTGTTTGTTTTTGTGTGTATGTATAGTACGTAAGAAGTCGTACTTGACTCTTGATAACGATAAGCAAAACAAGTGTTTGGAAATTAATTGCATTTTCCGTACTACTTTTAATTTAAGAAAACAAGCAATCGAGAAAGTTTCACAACAAAGAGTATCGTGTTTCATAAATTTCCCTTGGTCTGGTAAAATGTTAAAGAAGCTAGCTAGCTAAAGATTAAGTAAACTCAGTGCAATGACATTACTATTTAAATGCTTACCTATCTAAATACCATCTAAAAAAGTGTATAAAGAGAAAAGGGAATCTAGGCAACCTTTCTGTTAACTATGTACCTAACTAATGTCGTATTCACTAGTACGGTGTTATTAACATTTATGGTATGAGTGTGGAATGGTTTAATGGTAAGAGCATAGAAAAATGCTATAATTTGCAACAGAATATTAAAATTAAGCGGTGTAGACAACAAAGAACTATCAAGACGCTGCAGGGTTGGTCTTTTTAGTATTACTACTATCACTATTACTAAATAGTGAATATCATTTAAATGAATCATACACTGAATATAGTAAGGTGTGTTATCTAACCTCTATACAAAAATAATATTGATGCGAAATATCAAGCTTGACTTTCAGCTAAACCAATTTGAAAAAATCTTTAAAAAAAAACAAAAAACAAATTTTGGTTTCATATTTATTTCCAAATAAATGCTCTCAAATAATAGAAAAATATAATCCACTAAGTTCTGCGTAGAAGTTTTTAGAAAACCTGTGTAAATTGTTTTCATAGAAAGCATAGAAAAAGACATATTTTTAGAATTATAATTAAATAACAATGTCATAGACATTTTGGCTACGTTGATATCAAAACATATGCCTAAAAGTATGCTGTAATTTTATATAAATAATCACTTTTCGGTTACCTGCTTATTGAAAGGTACAAATTTTTGTTACTTTTGTTACGATAAAAGAAAATTTTTACATTTCGAACCAAAGTATTCAATCGTTGACGTGAGTTGGGATTATGTTCCATAATATAGAATCTTAGGATAAATAGAGCATTATACTATAATGCGGTAATATGAAGATCCCTGAGTTCTAGCTCATACTTGTAAATCTGCGTTTGAGGTGATCCCTCGGCTTATTCTGATATAACTACAAAGTCATCCTTAAACAATAAATATAATATTGTGTTCTTAAGAATAGAATAGACTTATTTTAATCCACTAATGTCTACAATTGTAATAGCAATAAGTACAAGTACGATGGAGAATACGACATAATGTACCACCAGGATTCATCATCTTTGAAGCTGGATGAATTACAATATAATTTGTCGTAAAAATATGTTCAACTCAAAAGAATTCAATGCCATTCAAATATTGGAGTTTATTTTATTTTTATTGCAGGAACTATTTTACTAAATGTACATAAGTACTCTGTCATCACCACTGATTGAGTCATTTGTTGTCTCGATTGCAGTAGCTCCTGCAACTTTTCTGGTGAAGTTACATTCGTTTTATGCGTCTTTTTAAAACAGTCCGACTGGCGTCAGGAATTAGTAAAGTGTCTCGCAGATTTTGTTTTTTTTTTTTATTTACACTACTCAGAACTACGCAAGAATGAGAAACGTAGTGCGAAATATCATTGTGCGAGCACTATTAAAAAGCAGGAAGAATATTACTACACCAAACAGCGCATAGCGGCGAAGAGAAAACAACATGATATCTTCTTCGTTGTTAATGGTCGCTCATTTTATAGTTCATTCGTACACATTGCCCCGCCAATTCATATAAATTGTGTTTTTTTTTCCTTTTATTTCTTTGTTTCTTTGTTCTGGAACGCTCAGTCATCACCATAGTCATCATCAAGTGCTGCCACTGCTGCCACTGCTATTGCTGCTGCGCCAATATTATTGCTAGCACGCAAGCACCAAACTTTAAAACAACAAACAAAAAATAAATACAACGATGAAGATGAATAATAAACAAAAACTAAAAGTAGAAATTTTTCAGAAACTTAATCAGACACAAACACTTTCGTGTGTGATCCATTCGTATGTAGTATGTACCTATACGTTTGAGTTCTCTTTGCTTTTTGAGGCATGATGCAAAATTCATCATAAACAGCATTTTGAACTAAACTGAAATTTAGTGGAAAAAAAGAGAAAGAGTAGTACATATACTACTAGTACATGAAGTTTCTTCATGCATCCCTGACTTTTTAGGAAAGTGCAAGCACCAATAGCAGCAGCCAACAAAGAAAATAAATTCAATGTTGCTTTGTGTCTGTACAGAGTCTAAAATGCCATCATCATCAACAACATCACACCATAATCATCAATGTTCTTTGTGTCTGGTGCATTATTTATTTGACTGAATTGGTTCGTTGGATGCAATGAGCTGAGTGAAAAATAATTCATTGATTTTTAAACAGGGGCAGGGGAAGACAATCAGTTACACTTTGTCCAACAAAACATATGATGTTGCAACTTTGTTTACAACTGAAGTCTACCAATAAAGGCACTTTTTATAAAGATTCCACAAGACCCTACCTAACTACACTCGTTGAAATATATATACTAAGTATATTGAGATTTTGTATTTATTTTTTCAATAAACATACACAAATATATTTCAACTTCATGGCGATGCATAAATTTTGTGGCTGATATAATAAATACTAACGATCAATGAGTGTTTCATTATTACACTTCACAATAGAGCACGCAAACCCTTGTTTGGGTTATTGTGCGTTTGAACAGTTCTGGATGGAAATTAGGCATCACTTTTCCTGAGCTCATTTTTAGAACAAATCGATACTTAAATAATTTAGGAGAATAATTCTTTACAAAATGTTACTTGCAACGTCATTTGTGGGTATTTTTATTTGATTGTGTATTGTTTTGTTGACTTTAAAAATTTCATAAATAATTCATGAAGATCTCAATTAAAGTTTATTAAGAATAAATAAATTTTGAAATTAAATATTTTTCACTAAAAACTCCAACTTTTACAAGATGCTTTGTTAACTTTTTTGAACAATATACCATTCATCGATGTTAGCGCAGCAAAGTATTGATTAGACAGACTACTAAAAGCGACTTATAGCCTAGACAGACGGCAGCCTAATTCCGGATTACCGAGTTAATTCGAATTAACTCGGGCATTAACTGCAGCTAATCCGCATTAACTCTATGAGTTAATTCTCAAAATAAGAGAGGATTAGGGCAATTTGCGATGGCAACACTGCTAAAAATTTTCTATTGGGAATTTTTCTCGATTCATTTTACAAAATATTAGGTGCGTTCGCTTATAAAAAATTTTCAACAATTGTTCAGTTTTCAACATGAAAAGCGTTGGCGAACAAATAAATCCAGCTGTCAATTACGAACTGTGATTGTCAATTTACAAGTTTCTGATAGTTTTCAGTTCACATACTTCTTGTAGATTGTCTCATATCGAGAGTGACAGATGACAGAAATTGATAGTGATAGTAATGTAGGTGAGCAGACCTAATAAAACAGCAATCAGCCATTTAGTTAATCCGCAATATTGCCGTCTGTAAGGTTAATAATTTATTCGGATTAAGTGCGCCGGTAATCCGGAATAACGCTGCCGTGTGTCTACGCTAATAGAGGTTAAAGAGAAAATATTCTAAAGGCACGCCAAAATGTCTGAATTTTTACATTGTATTTTATATTTACTGAATTTTACTAAATTTTAAATTTCTCATTTAAAATAACATATATCTATATATACATATACATATATTTTATATAACATTTAGAAAAACGTTCATAAAAATGTCTACAAATGGCAAAACATAAATAACAAATCATATAAATGTTTTTGCATTTCTGTATGAATCCAAAACAAATAAAAAAAAATTTCAAAATTCCTCAAGGTCATCTAATTTGTACAACTAAATAACAAAAGCAAAATAGTTGTCATTAAAATTTCCTAAATGGCAAGGCCAATGAGCTTAAACCTTACGGCAAAACAAAAAGACAAAAATTATGTTAAGCTTATGTAAAAAAGAATTAAGTATGAAGCCTATTACATGTGTATAACGCACAAATGACCTCAATTTTGTATATGTTTGCGAGCTCTCGTATACGTAATTGATACTTTAATATGCATACAAACAAAATGTCTATTATATTGTGCGGGTATAGCGAATAAATAAGGTAGTATTTTACTTATGAAGAAGTTATACATATGCCTATTATGTAGCTAACAATCGTAATTCTCATTTATTCTCATGCTCGTCCTCAATTTAATATATGTATGTACATAACTTATTACTAGTTCTTATGTGTATGTTAAGGCGGATCAAATTTTATGTCAAATAATCGTATAGCAAAAACGGAAACTACCAATGTCTAAGTTAATTAAAATTGATTTTAGACCCATGATTTCTTGAGCAGAATCAGTGGTAGTTTCTTTTTTAGTACTATACAATTTGTCACGGTTCTTACCCTTATTAATTTGACACGGCCTAATGTTCATATACACATTTGTATAGCAGACACGTTCATCGTACATACGTATAGTACATACGTATTAGCTATGTAATCGAAAATGTCAAAAGGTTACATTTTCACTTTCATTTGAGAGGTCTCACCATCAATGTATTTGTAAAATTGCTCACAATACTAAAACTATATTCAAATCAAATATTCAGGAATATCGTGTTCCACTTTTTGGCTCTCTTTAACTTTTATTGTATTTTATACAAACGTTTTCTTCTTAATTAATATGTTACATTTTAATTCTTTATCAATATCGTATGGTATCTTCAATAACATATCAGGACTGAAAAGAAATTGGAACAATCCCCGTATAAATTAAATCTTCAAGAATTTCATTAGTTTATAAGTATGCGACATATTTCATATACACATTTCAAAATTAAAATTAGCACATTGCTCTTGTGCTTTTTTCAATATATTATTTTCTAAGCTTGTCGCTATATGAAAATCACCCCCTGGAAATGTTAAGTTATCAAAAAAACCACTCAATATGAAATTTTAAGTCAATCGCATAAGATTTAGAAGTTGCGACTTAAGCGTGAAGTTCGCAAAATTTGTATTTTTCTAAAAGTAAGTTCATATAATGTAAAAAAAAATTGGTTACAGTTTTTGTATATTTACCAAACTCTATTGATGGTCAGAATCGTGACATAAATAACGATTATAAAGTATTTTAAAAGTCAAAATTCTATAAAATTGAGCAAAAATTTATTTAACATCAACATCATTTTGCTAAAATGTTTCTTCGCAAAAATAATTTCAATTTAGTAACTTGTAAAATCAAAATTGACGATATACGAAGAATTCTGCTTCTGGGGTTGCGGGGGTTCTCTAAACCTTTTGAGATCGGCGTAAAATTTCATATTTAGTAGTTTTTTTTTTAATAACAGCATTTCGAGAGGGTATTCCGCAAAAACATTATGACCACCGAAGAAGAAAATAGAGGGTGGATTGATAAAGAAGCTACTTAAGTACTAAAAAGGCAAACAAACACAAAAACTTTTTTTTTTTGAAATTGCGATCTGTCAAACGTCAGCTGTTAAAATTTCATCGATTAGTTTATTTGTTGTAGTCGTTTGAAGTAACCAACTTTTGTGTTTCTTGAAAAATGGAAAAAAGCGAATTTCGTGCAGTGATTAAACACTATTATTTGAAAGGGAAAACGGCGAAAGAGACAAAAGAAAAGCTCGATAAATATTACGGTGAGTCTGCTCCTTCAGATTACATGGTAAAATATTGGATTGCTGAATTTAAACGCGGCCGAACAAGCACTGCAACAATACCATCAACAGGAAGGCCAAAAGAGGTGGTTACTCGATATCGTTATAAATGATCGCCGAGTCAAGTTGCGTAAGATTGTTGAAATGGTAAACATCTTATATGAACGTGTGTTCAACATTTTGCATGAACATTTGCATATGAAAAAGCTATCGGCAAGATGGGTGCCGCGTTTACTCAGAGTCGAACAAAAACGAGTTCGAGAGACCACTTCACAGCGGTGTTTGGACATGATCAAGCGTAATCCTGTTGATTTTTGGCGTCGGTTAATAACTGTTGATGGAACGTGGGTCTACTACTATACACCTGAAACCAAAAATCAGTCGAAACAATGGGTGGAAGCTGGTGGAAATGCTCCGAAGAAGGCGAAGGCAGTGATATCGGCTGGCATGGTTATGGCCACTGTATTTTGGGATGAACTCGGAATATTGATTATCGATGACACAATCACAGGAAAGTATTATCGTGCATTATTGGATCAATTGATCCAATAATGCACGATCATCAAGAAAAAACGACCACATTTAAAGAAGAAAAAAGTGTTCTTTTTTCAAGACAACGCATCGGTTCACACAGCATTAGATACGATGCTAAAATTACTTGAAATACACTTCGCATTGGTTGATCATCCACCTTATAGTCCAGATTTAGCTTCTAGTGACTTTTTTCTGTTTATAAACTTGAAAAAATGGCCCGCAGGAAAAAGATTCAGCTCAAACGAAGAAGTGATTACCGAAACTAACGCGTATTTTGAGGGGTTCCCGAAATCGTATTATTCAGATGGTATAAAACAGTTGAAATATCGTCTTACTAAGTGTGTCGAAGTAAAAGCAGACTATGTTGAGAAATAAATAGTTTTTTTTCTACTTAGGTAGCTTCATTATCAATCCGCCCTTAGTTAAATTGCTTAAAATATTTGATCTTGTGATTTCTGACGATACATAAACAACTATGCACAATTTAAATAATTATAAGAACAAAAATTTTTGCGCGATAACAAATGTAAATCCTTATGGATAATATATGACAATTATATACGCATATATATAGAGGAATTATCTTCTGCATGTGCCCGTAACGATTATCGATTTATCATTCGCACTACAAAGCCCATGACATTAAGATCAAGCACTCACTAAACACTAATCAACACAATTTATTCACAAGTGACAAATAGTTCACGATTTACCAAGTCTAGCCATGTAGATACATATATGTATTTACTCATATGTATGTATATACAATATATGAATATTTATTATAGTACCTATGTATATATCTACGTATAAGTATGTATATGGATACGTAGTCGTAATTTATGCGATTTAAATAAGAGAATATAAAAATGTGCTAATAAAGAAAATAGTGTTGAATAGAGCAATGTGTGAAACTCAAGCACATTCGTAGATTAAACAGACACATACTCCATCAGTTTACCAGTAGCCAATATGACTCTATTACTACCGATATGCCTGACCGCCATACTCACTACTCACATTTTTCTGATCCAAACAGAGAGCAGTTGAATGGAAATAAAGTATATTGACGCAGAAGCATCGATTATAGGGATGTCGATATTTCAAAAGTTTCCATACGATACTCAAATGAACAGATGGCAATACCCATAAGAAATCACAATCGCTACTCTACAATTAAATTATTTGTTAAAAGTTGTATAATATTTTCTTGTACTTCAACTTATGTATATTTATTTTTGTTATGTTATTATAATTTCTTTTTATATAGTGTGATATATTACTCAAATTTTTTTTTTTCATATTGTTTGTATGCAAAAGAAAAATATCTGTACATATGTGTACAAGTATATCTGTAAATACACACACCTGACTGAAATCTGAATTTGAAATAATGCCAACAATAAAATAAATTATAATAATCGCATATGCCTGAATTGTATTAATTATTCGTAACAGGTATAACAGCAATTGATATTCAGCAAATAACCCGGAAATACAATATAAGAATGATGAAATTTCTCATTCCATATGCACTTACTCTTTCTCATACTTTGTTTGATACATATGTCTTGCCGAAAGCGTTATTTCAAATTTAAATTTAAAATATGTGATTGCACATCGGTAATCACTCATCATTAAAAGAAGATAATTGTACATTTACGCAAAAAAGTATCGATTCTGATCAATTGAAAAGTAATATACATAAAAAATATCGCCATCTCATTTGAGTAGTTCAAGTATATGAACGAGTTTCAATAAGAAAAATTCGAATGCTTGACACAATAATTCAGTACAAGGGTAAAGAAGGATTACACATTTTTCCAAAACTATACCCAATATAAGCAAATACATATGTGCATTCATTTTAAATGGAAAAAATTCCACGCACATTACCTCAAACGAACCAGGAAAGAAGAAAACAATATTTGTTGGTATATAAGGCATACTTACTTGTGCGCATCTGCATAAGGATACAACATCCAAATATGAGAATATACGTAAAAGGATTTCCTTTGGCAGTTGTTTTATAGGTTCATCATCGGAATCTGTTGAACTGAGGAATGTTTGCTAAAATGACAATAAAAATATATTCATATACAAAATTATTAATACATGTATTCAAAAAATGGTTTATTTAATTATTTATTTATTTAAAAATATAAGCAAATGAGAATATAAACAAACGAGACTATAGTATGACGTGAATGAAATATAAATACGTATGAATTGAATAAATATGCATGTATGTGCATAAATGAAAAATAAATTCAATCTGAGCTAATTGTTTTGATTTATATGCAAAGATACGCATGAAAATAAATCGAAAATCATAAAACATTATGTAGAATGTATTGCAGCAGCGTAAAGTTTGTAATTTATAGCGATACACAGCCAGCAGAGAATACGATGTTCTAAAAAGCATATTCCTTATTCGCCTACTCATTTCTTTTATATAGACATACATTTTGATATCAACAAATTATTTTATATTGAAACTCAAATAAGCAATTCAAAAAACTAGGAGTATAATAAGAGCAATCGTCAATAGCTCCAAAAGAGTACTCCAAAATGTTACATGATGACCAAGAAATGCGATCAATATCCTTTTTAATCAAAAAGGACCGCATGCTGGAGTACTGTAAATTTGTTACTTTCAAGCTAATATCAAAAGAGAAGATTAAAGCGACTTTTCTGCATTGTATGCATGTCCTAAGTTTATAAAGAATATAAAAAAGACAGGATTTGGAACAATAGAGTCTAATGAAGTCGCTACTATACTATTATTGCTTCTGGTGATCGTATACGTAGAGGTTGTGCTTTAAGAGATCCGTACTATTAAGGTATTTATGTATGGCTTTATTAAGGAAAATTATGTTATACAGAAAATATACAATGGGTCATTTCTTAAAATTTTTATCAGAAAACTTATTTTAACCAATAATATTGGTTAAAATAACACATCGAAAAAATTCGCTCAATCACAAGAGTAAAAATACAAATCAAAGAAATATTTACATAGGATTTAAACTTCAACTACAACAATGCGTCTATATTATTATAACTTTTTAAAGAAAATCCACAAATATAATTATTTGTACTTATCTATCGCCGACAAAAATTTTTGATTCCATAAATTTGCGTATTGCTATGATTAATTGAAATCCTATTTTGGGTTTATATGTTGACAGCTACCATTAGCAATTTATTTACTTTAAAAAATAAATATATTATTTCAAGAAGTGCCCACCTCTCGGCAAGCAATTGATAATTCTATCGACAGTAACAACCTTTCTGAAAGAGCTCTGCTGCAAAGCTCAAGTAAAGTTATGTCAAAAGGGTTATAAAAATAAAATAAAAATTCTGACCATTCTGGCTACCATCACAATAAACTTGAAGAATGTCAATAAAGACCGGCTGAGTTCCTAGCAAATATCGATACCCTCCAGGTATCGGATAAATTTAGATTTTTATGCTGCATTATTATTCATCAAAAGACTAGCATCGATTAGTCGAAACAAATGCTGAATATCTTCATTTATGTATGAATAAACGTAAATCCTAATGCAATGATTTGTCGACTGTATGAGCCTCCGACGATGGGTTTATCATTATAACACATTATTGCTATAATTATGTAATTATTGATTAATACACAAATATTATTAATCATCATCATCAATTAAGGCAATTATATTCTCAAAGCGCTATTACAATATTCAATACATATCGCTTATTTTACCTTATTGTATCCAAATGTTAATGATTACTTTGTTACAATAAATTATCTATCACATATCTATTTGCGCACATTAATTACACTTATCAATTGACATAGGGTAATATTACGTACATATGTATGTATAAATGAGTGTATTTCGTGAAGATGAACACGTAGGTCCGAGGGCGATCCCAGAACTACCCGACCTGCCAGTAGTCGGTGACAGTAGTTTGTGAAAAATTACTTTGGTGAAAAGTGGCAACCTTATAAAACATATGTTTTAAGTTTCAAGGCGCCACGTTGTTTCGTGTTTTTTTTTTTTTTGAAGCCATCTAAAATTAACGACCTCAGTGTAATTCAATACTTTCATTTGAAAGGTCTCAGTCCAACGAATATTAAAGCCGAACTAGATTCTACTCTGGGGGAGTCTTCGTTTACGACCATAAAATATTGGGTGGCAGAGATTAAACGAGGTCGTACGAGCTACTAAGTCGAACACCATAGTGGTCGACCGATTGAGGTGGCCACGCCAGAAACAGTTAAGAAAATCCACAAAGTGGTGAAATTACAGGCATTTCAAAAAGTGCTATATATCGTATGTTGACCAAAAATTTGGAGATGAAAAAGCTGTGTACAAGATGGGTGCCGCGTTTGCTCACAATAGAACAAAAACAACTTCGTGAAGATGTTTCTATAGAGTGTTTGGCGATGTTTCACAATAATAAAGGCGAGTTTTTGCGTCGATTCGTAACCATGGAGGAGACATGGGTACACCACTTCACTCCTGAGACAAAGGAGCAGTCAGTGGACAGTGGACTGAAAAAGGAGAATCGTGTCCAAAGAAGGCGAAGACAGTTCCATCTGCAGGAAAGGTTATTGCGACTGCGAAAAAGAAAATTTTGGTTCATCAAGACAATGCACCAGTTCACACATCCGCTATTGCGATGGCAAAAATCAATGAGTTAAAGCTCGAATTGCTTCAGCACGCACATTATTCGCCAGATTTACCTCCTTCGGATTATTTTCTATTTACAAATTTGAAAAAATTGCTTGGTGGTAGAAGATTTGCAAACAATGTAGAGGTGGAGTCTGCGGTAGATGGCTATTTGGCCTACTGTAAACAGGATATCGAAGCTATAGAATATCGCTGGGAAAAGTGTATAGAGCTAAAAGCTTCTTTGTTAGGTCGGGTAGTTCTGGGACCGCCCTCGTATATCGCTCATGTGCTATCGTATCAGTTGACATCACTCAAAAAAGAGCAACATCATATCAACACAAATAACTAATTATACTCTGTTCCTTGTTATTTAATACAATTGATAAGCAACACAAGGGATTTATTATTGGGACAGAAAGAAATATCTATTTAATATTTATTTGATTCTTATAAGAAGTATACTCATACTAATCAAACTATGATTATTGCTATTTGTATTTTTAAATAATTTTCGAATTCTAGTAGGTAGCTAAGCAGTAGAGATAAGATTTGAAATGACTCGTATTTTGAAATATTATTTAATCCACTGATAAAAATTATTTACTTTCCATAATTGAATGAGATACAGTAAGATGGAGTGAGATGGCATTAATAAAGGCGAATATGACGTCAAACGGCATATCACCCTGTTGAACCGAAAACAATACATTGCTGAAAATATATATGCTTCTTTTTGAAAATGTTTTGCTTTGCATTTATTAAATTTTTTATTGTAGCAGCGATGTCTCTCTCGGTAAGCTCGAATTTATAAAAATATTATGTGTATGTATATGTTTAAATCAAATTTTAGCTGTACTTGAAATGATTCAGTTCAGTAATGATCACAAAGAAAATTACTAGAATAATCTTGAATAGTGCTATCCTTCTATCGAAATCCAAACGATATTCATTTTCAATTTATAATGAATGTTGAAGACATCTTTTAAAAAATTAATTTTATTTATATAAAATAAATAAAATGTATATAAATATAAAATAATATAAAAATATAAAATATAAATAAATTAGTATAGAGAAATAAATTATAAAGAATAATTCGCGCTATTGCCGAACGTATTTGATGTCAATGAAATACGAGTATAATAAATAGAATATTGAAAAATACCGATTTCTGAAGTGTTGCGATTTTGGCTTGTAAATAGTAGGAATAGATGGTTGAATTTCTTTCATCATATGCTAGATGCATAGATAATCGATAGTAAAACTTTGAAAAAATTATCTGAACAATATTGATTACTAGATGGTGCTTAGAAGTAGCATCAAAGTGTAAAAGTATGCTTCAAGGTCCAAAAGAAGTTAATTCAAATGTTGATACTTTTATGATACATCGCTCGACTATTTCTTGCCAGATTATTTCTCACTAAAATATTTACCTATAAATCAATAAATATTTCTTTCACTATTTCTCTGTAAAAGCTGTGTTATACCTTCAAATCTTTGAAATAGCTAAGGTCATATTGTAAATTTTAATGCATAAATATAACAAAATTTGCAGGATATAATTCATAAACTTACTAACAATAGCAGAACATTAAATTTCCGCACCCAGTTTGAGGTATTTAATATGCAGTACTTTAATTAAAAAATTCAATGAGATATGTTAGACAAACAGTATGAACATTTTCAATTATTTTTCTTTTCTATTCATCTCCTCCTTCTACTAATCGCCATCTACTCACAACCCTGTTTTTTTCATCGTATGCATAATGTGCATAATATAATGACAAACAAACAAAAAAATCAATATATTAAATTTCGTATTTGCATTGTAATCTAAACTAATGACTTTAATTGCAAATCAATATATATGACCAAGTGGAAAATCTTCCATGTACTTTACACCCACATGTACATGTATGCATCATGGTAAAACTATTGCCATTAGTAAATAGCTCATGTAAACTTTGTTCCTGGGCAACAATATGTATAATACCCAGTAAATACTTAGTACAAGTATTCTACTAGTATTAGTACAGGTACACAATGGCTTCCATGCAAATGTGCTCTGTACAAAAAAGTAACGTTAGAAGGACAATTATCGCGTGCTAAGTACACACGTAAATTGCTTGAAATAGAGGGAGAGAGTGAGGAAGAAAAATGAAGAGAAAGAGAAGAAAAAAGGAATAATTTTAAAGTCATGGCATTCTTCGTTGGTTTGATTGTTGTTTCAAACAATAGATAGATTGGTAGTTAACTAACTACACAGTTGGTCGATTGTATACTATGCTTATATATATATGTGTGTGTGTGTGTGTGTGATTAAATTACAAATACTCAGCTGGTGGTTTTTAATAAAACAAACCAAAGAAATTAATATCAAATGCTTATAAGCCAAACATTTCACTCCACTGTGAATAGCTTTGATAACGGGTAAAATAAAGGAAGCTCAACTCAATCATAAAAAAATGCAAAAATTAAATATAAAATATAATACATTTTTAATATTTTATAATTGAATTTGCAAAGTGTTACAAAAAATCGCACACGCATAAAGACAAATTTACAATAAAAGGAGCACCACTTCTTTTTTCTACATATTCAAATTAAAATAAATCTCATTTCATGTTCATGTCATGAAAATTGTGAAAAATCACACAACACTCACATGAGATTAGGTAAAGTGAAATGAATTGTATGATACGTTCTGAACAAGGTGTGCTGTTGCAACACGAGCACGATATGCAACAGCTCTATGTATAGCCGCAATCGCAACGAACAAAGAAATCTCAGATGTATACAATTGTACTATGCGCTTACGTATATGTATGTATATGTATATGTATATATATATGTATATGTATATGTATATGTATATATGTGTACAATATGTATATGTAGATACATTTATAAATGACAGATACAAACATGCTGTGGATCAAACTACGTTCGTTAGTCATTTCACTTTTATGCATGCATACATACAGCACTTAATATGGGGCGCTGATAATAAAGTAGCCGCAATTTTAAGTTATGGCAAAATACATATAGCCATACATATATATATTTCCCCTTCATCCAAATCGGATGACATTACGTTTTACTAACGGTTGGTTTGGAAGCTTCTGAATTGATTGATCCAAGAGGTATTGTACACTAGAAATTTATTCTACTAGTTAAGGTTCTTTTGGCAGAGCTTCTCTTCCAATACTGTTCTGCGTGCTAAATTTACGACAGTATTAGAAGGCACCTACTTATTTTAGCCGATTCCAAACGGCAACATCATTGTGACGACACTTTCTCTGAGCAATTTCATGGCAAATTGTTACTGTAGAAAGAATTGTGGATACCATTCGAAAGATCTATGAACTATTAATTAAGAGTATTATTTTGGGAGTTCTAGTAGGCTCCACAGTTGCTGACACACGTGCTTCAGAAAATACCAAAACTCTACATAAAAAAATCGATATACGCATTAATCAGCTGTACTAAACGTTATATTGAGTCTAACAAAACCTATTTTGATAAAAACAAAATTTCAGAAATGAATATAACACCGTCCAAAAAAATTCAACCATGAGCAAATTTTATATATTTTCGTTTTTACCAAGATTTCAAACTATATAAAAGAAAAAGTATTCGATACATGCTCGCCGAGCTGGCCACTTCGGCGTGATAAAAATCCTAAATCCATCAATTATTAGAATATGCGTCTAAAATTTATAATAACGTTAAATGGTCGATAAAAAGCATTGCTACTAATTTCACTTTTTCATATTTGGATATAGAATTGCAGTGGAATATTAACATTTTTCACTCAGAAGGAATCATTGTTTACTTTTTTTTTTAAGTCGTATGAGTAATATTAATTAAAACGAACTTTGAACCTAAAAAACGAAAACAAATTGATCTAGAAAAACTGCCAGCCCCGGGTATCTATTTTTTAGCCCTACTTTCAGAATATAAACCTCTTACTCATGTGTGCAAACATGTGTCGGATGATGTAATATGTTTTCCAGTTTTTAAAATTTCGATTATTTCTCCATATACCATATTTACACCCAAGTAAATATATACAGCCCGATTCTGAATAACAATTCCCTGGGAATTTTTCCCTTTTCCCTATTCTTGTATTCTGAATATAAATTCCCCGGGAGTTTTTCCCTTTTCCCTTTCCTCCAATTCTAAACGAACTTCGAAATCGGGAATTTCTTCCCTGGGAAAAAAGTAGGCATTCCGAATGTAAATAAAAGGGAGAATGTGATGACATTTATTGAAAATTATTCCGCCAACTATCTGCAAGGGAGTTGTATGCAAAAATGTAAGTATTTAATTGTTTTCGTAGAAAATGGAATAAATGTTGTTATTTATTAAATAAATAACATTATTTATTACTATTACAAATATTATTATGGCATTATTCTTACTTTCAGGTCAAAAACGACGAACAAGTTCCAGTTCGATCTTATGCTAAAAGCAATGCAATCACATCCCGACATTGCGCGTGGATTCTATAAAGGAAACAGGGAGGAGCTCACCAGATTTTGGCGGAATTTGAAGGTGGAATTAAATTCGTATTATTGCCACGAATATGCGTAACATCAATACATCCTATAACACCTGGAATGCCGTGCTTCATATAAAAGGCTAATGCTATTTTCCCTTTTTCTATAGCCGTTTTGGAAAATTTTATCCATTTTGGTCATACATTTTCTTCAAAAATATTTATGACCTCCGTCAACACTTTGCTGAAGCTACACTGGGCCAAGGACACATCACAATATTTCCCTATCCCTGCGAATGCCTTTTTGGGCTGAATATGCGACGACAACACATCCAGCAGATACATAAAAGCGGGCTTGTTCACTCTATAATATTTTTCAAACCTTTGAAAATGAATAATTAATATAATAAACACATATAAAAGTAACTTGTTATAATTACAATGTATCCGGCAGTTCAGTTGCCGCGTCGCGTAACTGCCTCCTTTGTTGTTGCTTCTCTCGCTCCTGCTCCTCTGCTAGCAATATAAATGCTATGCTATACATAATTTTTTTATAGTTTGGACACAATTCTATTGTTTTTATATTTATTTATTTAGAATTATTGCTAAAATGTAACAAATAAATTGCACTTCTTATTCAAAACAAACCACAATAAGTAAAACAGCTGTCTTCGAAAATTCTAAATTCTCTTTCCCTTTGTATTCTGTTCCCTGATTGTTTAGAATAGGAGGAATTTATTCTCGGGAAAGATGAAATTCCCGGGGAAAAATTCCCCGGGAATATTCAGAATCGGGCTGATAATAAATATATTTTGATTTAATGAATTCTTTTAATTCATTCGAATCGAACGAAATTGATCAAAATTGATTATAGAATAAATTAAATAAGGTTTGTGGCGGGTGTGGTATTAGCTAATTCAAACCTTTTTTACATTTCACTAGCAGCTTACTATAGTAAGCGTCATGGTTTACTGAAACTTATTGGAAATTTACATTGTTTACTTTCGGTTATGTTTATTTTAACTTTTCCTCATACATATTTTCGCAGCCCTTATCTTTAGAGCCTCTTAAAACCTAAAGAAAAAAACCTTCACTAGCCAGCTAAAAAAGGAATATCAAGCCAACCGATTAACATATTTCTTCAGCTATCATTTAGACTCGCAATTGCCTGATGCATTGAAGCTTTGTCAAATTTGCGAAATTCACTTTGACCAGATACCTAGATTCAAGATATCAAAATAAGCACACTGAAGTTACAATGACCTGAAACCATACCGATAGAACGAATGGTGGTGATGTAAGCTTATGTCAACGGAGAAATTCTTTATGAATAACGTGAATTCCCGTCAAAAATGTATATTTAAAATTGCATGAATTTCCGTCGCACCGAAATGAAATCGCAAGTACTTCAAATATGCATATGTCGAAAATGCATGTCAATCACGAATCAATCATGTTTTAATTACCAACAAGTTTTGTAATGTCTACCAAAGTATTGATTACAATAGGCACAGAAATAAGAACAAAAATAGTACAACAATAAAATGGAATATAAACGTGACAATAATAACGAGAACAACAACTACAACGACAATCCCCAACAACATCAGTAATGATAACTGACATTGAAATCGATCAGCGACATCACGATTACACTGTTGATTGTTGTTTATTATATTCATTATATTCAATATATGGATGTTACTCGGCATCGGTGCTTACTATGCTTACACGTAAATATGCATATGTGTTTATATGGTAATCCATAATATGCATATGTATACACTTAATTGCTAATTACTTCGACAACGAGAAGAGGGCAACCGAAGAATGTACAATATTGCGTTGCGCATTGTTTTTTTTTTTTGTTTCCTTTTACGCAACAATAAATGCACCAAGAGACAATGGAATACGAGTACGAATAGTATAATTAAGCAAAAAAAAAATTGCAAATAAATTGTCATACACAGTCACGTACTAATACATATTCATCATGAATATATTATGTATTGTATTAGATTGAAATGCATGTAGTGGAAATTAAAATCAAATCGTCTAGTGCCAATGCACTGAATAAGTTTAAAATACAATCAAAACGATACAACTATCGGACAGGTTGATTTATAACAGTTTGCGGTAAAAAAAGGTGTGTTTCTTAACTGTTTATTGGAATATTAAAAACAACAACAAAAAAGCACTATCACAATCAACTTAATAAACAGCAAAATACAAAATGCATTTAAATTGAAATGCAATAATAAAAAGTTAAAAAGCAATATTAATAATACTTAATAGCAATAACACAATAAGGAAAAGAATAAAATTGTTGAAAACTATAAATTTTTTTAAATAAATGATCACCTAACTCAGTCTCATATTAATCCCAATTTCTCATTTTGGTCCAGACACCATAAAACAAAGTGGTTTTACGATGTTTTATATTCTATCTACAAAAAATGATAAAGGTTTTCAACGTGCACATACACAGATTTTATTTTTTTATAAATAAACCAAATTTATCACAGTGCCCAAATTAAAACGTTAAAAATTGAGTGCATAGGCTGCCCAACAGATAAGCTGCAATCTTTTTCCAAGTCGCTTAATAAAATTAAAGCACTTACAATGTGTCTTATCTTTGAAGAGCTGAAGGAGGACGCACTTAAATACTTAAGAGATATATGGAAGTACAATATAACACTTGATCTATCTATATTAATATAATGCACCATAATCAGAGCATTTCATACAAAAACATGCATAGACGTATGTTATATGCAAATAATGCGAACTTTAGCATAGTATACGGTCTAGAAATTTTAATTCAAATTTACATACATTCAGTAGTATATGTACGATCGGCGATTGTTAATTTACAAGTGTCTACATATACATATACATATTTATGTAGCTATTGTTTATAACATTAATGCAAATGTTTACTTCTATTTAAAGAGAGCATATAAATGAAGAAATTAATTATAATAGCTTTAAGGCAATTGGAGCAACTAAAAAAAAATATGTAAAATCATATTGTGTATTAATATCTAATTAATCTATTATTCACCACCACCCCAAAAGCGACTGTGCACAGATGTACATTTGATATTTGCAATTCATTTTGGTGCATTGTTGCATTTGTATTCATAATTAAATCAAATTCAATAAAACATTACATTCAAATTTTTTTTTTTGCAATTAGAGACAAATTTTATACATCGACCAAATTCTCTACCAAAAGCTTTAAATTAATGGTTCTAGAAGCATAAATGTTCAATTTTGGGAAAGTTTACCCATTGTCTTAAAAAATAATTTTTTTAAAAACATTGTAAATTTAATATTTTTCCACAATTATAAATTGTTTAATCAGAGTGTGTGAAATTCAATGGAAATACGCCCATGCCTCGTTATAGGTCCAATATATATTTCATAAATGTAATACGAATCAATTATTTTCGACATTAAGTTATTAAATATTTAGGTATTTCACCGCACCAGCACAGCATGTGAGCCATATAACGAAATATTTCGAAAAAAGTACCCTAATTAAAAAGGACGTGTTAAGACGAATATGTGGAAATTGCGAGTAATAAAAAGAAGAAAGATCTTAGAAATATTTTTATTTATTTCACTAAATTCAACAATATCACCATACACCTTTGAAGATCGGAAACATTTTTGGGGACTCATCGAATAAAAATAGTTTTCAAAAATAGTGTGCTCATTTTGTATTAAATTATAAACAATTAAAATGCGAGTCCACATCCTAAAAATATAGCTACTTAAGGGTAGTTTTTATGTAAAATATATATATAAAATAGTAACGTTTTATGAAAAGTAAATCGTTTAGAATGATTGGTGTCATCATTTTGTCCACTTTTTGAGAACAAAACAATTCCACAGTTTTGATTTTTACTATAAAAACAAAACAAGTAAATGCATTCGCTGTATAAAATATTGCTCGTATAAGCAATTGTAATTAAATAGTAATTTGCATTTTAAACTAGTATCCGAATTGCTTTGAAAAAACTGAAAGAGTAGTAATAGAAAGGGTAGTTTATATTTTACCCTTCTTTTAGATTATATTGGATATTCATATGTGTAAAAAGTTAGGTCGAACATTAAGGTAGAGGGGTGAGAATATTGACATAAATGTGCGCATTTTCAAATGTTCTTAATCCAAAATGTAAATTTAATAGTGAAATAGCTAAGCTAATGTGACACTCGTAATAATTATCGAAGAGCATTTTTACATCTAAAATTAATTCATAAATTCTAGTAACAATAGCAAACAAAATGTGTTCATAAATTATGGTAAGATCCCTGTTATACTTCCATAACCGTTTATGTTATTTTTCTGAGCTCTGGTCAAAACTCCTGTTCCACCAACTCAGAAATATTTATTCAGTACGGTAAAATTTAATCATTTTAAAGCTTAGTATATAATCTACCATTAACTTGATAGTAAAGCATACCTGTAACGAAAAATCTTCTTAGAAAAACTTTTGCGACAAAGCTTTGAAAAATTCACATCAAAATAATCCTACCCTTCGTAATCGGCCAATGAAAATAGATTACATGCAGGACTCGCGCTATCCATTAACAGTCGATATTTTATGAACATTTCTTCGCTTTCTATACTCAATATTACCTTGTATTATTCTACACCCAATATTTGTGTAAGATCGGGCTATTTTATCAACGTGTCATATGAAGTATTCCCAATTCCAAAGACAAAGTAAAATGGCATATTTTAATATTAAAATTCTAGTAATACTAATGAGATCAATAAAAATAGTGCAGATTAATTATACCTCTGTCAAACCACCTCCCACCCTACAATAAATTGTTGAGGCGTAATACAAAATAGTGAGTAAATAATAAGTAAATTATAATCATGTGTATGATGATCGATGATTGATTCAAGTATATCGCACAAATGCATATTATTACTCTACAAATACATGTGCAGGTACGTATAATTATGAGAGTTATTATGATTAACAAACATAAAAGTATTGTAGTAAAATTGTTTTTAATATTTACTGGTGTTTCTTCCTCCTCCATAGAATCTTCGTCCATTTTAATTATGGCTATGCTACTATCACCACCGCTACCCACCGATGCAGTAATACATCCACCGCCTAAACTTCCAATGCCGTCGTAGATGGTCTTACGTAAATGCTTGACACCACCAATGATGACACCACTGCCTCCTGAGGCACTGTTTACAATCGATGTTGATGCATGTGTTGTTGGTGATATTGATGATGAAGACGACGACGATGACGACGACGATACTGATGCTGATGCTGATGCTGTTGATGCTGACGATGCTGCTGACGATGTTGAAGATGTTGATGTTGATGCAGCTGAACGCCAAATGCTACCACCAATTAATTTTTTATGATTACTACTATTATTGTTGTTGGTATTCATTAAGCTGCTGCCACTGCCATTGCTGCTGCTGCTGCTGTTGCAGCTGTTGTTACTATTGTTAGTGTGGGCGAGAAGAGCATTACTACCATTACTGCTATTGGTGTTATTGATGTTATTGGTGTTATTGTTATTTAAGCTCAAATTTAGATTCATGTTAAAGTTTCGCTTATTTATGTTTAAATTATTGTTATTATGATGATGAATTTCAACAGCAGAAGTGCTTGTGGCGGCCCCATTCAATAGAAGACCATCACCAACTCCGCTGCCGATGCCAACGTCAGTACCAATGTCGCCAACACTAGCACCACCAGCGCGACCACCTGGGCTGCAACAGCTGCTTGAACTACTTTCGCTTAAACTGGGACAAAGCGGTTCTGTGCTCCCACTACCAACACCACTGATTACGATGCCTCCAATAGCAGCCCCACCGATGCTCAGCACTTCACCCAGACTGCGGTCTGTGCCATTGATACTACCATTGGTGCTACCATTTACACCAGCACCACCGCCACCACTTCCAACAGCACCACCAGTGATGTTTGGCCCAAATGTGGCACTACCACCACGTCCAATACCACGGCGACCTGCACCACCACCGCCGCCGCCTCTGCTATCTAAAAATGTATTATTTTTTATGAACATTTAGAAACAGGGCAACGATAATTCGTATTAAATCAACTAAATATGCTGAGCTGGTTTGCGCCGTTTGCCTTTTGCAGTGGTACGCTTACTAGCGGTAGTAGTAGTAGTAGTTACTGTTGTTGTTATAATTATTAAACGTCTTTAAGGAATTATTCCTTAATAATTTTCAATAAAGAAGCATTAATAAGCACAGCAAATACTTTATAGGCATTTGTATGTATACGTAAATTCTTCGTAATATTCACTGTATTTACATTTGCATTTTGTTGCTTTTGTTTTTCTGTTTTGCAATTCTTTGTCTTGTGTTTGTTTTAAAAGCAGTAAATTTTAATCAAGAGTACGGTATATTTATCACTTAACGTACGCAACAACATATACACAGTCACACTTACACCAAGAGACGACGATCAACGAGTATTCAACGTTTACAGCTTACAACATTGCTGTAATATCAGCAAATGCAACGGTTCTGCCTCCCACTTGATGTTTGCTTGATTAACTACTGCTGAGAGCACTGCTTCTATTATTCAAGTTCTTGTTGTTATTCACCACAATCGCTCATAATAATATTGCTGTATTGTGCTGCTTTCTGCTATTCTTGGTTGGTCTGTGGAACTTTTTCTGTTTTATCTAACTGATTTATTTTTTTTTTGTCTTTTTTTTTACTTTTTTATTTTATTAGAATTGCACGAACAATGTTTTTTTGTTTTGCTGTTCATAAAAATACAGAGAGAAAGAGAGAGAGAGAGAGAGAGATAGAGAACGTAAATACATATAAATACACAGACACACATATACACACGCACACAGGCAACAAATGAGTGCAAAATCGCAACAATAACAACATGATGGAATGAAAATGTTAATTTCTGGTCTTAAAACAGGAACTTTTCAGCAAATATATACGAGAAAATAAATAAATAAATGAAATAATAAGAAGACCAAGACAGTTGCACAGCCTTGCGTTGTCATATTAAAGTGAATGTATGATTAAAATATGATCGCGTACAGTATTGCGTTGATTTCCAGCAAACAACAACAACACAATCTGTCACAATTAATCAAACAAAACAAAAAATAAGAACGCATATTGACGACGACGTGAACGCAAATAGGCATACACCACCATAACAACAACAACAACAACAACAACAAATGCCAATATCAACAACAACAGTCTACGAACAACGCTGAATGAGCTTTGTCGAGGGAGAGAGAGAGAGAAATAAAAGCAAGTGAATGTACAGATGCAGCAAGAAAGAGCTCCGAGCATCTTATTTAACAGTACTGAGATAGAATATTATGATGAAAATAGGGAGTGAGCGAAAGAGAAATAAAGAAAAAGATGGAAAGATAGCCAAGAAGATGATGAATTTTTTGAGAATAATTATTAAGAGCTCGTCCAAAGGTCTGCAAGGGTTTAATAGTGCCCAAATCTGGAGAATATGCTCGTTAAATTCGATAAATATAATCCTTCAGTGATCTCTGGTTGCGTATTCGACGGTTTGCTTCAATCAATGCCTTTATTTTCAAAACAAACGTTTTGCACCTTATGAAGAACATGAATGATAATCCTCTATTTGCGAATTATAAAGCGTGCAGAACAACACGTTGAAATTATATACTGCGCTAATATGAGGCAATTTTTATAACATTTAAGTTATTGGATTCAATTCCAGATTCAAATAGAACAAATAGGTTTTAAAGGTATATCGCATCTTTCTGCAAGCTATTCTTCCTTCAATTTCTAATCGCCCCCCTTAACGAATATGTTACTACAGCCCATATGTATGTACGAGATACAAAATGAAGTCCAAAATATAATAGTTGTTGTGGTAGATAGTCGCTATCATTGCTATAACTGTTGTTAGTGTGTAATTACAATTGTTATAATTCCTGATTAATCTTATTTCTAAAACAATATACTCATATAGTAGTACATATAGTATGTATAAGGTGTTTCATTAAGGGATTTTGTTAAAAAAATCTATCTATTAATTTTATAACAAGAAATCAAGTCACAAAAACGATAACCGATGAGCGGATTAAGGGTTTTTTCGCGATATTTAGCTAAAGCTGTCCACAAAATTGGCGAGAATGGAGATGAGTAAAAGTAAAATCCACTGTGAATTCGATCCGGTGTAAATTTTCCATAAATGGAAAATCATAGTGCAGGTCATCAGCCCTTCTCATGTATGTGGTTCTGGTGAAAGCTAAAATTGACACAGATCTAACATTTACCAAAGGAAGCAAGGAAGCAACTAGGTTTATACCTTGTTTATCACACGGATTTTTTTTATAAATCAGCGACAAATGTTACCACTTCACCATGATTAATCTCTGGATCAAAGCCTTTAGAAATTTGTCGGAAATTTACAGAACAACCCAACTAATTGCACTTTCAGCCACAAAAAAATTCAATCAATTACATTGAGTATTTCAAAAAAATATTATTTGAGGAAACGAACCAAATTTTGTAAAACGCAATGCAATGAGTCGCTTTGATTTGTCTAGTTGCATTTTTAGGGAGTTTTACACACCAACCAAATGCGAGCAAGAAATATTGTAGTTAGTTCGTAATTATTTCGTCCCTAATCTGCTTCAATGCCAAAATACAATAATCTTTATTTGTTAAATAGATTTATCACTGCCACCATTGGGTAGAACAGAGCTCTCAATGCTAACTTTTGGAGTAGGTCCCCGTCTTATTTACCAAAAATTATTAACCTCAAATATATTAAAATCTCTTTATGGAACACCTTTTGTTAAGAATGAAATGTTGTTGTTGTTTTTCTATTTGTAGTATTATTTGCATTGCTGTTGTTGTTATTGTTAATATATTTTTTTCTAGATTTTCGTATACGAGACAACATTAAACACGCGCTTGCTAGAGAAACTCTCATCATTTTTGGTTTTCTTTTTATTTAGTTTTTGTTTTGGTTTCTCGAATAAACAAGTGTATTTATTTTTAAAAGATAATCAATTGATTTGATGTCATAAAATTATTTTCTTGTTATGCTTGTTTTTATTTTCAATTAAATACTTTCTATTTTTGTTGGTTTTCTTTTTGCTTTTGCTTCGGTTGATAGATTTTTTTTTTATGTTATTTATATTTATTTCTATAATTTTCATTGAGTTTGCAATGATTTACTTTTTATATATATTAGATGGACACATATTAAATTTTTTGTTTATATATAGTATATAAGAATTAATTTAACTTTTTTAATTATTTTTGATCAGCTGAATTCTATTTTAATTTAGTATTGAATTTTTCAAATTATTATTTAACTATTTCAATTTTTATTTCAAATTATAAATTTGCCTAAAATTTGTTTAAAGCTCTGATTTTCTTTATGTATTTTTTGTATAACTATTTTCATTACACCCTACATTCAAAGAATTAGGGGCATATTGAGTTTATACATATTGGAGACATGGAAATATGTATGTATATAAATATTAACCGTGTTTTATTCGACACTTGTACTTAATCTTACCTTTGCAAAATAGCAATGGTACTAACTTCAGCGTCTATAATTATAGTCGCTAAAAATTTAGAATGCTCGCTAAGTTCAATGCTGCCAATTACTTTCGTTTTTTCTCATGTACAGTGATATGACTTATGGATACCTTTTAATTTAAACATCGAAAATGTTATAATTAAATAGAAAGGGAAGGAAAATTTGCACCAAAAATTATTTCACCATTTTTGTTACATTTTCTCAATTGCAAAAATTAATCCAATTTTTTTCTATTTTAAATACAGTGGCTCCCAGCTTATTTCGTACAGTGACAGTTTAAAAATTGCTGCAGTCGTAATTCCTAATATAGCAAAAATTTGAACAAAATATAAATGCCATTTTTGAAAGGAAGGTTTGTTTTTTATTTTCCAAAATTTACTTTTTCAAAATTTTAGTGTTTGACACTATAAAAAAATAAAATAAGAATAAAATAGGAAAATTCATGTCACAGCTTATTTCGTACAGTCTCTTTAAGTTCAAACTAAAAACAAAGTAAGTTGATTTTAATATTTAGTATGACATCCCTTAGCGTTAATGATAGCCTGGAGTCTATTTGGCATTGAATCCACCAATTTTTGAGTGATGTCTGGTGTGATTTTTTTCCATTCCTCCATCAGTACCTTCTTTAGGTCTTGCTTATTAGAAATCTTGTGTGTTCTTATTTTATTGTCCAAAATAGACCAAAGATTTTCAATCACATTCATGTCAGGTGACTGTGGTGGTGGAGACATCAAGTGTGGGCAGTTCCAAATAAGCCAAGATTGCACAATCCCAGATTTATGTTTTGGGTCATTATCTTGGTAGTACCGAAATTCATCCCGCAAATCCAGTTTGTCTGCACTTTGAAGTAAATTGTTTTTCAGAATCTCGAGGTACTTCATTTTGTCCATTGTCCCCTCAATAAAAACCAATTCACCTACTCCGGCTGCTGACATACAGGCCCAAACCATCACGCTACCGCCACCATGCTTCACTGTGGGCTTAAGGTTCTCCTTGTTTAGCTCGGTATTCGCTTTACGCCAAACATATGACATTCCGTCCGAACCAAAAATATTAAACTTAGACTCATTCGCGAAAATAACGGTATTCCAGAACGCAGGAGTATTAATAATATGCTCTTTGGCGGAGTCAAGTCGGCGTTGTATATTCATTTTTGAAATGAATAGTTTCTTTCGGGCTACTCGACCGTTCAAGTCATGATTGCGCAGCACACGTCGGACAGTTTCAGCACTGGATGATTTCCTATTTCACGCTGAACCTCTGCAGCCAACTTCGGAGCGGATAACTTTGGATTTTTCTTAATTTTTCGTACAATATAACGCTCGTCTGATGCGTTGAAAATCTTATTAGGTGCTTCTCTGCCCTTGTTCTCCAACCGATTTTAGCGAACGAAGCGTTGAATGATGTATTGGACAGTTGAGGCACTTAAATTTGTCATTTCAGCAATTTTTCGCACACTCTGACCTTTCCTAAAATGGTTAATTACCAGTTTACGCTGTTCCATCGTTGTACGACGCCCATAACGCTAAATGTTTAATTTACAGCACTTTAACTATTTAAAATAATAATAATAAAAATTGTTATAATAGTTAAAAAGGTCCAAAAACTCATACAATTCAAAAAAACTTTGTAACTGCGCGGCAGAATGAAACTTACTTACATTGAAGTTTGTGTACGAAATAAGATGTGAGCTGAAAATCAGCTGATCAATAGTTTTTCTTTCTTGCATGACAAAAAGAACAATTTTTGCGGTTCCCCGTTTTCTTATTAGGTTTACTAAACACATACACAGACATCTACATTCAAAACTTATCGATAAGTTTTTTAGTTTCGATGTTACAGCCATGTACATAAAAATATATACACTGTACGAAATAAGCTGTGAGCCACTGTACATAAAATAAAAATCAAAAAAATCTCCTTACAGTCGGCTGGGGCCGACCAAACTATACCCTGCATATGTAGATTTATATATAAAAAGTTTACTCGAATATCCAACTTTTCTTTTATTTCCACTTTTCGAGAAACAATTTTTGCATATACTACTAATTTACACCCGAAATATGGTTGATTTTGACGAAGTAAAAGGATTTTAAGATAATTCCGAGGCTTAGTATGGGAGCTACATAAAAAGTGGGCGTGGCTTACCACTTTCTAGTAAATCCAATTAATTTTTCAATGTTAATCCACACCTTAAATTTGGTGTCCTACGTTGAATAGTTTCTAAGTTATGGTGGTTAACATTTTTGTTTAATTTCCTCAACTTTGTATGGGAGCCCCAATAAGAAGTGGGCGTGGTACGCTGATTTTTTGCCAGATTATTTCCGATTATCATATTAACCTAAGTGTCAATTATGGTTATTCTAGACAGAAGATTGCCGAAGTTACAGCTGTTTCAATTTAAAATTTGTATGGGGGCTACGATAAACACTGGGCGTGGTGCGCTCATTTTCTGTGAGCCTAGTTGCTCGTACAATACTAATCCATACCCTAAGTCTCGTTGTCCTAGGCTAAATGGTTTGTAAGCTATGGAGCTTAAAATTTTAGTTTAATTCACTCGACTTTGTATGGGAGACCCATGAAGGAGTGGGCGTGGCACACTGATTTTCTGCCAGATTTTTGCCGACTACGATATTAATTTAAGTGTCAATTATGGTTATTCTAGACAGAAGATTGCCGAAGTTACAGCTGTTTCAATTTAAAATTTGTATGGGGGCTACGATAAACACTGGGCGTGGTGCGCCCATTTTCTGTGAGCCTAGTTGCTCGTACAATACTAATCCACACCTTAAATCTCGTTATTCTACGCTGAATAGTTTGCAAGTTATAACCGGTAACATTTTTTTTAATTTCCGCGACTTTGTATGGGAGACCCAAAAAGGAGTGGGCGTGGCACATTGATTTTCTGCCATATTATTTTTGACTGCCGTGTTAATCTAAGTGTCAATTATGGTTATTCTAGACAGAAGATTGTAGAAGTTACAGCAGTTTCAATTTAAAAGAAGTACAGACACTTTGTATGGGAGCTACGCTAGAAAGTAGGCGTGGCTCACCCACTTTTGGCGAGGTTATATAGTAGTATAATATAACTCTATGTGCAAAATATTGTTGTCCCAAGTGGTATATTATGTGAGTTATAGCAAGTTAAAGATTTTGAAAATTTCGAGGTTAGTCGCTTTGAATGCTTGGTGTGGGCGTGGTTATTGACCGATCATGCCCAATATCAATCCCCTCCGTACTCTTGGATCATAGATTACTTATGCCAAATTTCATCGAAATAGCTCAATATTTACTCAAGTTATCGTGCGAACCAGCCAGGTGACAGACAGACGGACGGACGGACGGACATCGTTAAATCGAAAATTTATTCGACGCTGATCACGAATATATATCCATGTCTATATCTCCGGAGATTCCTTCAAGTGGACACAAACATCTGACCGAAATGAATATACCATGCATATTGCATTATGCAGGGTATAAAAACTCTGCTTAGGAAACTTAGCACCTAGGTGTATGTCGTTTTATTAGCCAATTTTTTCAATTTTTTTAGTTTTTTGTATTGTTTAAACGATTTTTATATGATTTTTGTTCATTAATTTGTTCAAAGATATATTTTAAACACATTTTATTTTTCATCATTATCATAATCACATCATCATCATCAACTGTTCAATTGCATATGAGCGAAAACGTCAAATTTACACTATAACTAATGTCAAAGTAGATATCCATATTGTAGGCATTTACCAAAAGAGAAAGAGAGAGAGAGAGAAAAAGAGACAAAAAGAACAATAAAAATAAATATATACACACGTACTATATATACACACATATGTATCTACTACAATACGACTATATTAATAATAGTATGATACTTATTCTATAGTATTGTAGTATGATATGACAGAAATACACTTTTTGATTATTCAAATGAGATGCCATTTGAAGAAGAAAACCGCGAAAACATAGAAGAAGAAGAAGAAAACAAACATAAACAAAGCAAAATAGAAACACAAATTAACAACAAACGCATCAAATTAAACGTAAATATAATTTTGTTTGTGCAAATGACGTGCTGTCGTTGTTGTTGTTGTTGTTGTTGTTGTTACTAACTGTTATTATTGTTATCACTTTTTAAGGTAAACTTTAAATGTAAACAGGCAGGTATATGCGAAAGATGTACATATATATTATTTATTTATGCAGATACGCAATTTTAACTTCAAACAGGACGAATGGGTCAAAACAGCAAAAAGTATATATTAATGCTAATGATTATGATGATAATAATGATGTTATGATTTTTCAGCAATATTGACATGCATTTATTATTATTGTTATTATTATTTGTTATATTTTCGACATTTAAAATACATTCTGGTATAATATAGTATTTACCAGTGATCAAGGCAAATGTGCATAATATTCGACATAATAAAGAAATGTATGGTACTTAAAAATTAATTGATTTTGTTATGAGGTCAACATGGTGAAAAGGCTTGAGTGTCTTGAATGCTCGGCTCGACTAAGTAGTCTGATGAAGATGAATGAGCTCAATAGCTATCTTTTTGTATGACAAAACTTTATACATAGAAGGTGTACAAACCACCTAATTCTTCCAACAGTACATGGTTTTGCATTGCAAGAGCTTTACTTAGTCTAAATTTGAATAAGGTAGTACACTCTGCCATTTATAATCCTCTAAAATTTCTGGATATATGTTAGTACAATCCAAATTTAACGCACATACACACACACACACATAAATAAAAATATCGGTGCATTCATATGTAGAAATTGTTGAAAAAAAAATGTAGGTTCCCTGAAAGTTGGAATGAAGAGAAATCGAGAAATCGTATTATTTGAAGTGCATAAAAAAAATGGAGAAAAATAAAACCTTTTTTGGCTTATTTATCCACCCTTGTACTACTATGCGTGAATTCTTCCCATATTAAGAATTCGGGAGCATTGATAGTACTACAAATTGGGTAAGATGTTTATTTAGACTAAAACGAAAATGCTCGATCCTTAAATGAGAAAATTAAAACAACTTTAATTTTTTCCATACAAGGCATGAACATAAGAAATCTGCAATTTTTTGAAACAGACGAAATTGAGAAATCGCATTCTCTGAATGGAACAAAACCAATTGAAAGAAAGTGTTTATTTTTATTTTCACAAACAAATTACTAAAACTGAAAAAAACTTAATATTTTACATATTCCAGAAAAGAATGTAGAAGAACATCAACGAATCTTAGAAATAAAATGTTAAGATTTTTTTGTTTTGGCAAATATTATTTAGAAAAACTTGCTTACAATGCACATTCTGAAAATGCTTGATTTTTATAATGTGCGTATTTAATATAATTGCATGTTAAATGCGAAGTGAGAACATCTTTAGAGTCAAACAGATGGGCACCCCACCTAAATATGTATTGCAAGCAGAATAGCCGAGAAAAAGAGGTCAAAAATGTCACTTCGATGTTCGCCAAGCTACGATGACGGCTGTCGCTAACGTTGCCCGTTGCCATACGACGCGTGACAAAATAATTCGATTTCATTTTTTATTAGCTATGTTCGTATGTACATATGTATGTATGTCTGTAATTTTGTTTTCATGTATATATTTTTCGATTTCTTCTTATTTTATTTTTATTTTTATTCTTTTTTTCTTGTATTGTATCTTTCTGGATGTTTTCGTTTGTACGATAAATACGCCACGCGTTATATCCACAATGCCACAACGACTACAGCCAGCACTAACAGAAAAAGTTGCAATCGAAATGAGGTTAATGATGATAACAAAATATATGTATTCTGAAAAAAATAGCCAAGGAAACAAATTATAAACAGAACAACAAACAAAATAAACACAACAACCATACAGAAAATAAACAAATGCAAATAAGACTTAATATTGAACAGAAAAAAAATAAGATTTCATAATAGGCCCATTAAAATATATTGCACATACATACATATTACAAACAACACGAGCAAAGCAAACAACAAAGGAGGCATTTACATCCATATGTATGGATGTAAACATGTATTGTACTATATATGGGTAGCGAGTGCAGTAAATAAAGCAAAGAAAGCTATGCATAATATCATTAAATGAATATACGAAGGCACAAGTATGATATGAATTGCATAGATACAGAATACAATAAAAGATCTTGTTTTTTTTTTCTTTATTACATTCACACACTAATAACACAGCAACAAATTAGATCAACGCTGAATAAATATGTACGTACATATGCACATAGGTATAAGATCACTTGAAATCGTTTAAGATCTCCCATGATATCAGTTTACATAAATCATAAATAAGGAGCACACATGATTTAAGCATTTCAATTCAAAGCTTACACATTTAATTCAATATAGTGGCAATGTGTTTTGAGTGGACGTAGCTGATTGATTAAAATAGAAGTGAATTTTAGTTATAAGCGTTATAAGCAAATATGGTCGATTATAATCAGTTTAAATCAGTTTGAAACTTAGTTATAAAATTTAATTTAAGCTTTAATTTCATTACATGTGCTATAGATTAAGTAGATTCTATGAAATCACTTGGAATCGCTTAAAAGAAACCAAGAATTATAATATATTGATCATATTAAGTATGTAAGGAAAATAAAAACACACAATTATCTGAAGCGCAGCGTAAACTAACGGATTTTTTATTTATCGTTGAATCAATTTAATAGCCAATTAACCATATATTAAACCTCCCATTACATACCTCCCACCAGTCGACCTAGGCTTCGTCTAAGGTGTTTTTTATTATTGTTTTTATAGACCCAGATGAACGTTGGAAATCTGAATGGTTTCTTTTTTTACTTTTCTCACTTCCATACTTATCGAAATGGTTTTAAATTATTTTTTTGTTCCATTGTTCCTATCAATCTATGTGTTTTGCAATTAATCCTACGTGTTTGCATTAAAAAATCTCAGTGCATGGAAACAGCTAAACATTTGAACAGATCTATTGTACACATTTATTCTTTTATTTCACACCGTAGATAGAACGTATTTTACAACTATTCGCTAATAGCATAAAATATGGCAAGTAAATACTAGTTAAAAGCTTTAAAAAGGCAAATTTTCCATTGGTATCTATCTAGATTTTGACATAATGGCCATTTACACATGATCAACTAGAGTCAATATTTCAGATAGGTACTAAAAATAGCAATGAGAAAAAAATACAAATGTTGCTAACTCGCCTGTATTCATACACATAAAATATTTTTCCGCTCTCATTCAAATTATGTAGACAAAATGAAAAGAATTACAACAAAAAGGTGAGTCTTGCTGATTTTCATACAAATTAAATTAAATTTAAGCTTAATAATATTACTCAACGAGCGAATAATAAAAAAAAATCTTATATTTCCACATGAACTAACACATGCAACTACATAACCGGTATAAGTCAGTTATAGGGTCTTTAGTGTCTCTCTTACACGCTCTTTTATACAATTACCTCTACTATACTGTACTGTGTATAAATAAAGGCTCGCGCATACACATGCATTGTATGCGCGAGTATATTAAGCAAACACACAGACAACAACGGTCAGTGGTATCTTGAACATTTTTATTGTTACCTATTGTTATTGTTGTTACTATTTGTTTGTAATTTTACACTTAAATCAGCCAAAGAACGAATAAACAATCATCCAGCGAACAAACAGACCAACCTCAACGCCACAACCACAAGGCAAACCTCAACAAAATGTTATTACCCTCAATTCTAGGGAGATTGAACTTGGTTTGTTGGTATACATATGTTTGTATGTGTGTACGAGTATATGTGTACGTGTGCAATACCTCTGTTACCACCATAAACAGTCCTTATGTCTGTCCACTGCTTTATTGTCGATTTGCTGCTGATATTCTGTTCATGTGTGTGTGTGTGTGTAATGTTTAATGATGCGTCTCACAACTCGTTCATACTTTGATATTGGTAACTACTGTCTGTTCGTCTGTCTGTCTGTCTGACCGACTATCTGTCCATCTGTTTATATGCAAGTGTGTGTTCACTTCTTTGTCTGAATTTGTAACCCGCGATATGGTTCATCGATGCCCTGTTCTGAGCAGTCGTCGAGATATGCGTGTGAGAGAGAAAATTGTTAATATTGTGTATGTTTGTAATCAAAAACCACAAAAATAATGCAATAATCACAATCAAGCACAGGCAATCGCACACACAGTACATATGTATATGCAAAAGTCACAAATGTAGAAAATCACTCTTCATGAGCACAACAACTACAACAACGAATAATAATATCAAAATTTAATGATTATCGTACAACGATCATTGCCACCGCAAAGCAGACACAAGCATCCATACACACCTACATACGAATTTTCATACATATTTGAATGTACACAAATATGTATATGGTATTCAGACTATATACACTCCTTTTGGTAGATTTTTTTTTTCAGATGATTTGCATAAAGACTACTATGACAACTGCAAACAAATTTAACTGATAGATGTTGTATGGACATCATACAACACATTTTACAGGAAATCATTACTCATATGTTTCATCATTGATGATTAATATCATTATGTCTTGTATGTACAATAAATTTTCCGATTTTATTTTTGTTGTTGCTGGGCAGCAAACAAGCAAAAATCCTAATTCACTCAAATAAAACCAATACATTGTATATATAGACGTGAACGTGAACGCCTGGATTGCAGATACGACATTTATTCACATAAAATTTCAAGAAAACCAAAGACAAATGGAACATTGTGAGTTAAATTTTGATTGATTTATGGCACTAGATGAGTACTACTTTTAGACGAAAATTTAGGTGCCTTCGATTCAAAACATTTTATTTCAAATTATTAAATATAGTGATTTTATCGACACCGTATCGCTAATTTTGCGACTAAATTTAGTATTCATTAGATCGAGAAAACAATGAATATTTTCATTTACCCAACCTTACTTACCCAAGCAAAATGTACCTACTCTTCGAGCAATGTATGAATCAACATAAAAGAGATAAGCAATTGTGAAAAAATTTGAATTGCTTAGGTTTGCGAAAGTGAATATGTTCTATATCTTAAAAAGATTTGGGGTCTACAATGATGAAAAAAAAATATTCAACGGATTTATTATATTTTTTAAACAAGTTTTCCGAACTGGCACATTTTGATTTGATGAGCTTATGTCACCTATGTTTAAGTTCAACAATTAGTGGTGTAATTTTTCACAACCAGTGTTAACCAGTGGGTACCGTAGCTCATTGGTTAGTGTGTTGGCCTTCTGATCTGTAGGTCGTGGTTCAATCCCCTGCTGATGCATAAGAAATTGGCAATTCTTCCGACAGTAACAACTTTCCATGAAAAAAGCTTCTAAAAGAACTCTGTGACAAAGCTCAGAAAAAGTGATGTCACAAGGGCTCTGCCGTTCGGAACCAGCTAAAATAAGTAGGTCTCTTCTAATACTGTCCAAAAATTTAACACGCACAACAGTAATGGAAGAGAAGCTCGGCCAATGAGCCCTTCGGGGCTTTAGGTACCACATATTTATTTTTATTTTTTAGTGTTAAAAAATACATTAATTTATGCTTGTGTCAAATGTTTCAAAAAGTGATTCAAACGCAAAGAAAGTGGGAAATTGACCTCCATGAAGAATATTACGGAAAACAATAAAAGAATTTTCATTTAAAACTCTTTGTTTTTTCATTGTTATGCCAGAAATATAAAGAGAGTATTGGCAGCAGCAGCAGAACTGTTCTAAAAAGCAGTTTAACAAGATTCAAGCGGATGAACAGATGTGTGGGTCTTTAAGAAAGGAAAACAAAACGATACAACATCTAGAATCTATGTACGAAGCAGAGGAAAGGCGAATGATCAACCAAACAGCTAGAAACCGTGGAGTTGAACCATTTTCTCTCAGATTTCTTCATGATCAATGGTTTTTCTTCTAAAGATCTATTTCAAAGCGATATAAACAATTCAGATTCCATTGATTGTACTGTGAAATTTGTTAGAATGTAAATGTTCAGTAGCTCTTTCCAATTGAAATGAAGTATCAAAACATATATAAAAGTATCGAATTCAATATAAAAGCATATATATTAATTTTCAAATAAACAAAAATTAAGTAAATTAAAAATATCTACAAGTAGTATTTAAATCTGCCAAAGAAATGATTCATTATTTGATTAAATTTTCTAATAAAGAGCTCATACTTAGTCGCTTTCCCTTTAAATTATATTAAACGAAAACAACCAAAAAAAAAAAAAAAAAAAAACAAACAAACAAAAATTGCATACTTCAGTATCATATTGTTTAAATAAAAAATTTACAAAACCCCAGGCATTTATCGATCCAAAAATCCACTTGTCCATCTATCCATTCGTGCATCCGTCAATAACACGCAAACTGTTATATGAAAATATTTGTGAGGAACTTGCTATTAGAAGAAGAAGAAGTTAAATAAAATAATAATGCATACTGGGTAAAGTGCTAAAACTAAGAAGAGAGCCCAGAGTAAAGTACATACAAATAGCAGAATAAAAATTCACTTCACAATACTAAGGTACGTAGCTAAACAGCAAAACATAAGCAAGCGAGAGCGAGTAAAAATACGATTGCTATTCAGCTGATACCTACTACTGTTGCTGTTGCTTCTTTTACTATTTTGATTGGGTTCAATGCCACTTTCTTACTGATGTTAACAGTTTTGTTTTGTGCCGATTTTTATTTGGTTTATTTTTCTGCGGTCTGGTGACTGTTTATTTACCATTATTACTTATTATTTATTATAATTTTTTTTTAGTATATTCTTTCATTCTGAGTTCTGATTATTTTTAATTTGCAATGATGAAATCTTTCATATGTGTCTAATACCACGTATTAGCTAAAAGTGGGAGTGTCAATTATTACTATAAGATATGAAAATGATCAATATCCCACAGGAAGATCATCACGATTGCTCCCGGAAGTGTTCCAATTTTATATCTCAAATATTTATTTATGTAACACACACATATGTATAAATATTTGAAGTTCATATTTGGTATTGACATTTAGTGAAATCAGTTCGTTAACCCCCCATCAGCAACCAATTCATGTATAAACAATGTGAAGTGAAATACAGTTGAATTTGGTCAATAACCTCACTTGCTTGATATTGTAATAATAAAAGTTATAAAGTCATTGGACGAGAAAATCAAATTATACATGTATAGTATGTGAGTATGTCTTTTAATTAAAATGAAAAAAAAACCAAATAAACAAGCAAAAAATGTCAAGCAGTAAGTACTACACTGTACACTGTAAATTTTGGTTCAGACGATCCAAAACTGGTAATTTGTATACAAGCGATAAAAAGCGTTAGGAAAGAGCAGAAACATTTGAAGACTCTAACTTTGAGGCTTTATTGGACGAAGATCCGTGTCAAACTTAGAAGGCGCTTGCTGAATCTTTGGGAGTGACTCGACAAGCCATTTCATTGAGTCTAATGAATATGAATAGGATCCAGAAAATGGGAAATTATGTTCCATATAAACTGAAACCCAGAGAGATGGAAATGCGATTTCGCATGTATTAAATGTTACTTCAATGGCATAAAGGAAAGTCTTTTTGCATCGTATCGTTACTGGCGACAAAATATGGATTCATTGCAACAAGCCCAAGTGGAAAAAGTCATATATGAGACCTGGCCAACCAACCAAATTAACTTCAAAGCCGAATATCCATAGATCGATGGTGATACTGTGCATTTGGTGGGATCTGAAGGGTGTTATAAGCTGCCAAAACTTAGTGAAACCATTAAAGGCGCACGCTACCGAAAGCAACTTATCAAATTGGAGCGATAATTGAACCAAAAAACGGCCGCAACATGACAATGTTCGTCCGCATGTTACGCAACGAAGTCCTACCCCGAATACCCCAGACATTGCTCCTTCTAACTACTACTTGTTTCGATGAATGCACGCCTTACTTCAGTCGAAGGTCGCCAAAATTGAAACGACACGTTCTTGGCCTCAAAAGATGAGCGATTCTATTGGGATGTAATTCATGCGCTCCCGCAAAGATGGGAAAAATGTGTAGCGTCCGAAGGAAAATTCCTTGAACAGAATATATTATACCAATTTTTTAAATAAAACGTCAGTCTGAAAAAAATCGTAAATTTTTAAAATATTCTTGCGCACCAAAAAATACAGATTTGTTAGGTTACAAAACTACCCTAAAAATGCAGAATGGGGATGGGGATGAGAATAGTGCCAAAGCGGGTTGAAAGTTTTCAAAAACTTCAGAAAATCGGTAAATATCCACACAACTTCCCAAGAGTCACCACTAGAGTGATGAAATATATGACCGACCGTAATTAATTTTTCCTACAGAAAATTTTTTCAGAAAATTCGCTACTACCACACCCTGGATGTCTCCATAGGGGTATAGTACAATATATGATCGAGCACCATTCATTTTTGCTCATCAACATTTCTCCAAACATATTTACCCACTATCTACCTACAAAATGAACCTAAAATCATCTTCAATTCGACGAATAACCATATAGCTGCTGAGGAATCGCCACTACAATACGGTATGATCGATTACCCATTTTGTTTACAAAATTGACATTAAAAAAATGGATTACAGCGCTATCGACCTCAATTCGTTTTTACTTCCCGACATTTGTCCTGAACATTCCTTATTATACTATTTTCAAAACTTTTCACTGTTTCACTTGATTTACAATAGTTTGCTTTTCGCTTTAACAAAATCATATGGATTCTTTTTCCCCTCGATATGATCATTAAGTTATGGCCTTTGACTATTGTAATATCAGCACAAAAATAGAAGGCAATAAACCAACGATAAAGGCTTAATAAGCACAAAGGATGGCTTGTAATATTTGTAGAAAATGTACATAAAAACACAATGTTACATATAAAAATTCCCATACATGTAAGTACATTAAAATTGTCCTTTTCCCTATAAAGTATACCTTCGATTTAAACGTCTCGATATCAAAGTTGGCAGAATTTGTTACTTAAAATTTATAATGTGAAAAATAAAAATTTCTTCACAGCATATTAATTCATTTCTTCTTCGAGATATTTTGTTTAAAAAAAAGATGCAAATTTTGATTTTTTTGACATATGGCTATTTATTTACATCTTACATTGAAATTAATCTAAAATAAGACTAGAGGCTTCTAATCGTTTTCGCTGAACATTAGAAGTACTGTTAGATAAACATATTATTAATCAATTTGTAAGTATTTTGAGTATATTTTACCAATGAATTTTAGTATACATTTGAGCTCACAACCATTTTATTCATGTAGATAGCCCTACATAATGTGCATTGTGGATTTAAGTATGAAAATTGTAAAGGAATTCGAATAAGCATCGTTATTGTGATACTACACTATGAAAAAAATATATATATATACAGTGAGCGACAAAAGTCTACGTACGGCGACCATTTCGGCTATCTGACATGTCCAAAAGCATAATGAAAAGAAGTAATGATGCAATTTTGTTTTAAATATGTTTTTATTATTACATAGCAAAAATTATCTTATTTCATTAAAAACTTAACAAGTTATTAACATAAAACGAAAAAAATTCAATGACAAAAGTCTACGTACGATTTGAAAATCAAAAGGAAATACTTTGATAAGGCACTAAAAGTTAAAATAAGTCGTCGTTTAATATTTGGTTGACCCTCCACTAGCATCTATAACTGCTTGCAAACGTCGGGGCATTGAAACGACTAAATTTTCGATTTCAAGGGCCGTTATTTGTTGCCATTCCTGTTGCAGCTTCTCTTTTAGTACTAGGGCACTAGTAATGTGATGTTTCCGTATCTTCCGCTCCAAAAGCTCCCAAACGTGTTCAATAATATTTAAGTCTGGGCTTTGAGGAGGTGAATACAGTTGTTGTGGAGCGTAGTAAAGCAGCCAGTCCCTCACGATGTGGGCGGTATGTTTTGGATCGCTATCCTGTTGGAAGATCCAACTCTCACCAAGGCATAGTTTATCAACCGATGCTTTTAAGTTTTGTTTCAAAATAGATTTATATTGAAAGCGATCCATGTTACCCTCCACAAATACCAAATTTCCAACTCCAGATGCAGCGACAGCGCTCCAAACCATTACACTCCCACCGCCATGCTTCACCGTAGGAACTAAGCTCTACCGTCACTTCCAAATAAATTGTATTTTGACTCATCTGTAAATAATACTCGTTTCCAGAAATCAATTCCCTTGTCTAAATGCTTTTGCGCGAATTCCAAACGAAGTTTGCGATTTTTTTCACTTATATACGGTTTCCTACGCGGAGTTCTGCTGTGAAACCCATTATTATTCAAGGCTCTTTGAACTGTTCGTGGATGCACATTTGTATTTGACCTAGTTGCTAGCTCTGCGGCCAACTTAGTGCCTGCCACTTTCGGATTTTGATCCACTTCTTTCAAAATGAACGTTACATCTCTGCGACTCAGCTTCTTTGGGCGACCACTACGCGGTTTATTTTCAAGACTATTCGTTTTTTTGTAGTTATTGAATATTGTTTGAACTGTTGATTTTGTTAAATTTAATAAGCTTGATATTTCACCATACGATTTGTTTTCATTTCTATACTTTACTACTAAGTTTCGCAAATCAATTGATATTTCTTTACGGGAAGCCATTGTCACAACCACGAACTTCTGGAAACAGCCAAAATACAACTAAATGCAATCCAAGTATGTCTATTACCAAGCAAAACAGCAAAATGTAACTAGCGGTACTTTCCCGTTATTGCGCCGCAACACACAACAAGAAAGAAGCGTGGAATGCGCGCCGTATGTAGACTTTTGTCATTGAATTTTTTTCGTTTTATGTTAATAACTTGTTAAGTTTTTAATGAAATAAGATAATTTTTGCTATGTAATGATAAAAACATATTTAAAACAAAATTGCATCATTACTTCTTTTCATTATGCTTTTGGACATGTCAGATAGCCGAAATGGTCGCCGTATGTAGACTTTTGTCGCTCACTGTATATGTATATGTATGTAAGTGCATAGTTGTTTCTATATATCTATCTATAAGTACAAAGAAGATACTTGTCAATAAATAACAGACAGCCAACGTCAGAAGATGATGGCGACACACCAGTTATAGCGATAACATGGTAACAAACAAATATCATAGCGTGATATATAACAATTGAAACAATAATAACAAAAATAATAATAGCAACAACAATTGAAAATAACAAATATCATATGTACATAGGTACATATAAGGAGCATAAGCAAATAATAAGATCTCAATGTTCGTCCATATCCCATCATTATCGTTGCCATTGCCGTCAAGCAAATAAAGAAAAAAATATATGTGATAAAAATACTTTGAGTGTAACATAAGAAGAAAATCAGAAGTAAAGCAAATACTTTTAGTACATTATACATGTATGAGTATGTAGTTGTAAACAGCTGTACCAATAAATATCTCATTTGATGGTTACCCAGCAGTAAATTTGTCAATACCTTGCCAACATAAGGCAGTATAGAACAGCTTTGAAGCAAATAAAATCCACATCTCATCGCTTCCAAAAGTGATTTTAGTACACATCTAGATGGGAGAAAATCTGAGAGAAATATCTTCTTTTGTTTATATTTGTAATTGTAAAATATATACATATATATATATTGTATTGTATGCATTTAATATGCACTAATAAATTCTGTTAATTATACCACTCCTCAGCCTTTTTTCAGTAGGTTAAAGGAAAAAATAGAATAAGAACAAATTATATATTTTTTTCTGTATTGTGTGTTTCGGGATTTAGAGTTGTCGGGATTTTGTCTTGTCTGGATATTGTGTTATATGTATTTCGTGTGGTCGGGATTTTGTTATGTCTGTATTATGTACTGTCTGCATTGTAACTTGTGGGGATTTTGAAAATTTGACTGTATTTTATCTTATCGGGATTTTGAAAGTCGGGATTATGGTGTGCTCCCATCTAGATAGCAGTCGAGTCAATTAATAGTTAGGGCGGTGGTGCAACCATTGGCTTTGGAATCGGCAGTTCGTCAGTTCAAATCCTGCCGAGGTAGCTTTTTTATTTATACATATATTTTTTTTTTCATTTTAGAAATAACATATTTGACAAGATTCCAAAACATTTTTACAATATTTTCGAGAAAATTATTTTTATAATCACTTTAGTCGACAACATTGTAGTATGATATGTAGTGCAACGATAAAGTTCTAACTTTGAGATCGTGGAACCCAGGTTCGAACCCAGGAATAAATCGGGAGCATTTTTTTTTTTTGTTTTTGGTTTTAGGAACATGTTGTAATTCACACTTTGAATTGAATGAAAACATTTTGGCATTACTTGAAAAAACTTCTACTGAAAGCTGTTCTATGGAATACATTCAAATGTGGCCCGTTTTATATAAAAAATAATTAGAGATAGCATGCAGATGATAAGGATTTCTGGATACCATAAAAGGGGTTCTGTAATCGCTTTTCACTCCTTCTATTTTCTATTGGGTGGTTAGACAAATAGTAGTTTGCATACAGATGTGAATAGTCAAACATTTATAAAAATAATAGGTAAATATGTAGGTATGTACCTAATATGATTTGTCGTGCATATGTAAAAAGTGGTTTTACGCGACAACCAGCATTAACTGGAAGTGCATCTGTCTAGTCGATGTGATGTGCTGATAATAGCGTATATGTATATAAAACCATACAAATCTATGTAAGGTAAAGTACCGACAGTAACAACACTAATAATATTAACACTTATATATTAATAAACAAGTAAGTACATAAAATCATACAATGTGCATAAGTAATAAAAAATAAATTCATATAATGATATCTAAATATTATTTCCATCTAAATATTATTTATGATATTATTAAATATTATGGACTTCGCAAATACTTATAGATATGCATATTAAGATGGGTCAATTTATATGGAATGAAATTTTGACGACCATTTTAGCTTTGCTAAAAAAACCAAAGCTCTAAAATCGTACTTTTAGAACTCATTAGCAAAGCTCTTTCATATAGTCTGAAATTTACGCTTTTCACTGACAGTGGTCGTTGACGGCACCGTTAAGCCGCCGTAACGCATATACTAGATGCAACTGGTAGATGTATTTATAATGTTTATCAGCAGTGCTTTATTTGACAACTCGCTATCCTTGTGCCAATAACATAGATGCTAAGTTTCCTAAGCAGATTTGATTTGATTTGTATTTTAAATATAAATTTCAAATATTTGGTGTCAAATATGTTTTACACGATTTTTTCCTAACTTTGAGACTTTATTCAAAGTATCTTACTTCGGAAGCTAGATATTTTTCCCATCTTTGAGGAAGCGTATGAATTCCATCCCAATAGAAAAATTCATCTTTTGAGACCGAGAACGTATCGATAAAATTTTTCATACCGTCGACTCCGAAGGAATTCTCCATTGATCAAAACAAGTGGTAGTCAGAGGGGGCAATCTCTGGGCTATACGACGGTTGGGGTAAGACTTCGCATACGCTATTTTCCAAGTCTATTTTCCATTTGCATTGATGGAAAATCAATGACTCGTGCTTGGTCACCCATTCCGACTGTTGGTGGTTCAATGATCGCTTCAATTAGATGGGTTGTTGTCGGTAGCATTCCCCATTAATAGTTTCAACCAGTTTTAGCAACTGATAATACACCACACAATTCTGATCCCACTAAATACGATTTTTTACAAAATCGATTCGAACTCACAACATCATACATAAACCCTGATTTATTCGACTACTCGCAACCTTTATGTCAATAAAACGACATAGATACTAAAGATAGCACTTTTATTGTTGTTTCGCCATGTATTTATCAGTACTAGCTAAGTACGAGTGTCAAATAAAACGCGTTTATAGAATGCTAACGACCACAAAAAAAAATATTCCCATTCAAATATTATTTAGAAAAGCTTTCTGTAGAATAACGATAACGATTTCTCAAATTTTACGACAATTTGAAAGAAGGCAGTCATTGCACAATTCGAGTAAAAAACTAAAACAATAGAATTGAGAATAAACACAGACTAAATAAATCAATAATATCGTATTGTAGGTATGTAATACTAACGAGCCATAACAGTATGAACAACAGTATTTCCACAACAATTTAAAATTGTTAAAGGAGCATAGATACACAGTATATGGTGGTAGAGTTCAGCTTATTTTACTGTGCAATGGAAAAATTTGTATAAAGTATAACAAAATATTATACATATGCATACATAGATGTATCGTATATAGTATCATGTAGGAGTGCAACGGGTTATGTTAGCATGTAAAATATATATGTACATTAATATAAAATGTAAAATATGAAACACGAATCGTGCAAATAAAAAAAAACATCACTAAAACAACTAGCCAACAAACACATAAAATATTTAGCAACAACAAACCAACAGTCAACATCCGACAACAACTCCCATTCCAATAGAAACGTATTTTACTACTCCACACACACAAATTCACAAAGATTCACATAGTACACTTTAAATGCAAAACTAAAGCAGCAGCACACCATTAAAAATATTTAAATGCAATAATACGATACCACCGCACAGCAATAATAGACGGTAAGACGTCAGCTGATTCCCATCGGAAAATTAATACAATACATAAAATTATACACGTATGAGTATATATGTTGGTAGGAAAATAAATAACACATAGGTACATAACATATACTCATAAGAGAGGAAAAATTAAATACCAATGCATCATAGCTACACTAATGAGGAATGTAACCGCCTGTTTAAATTTCTTTCTCTTGACACGATAATCCCGAGAACCAATGTAACAAATCCCAGGTTTTTCAAAGCAACATTTATAGCCGGGATTTGCATCACTAGTAGATGCATATATGTATATATGTAAATATAGAGTGCAGTATATGAGTGAGTGAGAGTATGTGTGTGTATATACCCGCGTGAAATAAAACAGCTGACAAAATGTAAAACAAGTACTGGGTTAAAACAAATTACATTAAAAGCAATGTGAGAATAAATAAGTAGATACGAGTACAAGTAAAAACATGATTGTATGTTAACTTGCTTCTCTCTTTACTTTTATTTTTTTTTTTTTTTGCATTTTACAAATATATTATCTATACAAGGAAACAATTGTATTTATTTATTATTAGATAATTAAATTTCATTTGATTTTAATGATGAATGAAATAAACGTCTGTCTGTGCTTATATTGTTTATATGAGTTCTGCATATTAGTAAAGATAAAGCTGGATAATGATAATAAACCAAAGCTAACAGACTTTCATAAAAGTTTCCTTTCTGACACCCTTTTCTTGTTTTTTATATTAAATATTGCTGTGGTAGTTTCTTGTTATTCTTTATGAACAACAACAATATACCTTCATAAGTATATATTATTTGTATACCTACTAATAATATGTAATAAATAAAGTAATAAAAACTATAAAATATATAAATAAAAACGATTTTATGAAATGACAATTTCGATGGTGAAAATAAAATACACTAAATAATACGAGGGTTGCACTAAAAGTTCCCGGAAATGATATATCTTGTTTTTAAAAAAAACTTCGAACGCGTGTAACCCAGTTTCTGATGATAGCGTTGACTGCGATATGATGTCCCAAACGTCGAACCATCACCTTCGAAAAGAGCTGGAGTTATATTTATGAAGAAAATATAAAAGAATGCATAAAAAAAATGCATATTTCAAGGGGATACATTTCTTTTTTATTTTCTGTGGACTTACGTTCTTTGTATAAAGATTTTGTCTAAGAATAGCCTCAGGAAATTTTCTGGCGAATAATTTTCTAGAATACTCTAGCGATCTCCTAAATGCCATTTTATGCATACGTTCAGACAAAACGTTTATTCAGAGACAAAACGACCTTTAATAATAATAAAATTAATAATAATAATAATATGTGAACAGACAACATACTTCGCACCGATATGAATATTAACCCATTTTTCTCATTTATTCTAAAAGCAGTGAGGCAAAAAATGGCTTGAGAATGCAAAAAATTTTGGAGGTTTTACTGCGACCTATGTAGGTCCTTTGTCCTGAGGCTGAATCATTCCGCCCCAGACAATTACCCTCAAATTGTGTCACAGTTCTATTTGTTTGCACCAATTCGCACAACATTTTTGTTTAGCTTCAGTCAAATTGCTACATACTAATGCGAAATCTTTTACGAATACCCAAAGGAAGACTCAATTTCTCATAGATTCGCTACAAACTATAATTTTGGATAGTGCTTCTTTGACAAAATCAAATTGAAACTATTCAGCTGATTTTTGATTGGTTCAATTTCCGGAAACTTTTTAGGGTTACCTGCACATAGGAATTAACAAACAAAACAAAAAACGGCAATTAAGCAAAGAAAAAACTGGAAATTTTAAAATATTTTAAAAATTTAAAAATATTTTTTAATGAAAAAAATACGATCAAAACAATTTTTTTTCCTTGTCTTTCTTAAATTCCTAAAAAATCATACAAATAGAGCAATAAGTTTAAAGTCTAAATATTTAATATAAAAATATATTTTAAGAATAAAAACATATTGTATGCATATTCACATTATCTATGTAGATATTTATATTTTTCTTTAAATTTATTTGTTTATTATTATTCAGTTTAATTTTCATATGTAACGCATACGACAAGTTGGAAAATTTTCTCACTGAAATCTTTTAGGATTGGCTTCCTTAAAAAAAAAGAAAGGAATCCAGGTACATATTTAAATAAAATCGTAATTATTTATATGTGCGAGCATGGGAAAAAAATTGCATCGAAAATAAATAGTTGAATACCCACATTAGCTAACAGCAGTAGCAAGCAACATGCCACAACACAACACAAATCTATGACATCGCATCACATAGTTACATACTTTTTATATCTTATGTATATAGATTTATATCTTCTATATACATATACTATACATGCTAATAATACATATATACAACACAACGTTTTCAATTTATTTTCGTCATTTAGTCAATTGAAAAAAATTTATTTTAAACACACGCGGCGGCAACAACGATCGCGATAGCTATATACATAGTATATAATAAAATGATGAGCAAAATAAGAAAAAGAAAAATTAAATAAAATAATCAAAAGAAAAAAAACTGGCCAAGAAAAATAAAAAATTAATAAATACATATTTATTTATAACTTGATTGTTTTTCGTTGTTGTTGTTGTTCTTGTTATTACTGTTATACGCTATTGATATGAACAAAGAAATCGATGAAGAAGAAGGTAATTCGAATATGTGATAAATGCAAAAACAGCTGATGACGATAAAAGCTAGAAAGTAGTATCTATCTAGCTTTATATACATTCGTATGTATATATATGTATTCTTATACTCGTGTAAGTACATATATATATATATATATATATATATATGTGTGTGTGTGTGTGTGTGTGTGTGTGTGTGTACATGTATAAACATATTGGCTATTGTTAGCTAAATGGTTAACTGTGACTGCGACTGTTGCTTAACTTAAAGTATATTGTAATTATGTATGTATGTATGAGAATGTGTTTCTGAGCTGCTATTACTGTTGCTCTTAGAAATATTTTCCCCACTTCTCTCTCTCTTGTTTACACTCTCTTGATTTCAAAAAAACAAGAATTTGCTCAAGAGCTACATACCTAGATACACAAGTTGAACAGAGTTGAATTGGCGCACATTTGTAAGTAACCAAATAAACAAAAAAAACAACACCTCAGAGGTTACAACAATATATCAGAAAAATTAAAAATTAGGTAATCAATCCATAAGTATTCAATGCTGAGATTTATTCATCAATTATGAGTATTACATGCATTCTGCATCAATCTCTCTCTGTCTCTCACTCTCTGTTTTTAGTTCTCTTTTTTCTCTCTCTCTCTCTCTCTCTTTTAATTAAATTTTGTATACTTATATGTACTTTTTAGTTTTTCTTCACAAACACATGATAATATTTGCTATTGCAGCAATTTAATAACACCTTAAGGTCAGCGAAAAAGAATTTTTGAAAAACGAGTTTATTATTATACGACACCAAATCAATTTTCTTCGTTTAACAATTTACATATGAGTATGTCTTTGAATAAGAGTACACAATTCGTGAGTAGATTTATCTCATAGATAAACGACACGCTAATGTCTGCATAAGAAAAATAGAATAGAATTTTGATCGGAAAATTGAAATACCGTACGATGATTATAATACAAATGCGATATTTGACAACGCGTTAACCGCACCAACCAAGCTGACTGAACTGAACTGAACTGAACTGAACTGAACTAAACTGAAGTGAATGTTGAATTGAAACGCTCCGAACTTATAAAGAAGAGACTACAATAATGTTGTGGATGGCCAGCAACTACTACGACACAACGACGACAACAACCACAGCAACAGTCTAATGGCGATAACAGCTATGTCGAATACGACAACGGCGACAACAACGACGACTACTAAAACGACAGCACTAATGGCACTCATATGTGACGGTCACGATACAGTTTCTCAAATATTCTTCATCATTTTTTACATTCACTAGAGTATGCAGATGTTTTTTCTTTTTTTGTAGAAGAATTGTGCTCACTCTTTGAATATCGCAGAACAATAACAACAATATGATAAGCACTATTCAAAATTAATATTATTTGTGTATATCTTTTTTTTTCATAACCAAAAATTAATATAATCTATAAATATACATGTACGAGCAGAAGAAACCTTAAAATTGTAAAATAATGCAATTGCAGCTTAACCAAACCACCACTGAGCCACATTGGCAATACAATGCAATACAGTGCAGACATCAGTTAGTAGACCAATACATACAGATGTATGTGTGTATAGTAATATACATGTTATATAAAAAATATCACTCATTCACATATACCATAAACAATTGCATAGTGCATCCAACTGCAAGAGAAAATTACACACACAAAAAAAAGAGAATGAACACTTGCCTTAAAATTCAACTCAAAAATAACTCATATGTACATAAATACATCTATAGTAATATGTAATACAAAAATAATAATAATAATAATAATAATAATAACTAAGTGGAAAGCCCACTAGAAACAACTGAAAATAAATATGCATGTAAAAGTGTGATACGTATACTATTATTGTAATACATATCATACTCAATCGCACACTGTTTCGCTCACAGTATAATATTTATATACATTCTGCTCTCAAACGTCACTTGAAATATGTTGATATATACAGAAATTAACAAAAAAAAAACATTAATTAATATTCGCATCATTTTGACACTGACAGCTTTTGACTGTCAGTCAATACTATGTCTTCACGGGACAAAGTGAATCACTTTATGCTTGAACAAAGTCAGGCACAAAATAGAGCACTTTTTAAAAATATGAAAAATAATCTGCGAGGCGCAAGCAAATTTGCCACATTCGTGGATCAAAAACCATAACATGATTGTCGTCGTTTGACGCCAATGCATTTACAGTGACATTTTGATGCGCATTTTGAAGTGGTGGTGGTGGTGAGAAAATTCTCCTATTTTTTGTTTTTCGAAAATGCTGCTATTATGGACAACAACAGAAAGATTGAGCACCGTGCCATACAACCAACTAGAGATGAGCGCCGTGCGTGAATTTCTCCGTGACACACTGTGTCACGGAGAAATCACGAAAATTTCGTGAATGGGCGTGACTAAAATTTATTCATGCGTAAACGTGTGTGAGTACAATTTTGCCGTGATTCACGAATTCTTCATATTTCATTTTCGAAAACCTTCTGAAAATTTTAATTCGATTTTTAAATAAAATTAATGTGGCAGCATTATTCATCGGTATGGTCAACATATTTTCCCCCTCACTAAAGGTTAAGTTGGCATTACTGTAATTCGCTTGAATACAATTATCCCGAAATTCAGTTCAATTTGTGAAATCAGTTTCTGGCGTGCAAAAATTTGCATATTGGCAATCAAAATATTTTAAGCGAATTTTGAAGAATATAAGTGTTTATTTAAGCGTTTGCGTACTGGTGAGTAAAACAATTAAGCTTAAAATTCCGGTTGTGCCAGTTGAGCGCAAAAAAATTTCTGCACAAAGTAAAACAGCACCCGTGTCAGTGAAACATTTATATCCATAGGTAACAATGAGTGGATTTAAAAGGAAACTCGAAATTGAAAGGGATTTAAAGAAAAATCCGGAAATCGCTACAAATTTGCTATGCCAAGCAAATCCAGAAGCGATGTTTGGACAAGATTTAAAATTATAATTTTCGAAGACAAGTGTGAAAATTTCGCGCAGTGCAATATATGCATTCTGACGTATTCAACAAAAGTTGGCACGGGTAGTCTTCTGAGACATAAATGTTCAGCGGTGTTGCAACCAGGTGCCAATCAACGTACGATTACTGACTTTGGCGTGAAGAAAATTTCGGAGAAAACCAAACAATCACTTATTAAAGCACAAATAAAATTTATAACCGGAGATTTAAGACCCCTCAGTGTTACAGAAGGTGAGTGGTATTTTAAATAAGAAATTTATACTGAGGGCACTTAAAGTGGGGAGTAAGATTCAGTTTATTTATGAAAACTTGAAAATATACGAATGGTGCCCATATTTATATGTATGCATATCGTTGAATTACAAATGCAAATAAGATTTTTTGACACATATACATATTGTTAAAATTTAAAAATATGTAAAGTACATCATGCATATTTTGCGCATTTTATGAAGCATTGTTAAATAAGATTTGTTTGATTACGATCAAAATTCATTGATTTTATTAAACTTGTCACTTTTTCAGATGAATAAAAAAGCTTTCGAACGGTGTATGAAGCATAATGGTTTTCAAAAATGCTCAATGTTTAATTGGGATGTAAAAACAAAATTTTGAAATTTTATTATTTTTTATGGATTTTGTGTGAAAATAGATTTTTTTAGTTAAGACTCGCATTAGTGCTTCTTATAAGCAATTTGTTTTCAAATGTTTTTTTGTATCATAATTGTTGTATTTTCAGGAGATGGTTTTAAGCAGCTTGCTCAAACTTTGATTGACATTGGAGCAAAATACGGAAACCAGAACGTGGAAGATATTTTATCGACCAGGCGAGTATAGTCAGAGAAGCTTTTTGACACTTACTGCTCATTATATTACTGATGATTTTAAATTAAAAACTAATGTCTTAGGGACCAGAGAATTTTTGCTTGGTAAAAAAATAGGGATAAACATTTACAGCTGTTTTGAGGAAATCTTAAGGGATTTTAAAATTGAAAATAAAATTTCAGCAAGTGTTATTGTAACAGACAATGGCGCCAATGTTGTAGCTGCGTTTAGGAATTACAAAAGGCTGTCGTGTGCATGCCATAATTTAAATTTAGTTATGTCTGATGTTTTAGAAAAAGGGGAAATCCGTCAACTATCCGAATTGATAGACGCTTCAAAAAAGCTTGTAAGCTACTTTAAGCATTCAGAGCTTAATAACAAATTATCTACATCTTTGAAGCAACATATAAAAACGCGGTGGAATTCATTGTTTATAATGTTGTCAAGCATTCAGGAAATGCAGCATGAGATTCAACAACTGCTAATAGAAAGTCATGAACTTCATAAAATGTCCTCAGTAAATTCAAATTTATTAGAGAAATTACTGGAATTTCTGATTCCTTTCAAATGTTGCTCTGAAAACTTAAGCGGGGAATTATATCCAACTATACACGAATATGTTTTGTGGTATAAAAAACTTATAAAACAGTGTGAGGTCAATGCGTCTGATTCCGAAGTCATTGCCGAGTTGAAAAGAAATACTGAACTATCTTTAAATAAAAGGTTTCAGCCAAGTTCAGTTCACTACTTGAGGTTATTTCTAAATCCTCCGTATAAAAAGCTTCAATTCTTACCTCAAGAGCAACGCGAACATATAATATTCACTGCAAAAGCAATGCTCGAAGATAACGTAGAAAGCAAACCGAAAAGTAGCGTTAATCATGATGTCAATTTTGAAATATTAAATGATTCTCCCTCTACTTCCAAAAGGGTTAAAACACATACAGTGGCTCACAGCTTATTTCGTACAGTGTATATATTTTTATGTAAATGGCTGTAACATCGAAACTAAAAAACTTATCGATAAGTTTTGAATGTAGATGTCTGTGTATGTGTTTAGTAAACCTAATAAGAAAACGGGGAACCCCAAAAATTGTTCTTTTTGTCATGCAAGAGAGAAAAACTATTGATCAGCTGATTTTCAGCTCACATCTTATTTCGTACACAAACTTCAATGTAAGTAAGTTTCATTCTGCCGCGCAGTTACAAAGTTTTTTTGAATTGTATGAGTTTTTGGACCTTTTTAACTATTATAACAATTTTTATTATTCTTATTTTAAATAGTTAAAGTGCTGTAAATTAAACATTTAGCGTTATGGGTCGTCGTACAACGATGGAACAGCGTAAACTGGTAATTAACCATTTTAGGAAAGGTCAGAGTGTGCGAAAAATTGCTGAAATGACAAATTTAAGTGCCTCAACTATCCAATACATCATTCAACGCTTCATTCGCGAAAATCGGTTGGAGAACAAGGGCAGAGAAGCACCTAATAAGATTTTCAACGCATCAGACGAGCGTTATATTGTACGAAAAATTAAGAAAAATCCAAAGTTATCCACTCCGAAGTTGGCTGCAGAGGTTCAGCGTGAAATAGGAAAATCATCCAGTGCTGAAACTGTCCGACGTGTGCTGCGCAATCATGACTTGAACGGTCGAGTAGCCCGAAAGAAACCATTCATTTCAAAAATGAATATACAACGCCGACTTGACTACGCCAAAGAGCATATTATTAATACTCCTGCGTTCTGGAATACCGTTATTTTCGCGGATGAGTCTAAGTTTAATATTTTTGGCTCGGACGGAATGTCATATGTTTGGCGTAAAGCGAATACCGAGCTAAACAAGGAGAACCTTAAGCCCACAGTGAAGCATGGTGGCGGTAGCGTGATGGTTTGGGCCTGTATGTCAGCAGCCGGAGTAGGTGAATTGGTTTTTATTGAGGAAACAATGGACAAAATGAAGTACCTCGAGATTCTGAAAAACAATTTACTTCAAAGTGCAGACAAACTGGGTTTGCGGGAAGAATTTCGGTACTACCAAGATAATGACCCAAAACATAAATCTGGGATTGTGCAATCTTGGCTTATTTGGAACTGCCCACACTTGATGTCTCCACCACCACAGTCACCTGACATGAATGTGATTGAAAATCTTTGGTCTATTTTGGACAATAAAATAAGAACACACAAGATTTCTAATAAGCAAGACCTAAAGAAGGTACTGATGGAAGAATGGAAAAAAATCACACCAGACATCACTCAAAAATTGGTGGATTCAATGCCAAATAGACTCCAGGCTGTCATTAACGCTAAGGGATGTCAACTAAATATTAAAATCAACTTACTTTGTTTTTAGTTTGAACTTAAAGAGACTGTACGAAATAAGCTGTGACATGAATTTTCCTATTTTTTTCTTATTTTATTTTTTTATAGTGTCAAACACTAAAATTTTGAAAAAGTAAATTTTGGAAAATAAAAAACAAACCTTCCTTTCTAAAATGGCATTTATATTTTGTTCAAATTTTTGCTATATTAGGAATTACGACTGCAGCAATTTTTAAACTGTCACTGTACGAAATAAGCTGGGAGCCACTGTACATCTTTCGATGAATTTAAAGATAATGTAAATGATTCTCAAGTTTCGCTTAGTGAAGCAATTGATTGTGAAATACAGCTTTATTTGAACAAGACCATTATGGAGAGTTGTGATGATGTTTTAAAGTTTTGGGAGACAGCCACAGATTTTCCATTTTTGAGAAGCCTTTCAAGGCAAATATTAAATATACCAGCTAGCTCTGCAACTAGCGAACGAGTTTTTTCTGTTTCTGGCAGAATTTTAGAAGAACGACGAACACGACTGCTCGGTGAAAACCTTGATAAAATATTATTTTTAAATAAAAATATGAACTAATGTTAAGATATCTTATATAATGTACATAAGCAATTAGTACCTATGCATAATAATACTTTTGTATAACATTTTCTGTGAAATATGGAATATATGTACATTGTACAAATCTTACACTAAAAGCATTTTAATAGTGAATTTTTAATGTGTAGCGAAATTCGTGAAAAGGCGTGCATGAACGTGCGTGAATAAAAAAACTGGCTTCGTGAGCATGCGTGAACGTGAGCCAAATTTAAAAAAAAAATCATAAGCGTGCGTGATTTTAAAAATTGCTTATGTGAGCATGCGTGAACGTGAGTGAATTTCACTCACGCGCCCATCTCTACAACCAACAATCGAATGCGCGCTATTTTCGGAAATCGTATTATCAACCGCTTCGGCGATGTCAATTGTACGGCGCCGTGTAAGATCGATGTTATACGGGCAATCACGAAACTATTCAGTTTTAATTTCAAATTTTTCCGTTTTTTTTTTTTTTTGTTTGAAGATTTTTGAAATATATTTCAAACTTAAGCCCTTTGCATATATTGTTGAAAATATTATTGGTACTAATTTATAATCTGTTGGATTATCTTTATTTTGACACATTTGACAATCTAATTGATTGCACTTTGCTGCTTCCTTCCTACTACCTTCGAAAAAATCCCCAAACATGTTCGATGTTTCCCGTTGAGGAATGAATATTCTTCCCGAATGCACTTATAAATTTTATCATTGATTCTGACGTATTCGAAGATAACGTTGTTTAGTCAGCTGTATCTACAACAAATATTTTGAGATATTTGTTTTGATATGAACCCAGCAAACCAAAATATGAGCGCTTAGAAAAAGGATTTATAAAAATGTGAAAATAGAGAGCGTTTTGAGAGCACACAAAATTATTCTTAAATGACTCTAAATAGGCTTCAAAAATGACTGCTTAGGGAGATGATTCTTAAAACACTCAGAAGTAAATATTTTATGACTTAGCAAAAGCAATTTCGGAAGCTTTTTGAAAAGGCTATTTTCTGAAAATTATTTATAGCTTTATCTGATGAACAAGTTTAATACAAAAATACCATTTCTGGCAGTTTTCGGATCGTTTATGATTGTATTATGAACTCCTTATGAGCGTGAACGATCCGGAATAGAAGTTAGAAAAGTGTCTTATCTGACTCTTATGATTTGCTGGGGACAGAATCAAGATCTATGTATGTGAGATCAAGCTTTAGTTTCGATCCTGAAAATATGCTCTCTTTATATTTTTGTATGTGAAATTGTATATCAAACAACTATTAACATTTGCATATGCCATGTGTCCGAAAACAATTATGTACTATAAACACTGAATCGATATGACAAACGAAGAAAAAAGTGAGAGCAAAGTGGAGTTTTTTCATTGATTATGCAAATTTTTCTCGAAAAATTATTTCGCAAATACTATTATAATTTTTTAAAGCAGACAAACGTATTAATATACAATATTAATACCATTTATATTATTAAATATTAAAAAATTGTTTTTATTTCATTCGCCCACAACACAATATACTATTGATCACAAAAAAACTGCCAAAGAAACGATTCATTCCATATTCACAAACTTAAAAATTTCGACAATTTCGTGGCCCCGTCGGAATTAATGATCGGACAACAGAAAAAAATGTGAAATGTTTTTGAAATTAAGTGTAGCGAGTCAAAATTATCGGATAAATGGGATCTTCCCAATTAGATCATAATATACTGAATACAACGATTTTCTTTATTTTATTCTATTTTTTAAAAAATAAACATTTTTATTTGGACCACCCTTTCTGGTATTGAATGTATACGTATTACAATTTTAGTACTATCGTACTTAGACTTCTAAAAATATCTCAAAGATTCTAGAGTTTGAAAAATCAAAAAATGATACCTATGATACCTATGGGCCCCAAAGGCCCCTTTTGGCCGATCTTGCTTTCCAGTACTGTTATGTGTGCTATATTTTGGACACTATTTGAAGGGACTCACTTACTGATTAGCCGAATAAGCAATTTCGAACGGCAGAACTCTTGAGACATCACTTTTCCACATAGCTCTTCTTTTACTGCCAATTTCCAAAAGAATTGCCAATTTCTTGCCGACAAGTGGATACCGCCATTAAAGTTTTGCGTCAGCCGAGGATTAAAGCAACTGATCTAGAGGTCAGAAGGCCAACGAACTAACGACATCAAGCAACTAACTAGTTTTAATGGAAATACAATTGTAGTATTTAAAAAGGGTACTTCTTTATTTTTCTTATTGAGCAAAATGGCAAAATGCCTTAGCAGCATCTAGCTGTTGACAAATATAAATGTGCATTTTAAGCATTAAAAGGTTTTAAGAATTTTTCTCCAGCTGCAATCTTTTTCCGGAAAATATTAAGCTACGAATGTATTTAGTGAACTAGTGAACCTTGTCGCAATAATTTTTTTTTTTTTGCTATTATAAATGCTTCTAAAATTTTAACATTTTATTAAATATATTATTAATTATAATATGACAAATATATGTAGGTATTTAAATAATACATAATTTTAATTCCAATGGATATAATGTATTAAATATCTCCTAGTCTATATATTAAACAACATGTAACTGTGATTTGCGGTTAATTTTAATTTACACATTCATTGTTACTTCCTGCTAAGGTAATGAGCAGCATTATTAGTCATATTCTGTAATAGTTCAACTTCACACATTTGTATTGCAACACAAATTGATTATTGCAAAAATATGCAGACATATATGTACACATTTGCACGTACAACAATGTATTCATATACATATATAGTTGAATGTCACTATAAATATACGAATGTACAGTATATGCGTATTCATTTTAATTACTAGTATTAATTTTATTATAAATATTTTCGCTCGATGTATGTTCTTTCTATAACAGGATGAACCGTAAACAATAAAATAATAATAGTAATAATAAATAAAAAATATAAATATTTACCTATTAGATATTAAATATTAATTAACACATTGTATGCGGACGTCTACGGGGCAACAGCGTCTCTACAATGCTCGAGAAGTGTCAAAACAATTTTACTGCACAACGCATAAAATGTGCTAATGATGCAACAACAACACACTATTTGTGTAACCAACTTTTTGTAAAGTATAAATTTTGAAAATTATTTATATGCAGGTCTGAGCGTGTGAAATGTTTTGTTAACTCTTCCAAATAAAGAAACTGGAAAAGTATATTTGCCGAAGAGACCATTGGTTCAAAATCAATTTTACGATAACTTCAAAATTATGCACTCGATTTTTTATTTTGTTATGACATTGGAAAGGAGAAATATATACGCATATAACAGTATATAACTTTCTATATTCCAATAAATGATGATAGCGATAGTACGCCTAATACATACATATATCGAAAATGTTAAATTTTTATACCAAATTTTCGAACTGTGGTAGAATTTCGGTTATGGGCTAATTGAAATGCTTCAGAAATTGGGGGGTATAACTTGAGTTACTTATTGTATTTGAGAATGGGTCTTCCGACATTGATGACGCCTAAAACCAAAATATAGTGCTTATCGTGACTTTTTAAACGATATAAAGGGTTTTCCAATAGATGTTATGATTTTAAAATGTCATAGCAGCCATATTGAAAATTGAAATGTCAAATGCTGTCATTTGTATTCAGTAGAGTGTAACAATTCATGATGGTAAAATACACGCTTCAACAACGCTTGATTACTATCCAAAAATTAACGTGCACCTTGTGAATTATATGGTCCACATAATCGACCAAATGTGCTTGCCATTCCTCGAATTGTTGAAAAATTGTAATCAAAATACACGCTACATGATACGAAAAAACCAAAAAGACATTGAAATATAAGAAATGAAGAAAATATTGAAGCTGGGGTATTTTAAAAAAGACTTGAGTTTACATTCATATAAGATTGTATTCACTCAAGAACTCAAGCGTCTAAATCATCATAGCCGTCGTAAGTTAACTGATTGAGCATTAAAACCAATTGAAACAGATAATGATTTTGCTAACAAAATCATCTTTTCAGACGAAGTTCATTTTTATCTAAATGGACTTGTTAATAAGCAAAATTGTCGTTTCCAGAGCGATACTAATCCACAAGAGGTTGTTGAGAAGCCAATGTAACCTGAAAATATAACAGTGTGCTGTGATTTATGGCATGGTGGAATTATAGCTCAATATTTTTTTTTTTTATTGATAAAGATCAAACTGTTACAGTTATTGGTGAACAATACAGAGCGATTTTAACAAATTTTTTGTCGGCACAATTGGTTTCAACAAGACGGTGCAACTTCTCACACTGCTACGGTTACCATGGACTTATTAAGTTTGGTGAATACATAATTTTAAGAAATACTACTGTTAACTGGCCTTCGAAAGGTAGAAATCATTAGTGTATGCAGATAAACCACGAACACTTGAAGCTTTGAAACAGAATAGTGAAAGTTGTATTGTTGGCATTAAACCAGATTTATTGCATACAAAAAAAAATAAATATGTGGCAATTAAAGCCCCGAAGGGCTCATTCGCCGAGCTTCTCTTCCATTACTGTTGTTTGTGTTAAATTTTTGGAAGTATTAGAAGGGACCTACTTATTTTAGTCGGTTCCGAAAGGCAGAACCCTTATGACACTTTTTCTGAGCTTTGTCACAGAGTTCTTTTAAAAGCTTTTCCATTGCAAGTTGTTACTGTCGGAAGAATTTCCAATTGCTTGCCGACAGGTGGGTACCGTTCGAAAGAAAAATCTTTTCAATATTAAATTTGTCATGCATCAGCCGGGGATTGAACCGCGACCTACAGATCAGTAGGCGAACACACTAACCACTGAGCTACAGCACCCATTTATTGCATAGAGACATTGAAAATTGGACTCATCCCATTCGGTTCTGTAAACAAAATCGAGGTGGTGATTTAAAATTACTTTCGGTTCAAATTACTGAGTACCAATTTTCTGAAAATGGCAATGTTCCACTAAAAAGACAAACAATGCTCGTAAAATGTTCATAGGACCCCTTAAAATTTCACAGATTTAATTCGTTTAGCTTCTTGAATTAAATGTGGGTTAATTTCTTAATTTTTTTGGTTAATTTTTTAATTACTCCTAAAAATTGAACAATGTATGAGATCTTGCCGGAAAAGGTTAAAGAAGAGGAAAAGAAAAACGAAAATTTTACTGATTCTAATCAATCAAGCAAAAAAAATTATAGTTAATCTAGCGACTTAATCAAAGCCTCTAATAACTGAAATACGAATTTTCAAAAGGAAAACGCTTATTTATTGTTACTAAAAATAGAATATACAAATTTTATTGCAATTATATTAAAAATGACTGTATATCAGTCTATTCTTCATGAAACTCAGTTGGTTTGATGAAAATTGTCTGCGACGAAAGAAAGAAAGAAGAAACATATGCTGGATGTTGCAACAACACGTACTTTAATTCACTGAGGTGTGTGAGCAGGTGCACTGACTTGATTAAAATTTCTTTTCTTTTTCTGTATACCAAGCCTTTCTGCACAAAACTTGTTTATACAATTAGTCCAAACGGTTAAAATAATAATCTGAGTTTATTGCATTGTAAGTTTAAAGATAATCCACCAACAAAATTCCTTTTGCATCATAAAAAACTGGTAGCCAATAACTTGTTGCCGATTTCTGAATACAAAAACGCTCCAAATGCTGCCGATAATAGGTTTGCGTTTAATTTTTAGCGAATGCGTAACTCATTGTGCACATTATTTGAAATCCAAAACTTCACTAAAAGCTCGGCTCACACTGCCGAGATTGCCTAGATGCCTAAGGCTTCAGCCAATCGACAAACTTCCAGAATCATATCTGAATTTTTCTATCATTTGTACGCTTTTTTCTTCACGTGGATCGTCTTCAATGCTTCCAGATTCACCTAACACATTTACCATTCCGGTACGAATTTGCATTCTATTTTACAAAGAATCTAATCACTGCAAAATGTTCAATTTTTTTCATTGTAAAAAATACACTGACCTCTTACTCTTAGCACTAATACATATCTCATTATTTAGGTACACCTATACTATTCCATTTGCTTTACAATTGATACTAAATATTTACACCACTTAATCAAAAAGTTCTTGATAAATTTAACTACTTTATTCAACAAAATTTCCACACAAAAAATATGAATTTTCTACAGAGGGAAAAACCCTAAATAGAAAATTTTGGCAAATAATTGAAGTAAAAATGCAATAGAATATTTAAACACACTCGCACACGTATCCATACATGGAAGCACCGAAATGTACGTAGGTATTTATAAAATATAAATTACGAATTGGCATGAATAAGAGAATGTGATAATAACATATGTATAGGGAGTGAATGGCAAACCAACAAAAGCGTACAAGAGAATCGCCGCCAGGTGAGAATAACCAATACAACAACAAAAGTGTAGAAGAGTAAAATAAACTCACATATGTACATGCATACATATGGAAGTACATCGTTGATAATAGAATGGGTTAAGAGCAGGGACAATGTTTAAATGAATGTTCAATGAAAATGTTGGTATTTTAAGTTATTCATATAAAAGAACTTATGTTGTTGTTTTTGTATTTTGAGGAAATGTTTGTAACAACTAAGATATGAGATTTTAATTTTTACTATTTTGCTTTCCTATAGATGTACTAAACAAATAGAAAGGTAAATGAGTATTTGCATATATGTATGTAATTATAAAAACTAAAAATACATATGTACTTGATATATTTTCAATTAGCCAAAAATGATAGAAGAAAATTTTTGGTTCGATCAACCAAGAGATATATAAAGAAAGACAATCAATATTCATGAAATATATGTATGTATGAATGTATGTACAAGATTTTATGTAATACAAGATTGATTATATTCTGAAAAAAAAATAACTTACGTCGTAACGATTGTTGCTGCAGCGTCCAAAATTGGTCATTTTATTATTATATTTTTTGATTTCTAATTTCTTAAACTTATATATGACCTCAAGGGAAGTTGTGCGTTATCGTATTATTTGTATTGTATTATTTGATTATTAGCAAATAATAAACAGCCATTGAAAAAGCATAAGCAATTTTTTGCTCAATCTTGTCGTTATAGGTGATGTTACTTTTTTCCTGAATACAGCTATGACTTTCTGATTATCATTTCTTGACAATTCTCTGTTCTACTTCCTTTCTTGCTTATGCGATTACGTTTTTATATTCAAATTTTAGCTCAAATAATGCGTAATTTCCAATTTGTTCGTTTCAGTTTCCATACAAAACAGAAAAGAAGCTGATTTTGGCATAAAACTGCTTTGCTTTTCTACATTTTTTGTTGAATTTTTCTTTTGTCATTAATGTATATAAAAATGTATCTTTTTTTGTTATATTTCTCGATATGCAACACACAGATACAATACTTGATACACTTGTATTCTTCTTTTTCGTTGACTTTGCTTCGTTCCGATTTGCACGTAACAATCAGAATTTTTCACACATATCCAATCAGAATTTGAAGAAAATATAAAAATTAGATGAAAAAAATGTAAGAAAAAAAAACAAAACAATTTTGTACATAAAATAGTTTTAATTCTATGCTGAAGAGTTCGCCCTATTGCGATGTTGATTTTTTTTGTAATGGTGCGATGGGATTCCAATAAGTGATTGATTTTTTCTTACTTTACGCTAAATTACTATTATATTCTTTATTATATTCAAAATTTATATGCCGAATTTACTTCGATTATGTCGTTTGTGCTTTGCTCTTTGCCATATAACCACGGTCGAGTCAAGTCAAAAAATGATATTATGTATATTTCTATTTTCTGAATAGAAGAAAAACATAAATACATTAATTTCTCCAATTTTTCGTTCTGATATTTGCACAAAATTGCACCACGGTACGCAGCCGACGAAAGTTGAAAGCGAATTAATTAAGTACTGGTTGGTTGTTTGACTGCTGGTTGATTATACGAGATACAGACGATGTTGTTTCGTTTACTTTTTTACTTTTATATTCCTTTTTCTTTGTTTACTTTTTTCGTTCATAATATGGTTGTTGTTTTTGTAAAAGTTTTTTTGTTGCTCTTTTCCTTTTGTATTCAATACTCCTCACAAACAATTCTTCTTCGCCATTTCATTCTTTTTATATTGTGTTTTTTATTTTTATTTGTTCCTCTTTCTATTCGATTTTTATCACCACACTTTTATGTTCGTCATTCAGATCTCACTCAGCGTTGCTTTTTTATGGTCTGAAAGTATCAATTCTACTACAGGATGATCACGGATGAGGATTTGAATAATAGCAAAAATTTCAATTCTCATAAAATTAATTTCCAAATAAATAACATATAAATGACACATAAATACATTAAACTCATAACACAATAAGTAATAGAAAGTCCTATGTACTTTCAAGAAAGAACTTAAAAAGATTAATGGCCCAATAACTACAAGGTATGGTAACGTGAGGTAAAGTAACGTAAACGTAGAAAATACATCGATAAACCACTAAGGACCAGTTTTTCAGTGCAAGTTTTAACGAGGTTTACTAAGTTTACGGAAACGGAGCTAAAATTTAAACTTGTTTTAAGCCGCTGTAAGAAAAGATGTACTGGGATGCAAGAATAGACAGCTGAACAACAGATAGCAGATAGTTCTCAGTTTAACCCAGCTAGATTGGACGTTTAAACATAGTTAAACTACGCTGTAATTTGACCTAAACACAACTCGAGTTTAAACTTAGTTTAAACAAGAATTATGGTTAAACTGGCACTGAAAAAAAGTCGCACCTTCCAGTCAGAGGCTTCAACGAAGAGAAAATAAGCACATCGTTGCTAAGTTCGGAAATTGGAGTTAATGGAAACAAAAAATTGTTAGTTATTGTATGAAAGTATTCAACTGTTTAAATTAACTTGTTAACAGAGGTAGGATGAATTAGTATTGAAGTTGACGACAATGCTATCATCATTACTGCAGAAGACAGCACGGTGAACGAGGAAAATAAAGAAAATTTGCCCTTTCACTCTTCAAAATTATTTGAAGAAGCCTCAAACCCTGCCCTAAATCTGCAGAACACTAACAACTCGAAGAGGTGGAAGAATTACGAAAGGAATTGTAAATAAGTCGCACAGTTGAACCAATAAATATATAAATATATATTGTATAAGTTTATTGCAAACGTAGTAAAGCGTTAAAGAAAGAAAATTTACTCCTGCGCAGACTTCAGAAAAAGCATTCCGGAAAGCGTAACGCCTTAAAACTCTTCTTTAAGCAGACGGAAAGGAAGTATATATATAACATACAAGTTTTAAAAATGAGTTTTGGAAAACTTGCCCAAGAATGTTAAAAATGGGTTACTCATAACAAATAATTTTGTACAAAAACATATTGAACAATCTTAAAGTAGTAACTGCAATATTAAGCTAAAGAAATTGTTCTTACGGGCGAGGATGTTCTTCAAGATTAGAAAACTAAACAAAGAAATGGAAGAGGTCACTCACAAGAAAAAAGAAAATTCACTTAAATTGTAACTTAGTTTTATTAATTCTTTTTTAATTCGTTTTTTAATTGTTATTATAACTATTTAATTCTTTTTTAATTTTCATACATGTATACATATGTGCATAATAAAACTTGTAATGAAAATTCTGGAGTATGCCCACAGAGTATAAATAGGGCCAGTTGTTGAGAGATGAAATCAATTGAATTCCGAGAGTGATCACGAAAACATTGATACAGTATCAGAAGCAAAAGTTGTAAGTACATTAAAGAGTTATTGTAAATAGAGTTAATTAAATAAATTGTTGCTGAATATAGTTGTACAAAATAAGTGGTGCAATGATTATTAACAGAATCCAGTGATCGAACAGGGTTGATTCGAGTAGAATTAAACGCTCACAAAATAAAAACGTAACAATATTTTGACAGTGGTGCAAATACAAATGAACTAAAAGAGATTTCAAGTGCGGTTTGTTGAAAGTGCATTTTAAAGCTCGAATATAAGGATTATATTATTGTACAGAGAATAAAAGGAGAATAAATTTTGCTCGCAGTCAAATTGATTTCTTGATCTTCTTCTAGTAATTTATATTCCTCTAGAAATTAGTAAGTAAAGCAAACACAATCATCGCAGTTTCACGATTTATTGCATTTTTAATGAAATTAAAGACACTCCAAGGAGTTCGCTTATTACCTCGAAACCGGTCACGAAAAATCTCTCTCGTCCTACAATTAAAAAGTAGTGAGCGCTCTCGAATTTCTTTTATTCTCATAAATACATTAATTTTTATTGCTTCCTCGTATTCAAAGTCACTGCATTCATCACTACTCCAATCAAAATCCAAGTTAAAAAAAATTGTTTTAGTTTTTCTTAGTTATGGGTATTTACGAGTAGGTCCTTAAAATTTTATTTTGCAACTAATAATCATCTGTTCACAAAGATAAGAACGACTTAAGTCGGCAACTTGGCGAACTTGAGTTGAACTTATGTTTTGCTAAGAAAATAGTTGTTGAAACGCAAAATCGTAAACTAACGTAGATATAATTTTAACTTATAAATGCATTTTAATACCGGCCCTTAATAATATATTTAAGACATATTTTTTCATGCTACCCTTTGTGTTTCTTTATCAAGTGTTCCGGCATGTTAATATAAACATTGTTGCATTTTTAAGCTGTCGTCAACATATTTGCTATAGTTGGGCGATTTCTGTCTAATTGGTTCATTATCCATCAATATAAAAACGGATTTCATTGTGTTCTTTAAAATAAGTTAAAATGGCCAACTACACAGAAGATCAATTATCGGGTAAGTTAGAGTGTGTCAAAAAGGAAGAAATTTAAAGTATTTGAACATTAATACTCGAATGTATTTGTTTGCTTAATTGGGAGTTTCTGACCGTTTCCGCAGAGCAGATGAGTCACCCCATAGAAGATTCATAAGAACTCTGAAAAGCATTACCATTTCAACCAAATTGCGAAATGATTGTAATTCTAGTTGATTATCCTCGAGATTACGTTATATTAGATTCCTGTACTGCCAACTAAATGTTGCAATGATTAATGTTCATTGAACCTATACCCTTACGAAGTGTATGTGTATATATATTTATATTGGAATTATTAGATTATTGCTTCTTGATGGCACTCCTGCTTTTGCTGGTACTGCCCGAATGAACTCAAAAAGTAATTTGTTGATGGTATTTATATGTATCGTACACTATAGGTATAAGCATACATCGTTGCCCATTCGCAGACATTGATGTCAATGCATTTATGGCACTGGTTGATATATTAGTGGCCACTAGTTTGAGGTCAGTCTGTTTTTTTTTTATATATAACTATATTATTGCTTTGCTTTTTAATATTTGAGTATTCAGTTAATTGAAATATATCCAACATCCCAAAAAAAATTAATCAAATAAATAATAGTCATGTATCGATTATAGAATCAATAACTACAGAATTTACGCAATTAAAATTCCAATTCTAGATTATTGTCCACATCAGCAATTAGATAAAGAACATGTACAGAGTTGTGTACCATACTCGAATTTATTACCAGTCGTAAACAATACCACATTTATAGACATATACATAAGTGTATAAGTATAGACATACATCATTGTATTGTATGTATACGAATTTCGAATTTTATTGTAAAATATTTTCATTATGATGCACTTAATTGTTAAGAATAACTAGTATAAAATATGTAACCTTTTATGGTGCTTTCAACCAATATACAATTTCAAGTTGCAATGTTATACGCTACAATCGATACGCTTGACATATAGATTGAACTATATGAAATACGTACTTACTTACTTACTTATGTGGCCATAACAACCGAATATCGATTTAGGCCGAAAATAACATGCTTCGCCAGCCATCTCTGTTCTTCGCTAGCTGGCGCCAGTTAGAAATTCCAAGCGCCGTCAGGTTCTCCAGTACTTGGTCTTTCCACCTGAGGTTTGGTCTTCCTCTTTTGCGTCGTCCTCCAGCGGGTTCCGAATATAACACCTTCTTAGCTGGAGCGTGTTCTTCCATTCGCTCGACATGACCTAGCCAGCGCAGCCGCTGGATTTTGATGCGCTTTACTATGTCAATATCGGCATACAGCTCGTACAGCTCATGGTTGTACCTTATTCGGTACTCGCCACCAACGCAAATAGGTCCAAAGATCTTGCGTAGGACTTTTCTCTCGAAAACTCCAAGTATTCGCTCATCCGAGGTGGAAATTGTCCAGGCTTCAGCGCCATATGTTAGGACAGGCATGATGAGAGACTTGTAGAGTGTAGTTTTCGTTCTTCGAGAGAGGGCTCGACTTCTCAATTGCTTACTCAGCCCAAAGTAACACCTGTTAGCAAGAGTTATCCTACGCATGATCTCCAAGCTGACGTCATTACTACTGTTAATGCTGGTTCCAAGATAGACAAAGTCCCTTACTACTTCAAAAGCGTAGTTGTCAACAGTGACGTGCTGTCCAAGACGCCGGGACTCTTTGTTTGTTGACACTAGATACTTCGTCTTGCCCTCGTTCACCGTGAGACCCATCCGACGCGACTCTCTTTCCAACTCTGAGAATGCTGCACTGACTGCTCGCGTGTCAATATATGTGTACACTCATGTGAATTTTACAATTTTTGTTTTATCACATTAAAGGCGTGTCATATGACTAATTAAGCCAAAAATTGTGACATGTTTAACGAAAATATATGTTCCTTGCAAATAAAAAATGTTACGATAGTACACTACTCTCACCGCTGATTAATATATATTGAGTTACATCTGCACAATCAAAACCACATCCATACACTTATAGTGACACACATATGCCAAATATGATAGTAAAGTCTATTTGTGTATTTTAGTTGTATTGCAACGAGACAATCGTGCGGTTGTCAATTATAAATCAGCATCGTCTAATCAATAGCAGATAGTTATAAAAATGTACATGTACGATCCGCCACAAAAATATACATTTTCTACTGTCGAAGGTTCGACATAAACTTTTGTTAACTATATACATATTTCTTTAAAATGATATCATTCTCTTCGTTACAGAATTTCAAGAAGCATTTAACCTTTTCGATAATCGTGGTGATGGCAAAATTCAACTTAGTCAAGTGGGTGAATGTTTACGTGCCTTGGGACAAAATCCAACGGAATCTGATGTAAAAAAATGTACACATCAGTTAAAGCCGGATGAGCGAATCTCATTTGAAGTGTTTTTACCAATATATCAAGCAATTTCGAAGGCACGCTCCGGTGACACTGCTGATGATTTCATTGAAGGTCTTCGTCATTTCGATAAGGATGCAAGCGGTTTTATATCGACAGCAGAATTGCGACATTTACTTACAACACTGGGTGAGAAACTCACCGATGAAGAGGTCGAACAGTTGCTGGCCAATCAAGAGGACTCGCAAGGCAATGTTAATTATGAAGAATTTGTGCGTATGGTTATGAACGGTTAAAATGAAAAACAAAAATACATATTAAAGAAGGAAAGCAGTTCATGTAATTCCATAATTAACATATTTAATATTTATAGAAATTGTTAAATTAAAGTAAAACACGGATACACAAGTATTTTAAAAATAAAGTTTTATATTACACAAAAGAAAACTGAAAACTTTTCAAAATGGAGCTCATATTTCTAGATATTTAATAATTATACCTACTAATAAAAATATTTGTATACTCATCAGAATTATGTTGAAAATTTTCTTTACTACATTTATTGAATGCATTTTTAATGAACAATTTTTTCTAAATAAATTATAATTTCAAATATACGTATATTGATTATATTCGTTTAACAGATATATTTCTAATTCGTATATTAAAATTGAACATACAATATGTATGTATTGTACATATGAATATCTTTGTAAGCGACGATACTTTGGACGTGATTTTTCGTGTATACGCATTCGAGGTCTTCTCCCAGATAATTTCATGCAAACATGAACCACAGAAACACGAAAAAAAAACACTCACAAATTGTCTCTTGCAATGTTATTCACATATGAAACATTCATATGTTAATGTGATTGTTTTAAGGAACTGTGCCATATAATAACTAATTAAATTACAATTTTTTAAAAATCCCAATCCCAGTCATTGTTGCCCATATTGATATTATTTAACTCATTACATAACGCTAAACTCTCATCTGAAAAATGCAAACATAAAAAATAATAACTTTAAAGAGAATCATAAAAATCTATAAAACTCTTTCACACCTCTTAGCTGTGAATAATCTGATGTCTCCATGCCGTAACGTTGCAATTGATCTAAAATGCTTGTGTGTCGACATTGTTTGAAAAACGAATGACTTAGCAATTGCAACGCGGACCACCGATTCACTGGTCGTTTCTCCATACAAATTTCCGTAAATTGATGGAATTCATCACTAAAAGTACGTTGACAGTAGATTTGTTGCGCTTGTGCAGCTATGACCGAATCGGCATTGTCTGTACTTACAGCAATTTCTAGCAAAAATACCACATAAAAGTGACAAAATAGTGTCAAATTAAATTATTATTGACCTTACCAATTATTTCATCACTTGCTGGACATGTTGAACGATCTAATAATGTTGGCACATTACCGCGTATCTTTTCAGTGAACATGAATGTTGGTTGCGAATCGGCAAATGGTTCTACACCGTTAGCCATTTCACAGCATGTTATTCCAATCGAATATATATCCGATTTTTCATTATATCCAATAATATTTTGTTCAAGCACTTCAGGTGCTAACCAATTAAGGCTACGCTCACTAAAAGGCGCTAATTGGTGTAATGAACTTATGCGTTCGCCATGTGAAACAACGCTAGTACACTCGCGGAAACCTGCAAGCACTGCCTTTGTTTGATTCAATAATATATGACTTGCACGTATTGAGCGATGTATATAACCACGACGGTGCATATATTCCAGACCAGAAAGTACATCACGCATTATGAGCGAAACAAAAATTTCGGGAAAACCTTAAATAACAATAACAAATTTCAATATCATGCAATTCAAATTTCACATCATGCAATTCAATAATCACTGATGTCAGCCTCTTCTATACCTGTATTGAAGCAATTGCGTATTGTATCCTTACAACTGCCAAAGCACATAAGAGGTGCCACCAAATACATTTCACTACCATAAACAAATGCCGTATGAAATGTGTGTATATTCGGATGACTGAACTGACGCATTGTCAGTATTTCATCACGTACCATTGCATTCTCCTCTTTACTTGTGTCCATGCGATATTTCTTCACGGCAACATGTTTCCCTCCCTTGTATTGAGCCAGAAAAACAGTTGCGATACTATTGCAACAATTGGCCAATTCTACTTTGAGATCATAGTCTTGTGGATTACAACCAAACATTGCGTTGTATTTTATTTATTTTTTAAATTCGATATTATCAGAACAAATATATAATTGACCCACTTTTATATACACCTATGCAATGCCAAACAAATTAATAAAAAAAAACACCTAAATATTTTATGTATGTACAAACATTTCGACAAATGTCAAAGTCAGCTGATCCACTCAGGGGTGCAAATCATGAAGGTAAATTTATTTATTTAATATGAGTCACAGAATAACTCATCTAACAATACTTAATTAAATAAAAAAATATTTGCGGTATGAAGTGAACTATGAACATTCATAATTAAATACTGTGGAGTTCAAGATCTTGCGTATACAATCAAATGGTTCCAATCAATTGTGAACAATTTTTATACCCTGCATAATGTAATATGCAAGGTATATTCATTTCGGTCAGATGTTTGTAACCACTTGAAGGAATCTCCGGAGATATAGAAAATTATATATATTCGTGATCAGCGTCCCTTAAAATTTCGGTTGGTTGGTTGGTTCGCACGATAACTTGAGCTATTTTGACGAAATTTGGCACAAGTAACCTATGATTACTTGTGCCGGTTACTACCGGCCTCTGAGGAATGAGTGGTATGATCAGGAGTGTCGCGACGCTACCGCAGAGAAAGACGCCGCCTACAGAAAAACCCTGCGTGCAGGCGCAACGCGAGCTGTTAAGGAGCGGTACAGAGAGAAAAGGAGTGCAGAGAGACGTCTTTTCAGGCGCAAGAAGAGGGAGTTGGAAAGACGCGAGGAGATAGAGATGTGTACCGACAAGAAAGAGACTCGAAAATTTTTCGAAAAGATCAAGCGCCTGAGTGGAGGTTTAAATCCCGGAGCCTCTTCTTGTCGTGATGGAAATGGGAATCTGGTGACAGATGTCCAGAGTGTATTGAGCCTATGGAAGGAACACTTCTCCACGTTACTGAATGGCGATGCTACGAACAATTCCGCCAGTGGAGGAGATTGCCCGATAACCCCAATTACAGATGATGGTGTTGATGTTCCACCACCCAACTATGACGAGGTTGAAACGGCCATTTCAAGGCTGAAGAACAACAAAGCTGCAGGTGCTGATGAGTTGTTTAAGACCGGAGGCGATGAGCTGCTCACCCGCATGCACCAGCTCATAAGCAGAATATGGTCGGATGAAAGCATGCCTGATGATTGGAGGCTCAGTGTTCTCTGTCCTGTACATAAAAAAGGAGACCCCACAATTTGCGCCAACTACCGTGGAATAAGTCTCCTGAGCATCGCATACAAGGTTCTATCGAGCGTACTGTGTGAAAGGTTGAAGCCTATGCTCAGCAACCTGATTGGACCGTATCAGTGTGGCTTCAGACCTGGTAAATCCACCATCGACCAGATTTTCACACTGCGCCAAATCCTGGAGAAGACCCAAGAAAAACAGATCGACACACACCACCTATTTGTTGATTATAAAGCCGCTTTCGACAATTCGGTAAAGGATTACCTCTATGCAACAATGTCTGAGTTCGGTATTCCTGCAAAGCTCATTCGACTTTGTAGAATAACACTGCATAACTCCCGTTGTGCAGTGAAAATTGGGAAGGACCTCTCCGCACCGTTTAATACCGAACGGGGTTTCAGACAAGGTGATTATTATGCGACTTCTTCAATCTTATTATGGAGAAAATAATACGAGCTGCTGATCTACGACATAATGGCACTATCTTCAACAAAAGTGTCATGGTGTTAGCGTATGCCGACGATATTGACATAATCGGCATGAACACGCGAGCAGTCAGTGCAGCATTCTCAGAGTTGGAAAGAGAGTCGCGTCGGATGGGTCTCACGGTGAACGAGGGCAAGACGAAGTATCTAGTGTCAACAAATAAAGAGTCCCGGCGTCTTGGACAGCACGTCACTGTTGACAACTAAGCTTTTGAAGTAGTAAGGGACTTTGTCTATCTTGGAACCAGCATTAACAGCAGTAATGACGTCAGCTTGGAGATCATGCGTTGGATAACTCTTGCTAACAGGTGTTACTTTGGGCTGAGTAAGCAATTGAGAAGTCGAGCCCTCTCTCGAAGAACGAAAACTACGCTCTACAAGTCTCTCATCATGCCTGTCCTAACATATGGCACTGGAGCCTGGACAATTTCCACCTCGGATGAGCGAATGCTTGGAGTTTTCGAGAGAAAAGTCCTACGCAAGATCTTTGGACCTATTTGCGTTGGTGGCGAGTACCGAATAAGGTACAACCACGAGCTGTATGCCGATATTGACATAGTAAAGCGCATCAAAATCCAGCGGCTGCGCTGGCTAGGTCATGTCGAGCGAATGGAAGAACACGCTCCAGCTAAGAAGGTGTTATATTCGGAACCCGCTGGAGGACGACGCAGAAGAGGAAGACCAAACCTCCGGTGGAAAGACCAAGTACTTGAGAACCTGACGGCGCTTGGAATTTCTAACTGGCTCCAGCTAGCGAAGAACAGAGATGGCTGGCGAAGCATATTATTTTCGGCCTAAATCGATATGCGGTTGTTATGGCCACATAAAAAAAAAATAACAATTCTACGTGCCAAATATTGTCCTATATGATATATTAAGTAAATTATAGCAAGTTGAATATTTTGAAAATTCCGAGGTTAGTCGTTTTGAATAGTCGGTGTGGGCGTGGCAGTTGACCGATTATGCCCAATATCAATCCCCTCCGTACTCTTGGATCATGCCAAATTTTGTCAAAATAGCTTAATATTTGTTCAAGTTAACGTGCGAACCAGCCATGTGACAAATAGACGGACGGGCGACTATCGTTAAATCGAAAATTTAAACCACGCTGATCACGACTATATATATTCTTTTTATGTCCGGAGATTCCTTCAATACAGAGTTGCATAGAGGGAAATCTAGAAACTAGATTTGAGTGATAATCTCTAAAATGAATATAATCTCGTATGTGTATACATACTATTATTACTGTCAATGTTCCAATTGACGCTACATTTTGCGTACAAACCTTTGATGCAAAGTATAACGGGTCTGGGGATATTCCACTTTCATTGTTTCGAAAGGTGGCTTCTTTGGAGGGTGGTCACTATTCAAAATATTGCTCGACGAAATGAGTGCGTATTGAATATTGGCGTTTTATATGAAATGCTTGACGATTTAGGGCCAGTTTTTCAGTACAACTTTAAACTAGGTTTAAAATAAGTTTGAATTTAAACTCCGTTTACGTAAACTTAGGACAAGAAAAGATGTACCTGAGTGCAAGAACAGACAGCTGATAAGTGAATCTCTCTTTAACCCAGTAAGATTGGGCGTTTAAACTTAGTTTAAATTACGTTGAAATTTGACTGAAAAACTGCAAATTGAGTTTAAACTTAGTTTAAACGACAAATAGAGTTTAACTCGCACTGATAAACTGGCCCTTAAATCAGCTTAAATCTAGACTCCACCATGAAACCAATGTAGGGGACATATATATAAAAAGTTTGCTCGTATATCCATCCTTTTCTTCCACTACTTTGTATAGGACCTACATTAAGAAGCAGGCGTACCTCACCAATTTTGGAGGATCAATTCCTGCCTATAATACTAAACTACATAGGTTGCAATGGGTTGACCTGCGTATTAATTAGTAAGTTATGGGTGTTTTAATGTTTAAGATAAATCCGAGACTTTATACGAAAGATATATAAAAAGTGGGCGTGACGTATCTCTTTCTTGTATATCTAATTAATTTTTCAATATCAATCCACACCTTAAATTTGGTTGTCCTACGCTAAATGGTTTGTAAGTTATGGAGCTTAAAAGTTTTAGTTTAATTCCCTCGGCTTTGTATGGGAGACCTATGAAGGAGTGGGCGTGGCACACTGATTTTCTGCCAGATTATTTCCGACTACGATATTAATCTAAGTTTCAATTATGGTTATTTTAGGCAGGAGATTGACGAAGTTACAGCTGTTTAAATTTAAAAGAATTTCAGTCATTTTGCATGGGGGCTGCAATGAACAGTGGGCATGGCGCTCCCATTTCCTATGAGCCTAGTTGCTCGTACAATACTTATCCATACCTTAAATTTGGTTGTCCTACGCTAAATGGTTTGTAAGTTATGGAGCTTAAAAGTTTTAGTTTAATTCCCTCGACTTTGTATGGGTGACCTATGAAGGAGTGGGCGTGGCACACTGATTTTCTGCCAGATTATTTCCGACTATGATATTAATTTAAGTGTCAATTATGGTTTTTCTAGACAGAAGATTGCCGAAGTTACAGCTGTTTCAATTTAAAATTTGTATGGGGGCTACGATAAACAATGGGCGTGGTGCGCCCATTTCCTGTGAGCCCAATTGCTCGTACAATACTAATCCATACCTTAAATCTCGTTGTCCTAGGCTAAATGGTTTGTAAGTTATGGAGCTTAAAATTTTAGTTTAATTCCCTTGACTTTGTATGGGAGACTCATGAAAGAGTGGGCGTGGCACACTGATTTTTTGCCGACTACGATATTAATTTAAGTGTCAATTATGGTTATTCTAGACAGAAAATTGCCGAAGTTACAGCTGTTTTAATTGAAAATTTGTATGGGGGCTACGATAAACAGTGGGTGTGGTGCGCAAATTTTCTGTGAGCCTAGTTGCTCGTACAATACTAATCCACACCTTAAATCTCGTTATTCTACGCTGAATAGTTTGCAAGTTATAACCGGTAACATTTTTTTTATTTTCCGCAACTTTGTATGGGAGACCCAAAAAGCAGTGGGCGTGGCACACTGATTTTCTGCCTTATTATTTCCGACTACCATGTTAATCTCAGTGTCAATTATGGTTATTCTGGACAGAAGATTGTAGAAGTTACAGCTGTTTCAATTTAAAAGAAGTACAAACACTTTGTATGAGAGCTACGCTAAAAAGTAGGCGTGGCTCAACCACTTTTGGCGAGGTTATATAGTAGTATAATATAAGTCTATGTGCCAAATATTGTTGTCCCAAGTTGTATATTATGTGAGTTATAGCAAGTTAAAGATTTTGAAAATTTCGAGGTTAGTCGCTTTGAATGCTTGGTGTGGGCGTGGTTATTGACCGATCATGCCCAATATCAATCCCCTCCGTACCCTTGGATCATAGATTACTTGTGCCAAATTTCATCGAAATAGCTCAATATTTACTCAAGTTATCGTGCGAACCAGCCAGGTGACAGACAGACGGACGGACATCGTTAAATCGAAAATCGACGCTGATCACGAATATATATCTATGTCTATATCTCCGGAGATTCCTTCAAGTGGACACAAACATCTGACCGAAATGAATATACCATGCATATTGCATTATGCAGGGTATAAAAATACTTGTTTTCCAGTTAGTACTTGAGTTCTCAAAATTAAAATGTGAATGACATATTCGCATTTTCACACATCGGTAGAATGCATACCGTTGTTGGATGGTTGAGAAATTTCAGCAAATCTGTTTTCCGATTTGTCTATAATATAATTGAAGTAATCGTAAACTAACAGAAAGCTACGTTTATTAATTTATTGAACGCCAAACAACTGACACAACAAACAAACAATTTCGTTGCAATTACTTATATAGAAATTATAATTTAAAATGAATAAGTATAATTATTATATATATATATATATATATATATATATATATATATATATATATATATATATATATATATATATATATATATATATATATATATATATATATATATATATAAATATTTATATATATACATTCTGTCAAATAAGTACCCGGAAATCGGAAATTCTCATTTTTAATTTTCCCTCTGAGTCAACCTTTTGTGTGCGTTGCAATTTCTTCTCGCCCCTCTTTGAACGATTTATACCAATCGTAAACTTGAGTTTTCGACATGGTTGAATCACCAAATGTTTTTTTTTCAACATTTCCAACGTTTTGGCACAAGAAATTTCGTTTGAAACACAAAATTTCACACACTCTTTGTTCGATATTTTTATCCATAGTAAAAATCGCAACGCACACAAAAGGTTGACTTGTTCCTAATGACGCCGTAACCAAACTAAATGACACATAGCAATAAAAATTCACAAAATAGTGGCTGACAGTTGTGCCAACCTCGAATTTCCGATTTCCGGGTACTTATTTGACAGAATATATATATATATATATATATATATATATATGTATATATAAATATATATATATATATATATGTATATATATATATATATATATATATATATATATATGTATATATATATATTTTTTTTATATTTATTTATATATATTTTTTTTATATATATATATATATGTATATATAAATATATATATATATATATATATATGTATATATAAATATATATATATATATATATATATATGTATATATATATATATATATGTATATATATATATATATATATATATATATATATGTGTATATATATATATTTTTTTTATATTAAAAATTAATACTACAATAAGTTTTCAAGTAGAGAAATAAATATACAAAAAAAAAAATAATTATATCTTCAAAAAATATTAGATATTAAAATGTCTATATTGTTCGATGGCATGCTATACGATGGAATTATATGAACAAGGTGGTAGTACCAGAACAGTAGTTTTCTTTTATTTATACATTTTTAGTACATTTTGAAGAACAAAAAACAAAAACATATATAAAGCTTTTGCAATGTCGTGTTGTTGTATTGCTACCATCCTATCCTCTAAGCCTTGTTTAAGGCACTATGATTTTTATTTCTACACTTCCTTTATTTTTCTTATTAAATGAAATATTTCATATTTTCGTTGGATCAACTAGCTTATATGTATATATAAAATATTATATTTTTTGTACATATTATTTAAAAATTAAGAATTAAATCGTTCGTTGCTTGTTAGAACGTTATATGCACAACCTAACGCCCATGATATTTCATGACCATCAATTTTTTTATAAAGCTGAGGAAAAAAGAATTAATAATATCTCTTTTTACACGAATTTATCTATATGTTTACCTTAATTTTTTTATTATCAGGCAAACCGAATCCTTCACGTAGTAACACTGAGATGAATGTCAAATCGAAACACATAAACGGTTGATCATCATTAGGTATGGCACAGATTTCTTTTGCCTTTTTTCGATAGTCCTCAACAGTAATGTCGCCACCCGCAAATGGATCAACTAATCCGGTTTCAATGGCGCGCTCATAATAATAACTAAATGCGGCGATTGTATGCTGTTTTAAGGTAAATGGTTTTGGTTTCACCAAAGGCATTACTTTGCTCTTTACCAGATCGAGGCATGATTCAAAGTCAACGACAGGATTTTCACGTGTCGATTTCAAATTATCTTTTCCACTGTTGAATAAAAAGAACAATTTAATTATAATTATTACTTTTCGTTCATTATTATCTCGTACCTGACTTGATACTCCACATTACTGTATGTCCAAGTCCGATTACTAATAATTGGATTTACACAAATTGACTGCACATCTGTCTGATCTTTTGAATGATCATTTGTGAAAACTGCATGTCTTGCGGCCATTAGGCCCAAGCCCAGATAACTATTCGTAAAGACGCTAACTTTACGATTTAAGGTATGCACTTCGTGTATAAATTTATCATAGACAGGAACTTGATCAGGATCAGTAGGTGCGAATGTGACCTGTGTACTACCGCCACCCAAATCAAGTGCGGCAGCTTGATTCACTTTCGATAGACGTCCCAAAAGGAAGTTCACAGTAAACCATGAAAAAATACCCTCGTCTGTACCATCCATTATTTCAACAGCATCTAAATCAACATTAAATTCTGATTTAGTAAATAAATCACGAACAGCATTCAACAAATCTTCAGCTCTATGTTGCGGTAGTAACCGTAAGCCAGCAGTTGCTTTAAGCACCAACGGAGTTGACGACCATTTATCCTTTGGTATAAATGCTTTTGCATCATCAAGTAATAACTTAATGGAATGAGCGCCCTAAAAAAATTATTATTACAATATAAAATAATAGAAACAAAAACATCATTGGATTTTGTTTATGTTTTAGTATTCAACTAAAAAGAAATCAATTTAATTTCCATAGTATGAAAAACGTGTGAATAACTTTTTTCAAAAACGATTAATATTTCGTAATACAAAAACATTACAAATATATATGAGATAATTATATATGCACATATGTTTGTAATTTAAAAACTTGATTTGAAGACAAATTTGGAAGGCAAAATAAGCTATGAGTAATAAATCAATAAACTTTCATGGCAGTATAGTATTTTAGACCCGAAACTTAAAAATATTAAAATTGCCAGGTGAAATGAGTTAATAATTATTGTATTTGTGGTAATGTTGTTTCATGAGAATGTAAACAATTCCTCTCTGATGCATATAACTTGACTTTGTACATTATTTCACCATAATACTCACTTGTGTTGGGTTATCTGCGAATGATGAAAGGCCAGGTTTGCGCTCTTTAAATAATTCCTCTGAGAGCACCAATTTATTATCTAAATATTTATAAATTCATAATAATTAAAAATTCATCATTATTGTTCATTACTAAATCGTTATTATCACAATGCTACTTCAACTTATCTAATCAAATGACACACTTGGCCTACACAAGTTGTTTAACATGATTTGCAAATTTTAATTAAATATCAACTCACCAATAAAACTTTTTTCAAATTTGTATGCTAGCACACGACTACCCGTTGAACCGGCATCTATGATCACGGCATACTGTGCTTTACTATAGCCAAATTGAGAAGCAACACGTATCAGAAAGGGGCTTGTGGTGTCTATGTACATGCCTAGAATTATTCAAGTAATAGAACAGAATAGCACTATAACGATGACACAGCGTATTTTTCAAACTTACTAAATCCAAGTAACATAAGAGCCATCGATACAATCAAACATAAAATTGATAATTTCAATCCACGCGGTATAAAACCACTGAATCTTCCAACTACCGTTGATGATTTTCGACTTTGTGCTACTTTTGTTGCTTTCATTGTTTTGGTCTTCTTTTCGGACATTCTGGCTATTATGTTAAATATATCACTAGCGTAGATTCAACACAATTACATTAAATCTACTACAGATAGTAAAAATAGATCTGGGCTGATTACCAATAGTTATATGATCTCTATTCACAAACAATTTTAACTATTACTCGATTCACAATTGATATTATGTAATAGTTTCAATTATACATAGTTTAAAACTATATCAATTAATTCCTATTTTTATATTTGTTGTTGTTGTTTTCTTTTTTTTTTTTACTAAATACAAGCAACTAATAAACTACTACGTAGGGCAACTAGTCTTTACTGCTAGAAGACACAATATACTTTCGTAGTAAATGTCAAATAGAACAGCATTTTATTTCTTGTTTTGGGATATTTTCAGTCAAACAGCTGATACAGAATTTCAGAGAGATACCCAACCAACAATTGACTAAGCATTAAACAATAATGCTTGGAGCAGTGTTGTAAAAATGAATTGATTTTTTAATGCATTAACATATTAATGCTAATGCAAAAAGTCAATGCATTAAAACTAATTAACTAATTTTATTTTGAAGTAACAATCTTTGTTGGCATTGGGGCTCAAATGTTGAGGTCAGAAAAGGTAGTGGAGAAAGTGGGAGATGGAGCAATCAGCACAAGCACACTGAGTTGACACAAATGACGTGTATTTCATTAAGTATACAAACATTCCACATTGATTACAAGAATAAAATATGTCCTCCTACTGCAATGACACATTAAATTTTAAATAAACAAATATAAATTAGAACTAAAAAGTACTTCTATAATTGGTTATCAGGCTCCTAAGAATCACTAATTTTTCGTAATTTGCATCCGATAAATTTTGCCGTTTTCGCGTATTGGCCATGGTTCCGAACGAAAAGAAATGCTCAACTGGAGCAGATGACGGTATTTCCCTTAAAGATATCGCAGCAAATATGAATGTTTATTTCTGGTAATATCTCTTGTTTCCAAAGCAATATTTTTCCAAGGGTTCCTTTTTGTTTATTCTATAATTCTTTTGAAGCCTTTTACAATAATTTCACAAGCTTTTACCAAACCAAGGTTAGTTTTTACAAGTGTGTTTGGTGTATTGGGTAAAATAGTAAATTCCTCATGAGAAATTCCCATACATACTTTACCAGCTCAACCTAAACAATCACGTAGTATGATCTGCCGCATGTGTTAATGCACATATATATAAAATGAACCGACCTGAAACACATAGCGCACTAACGCAATGTTTCACCTTTTTTCAAAAATGATACTACACCATGCGGGAAGGTTTGTTACCAGTAAAGCGAAAACCATGTATAATAACTGGCATGTTTTTTGTTCATTGCAGCTATAGATTAGACTAGTCACAGTTTGAAATGAATGAAATTTGGAACCAATCAGCTGTTAATGTTGAAAAATGCATTAACAGATTTAACATTTGTAAGGTTTTGGATAAAAAAAATTGCTTTTGAAATTTTCCTATAGCAAAAGTGACTGCGGTGATTTGGATGTTACTGTGAAACAAAATAATTTGCAAAAAATTACTTTTATAACTTGCAAGATTTCAGGAGTTAATAGTTTTATTTACAAAATTGAAAGTAGCTACACTTATATGTACAGAAGTTTTTTTGAAGTGAAAAATATTTTTTTGAAACATAGAATATTGTATGTATAGATCAAATATTTTTCATGTGATTATTTTAACAAGTAAATAAATGTACAGTTTCAACACCCTCTCTCAATTTGACAATTTTAACAAATTTCTAATTGTACAAAAAGTGGAAACATCTAAAGGCTTGGTAAAAATCTCAGCTATTTGTCTTCCCGATTGCACATATTCAATTTTTAGATTTCCCTTCATAATATGGTCTCTTAAAAAATGGTGTTTAATGTCCATATGTTTTGATCGCTTGCATTCGACATTCTTGGCCATTGCAATGCATCCCAGGTAATATTTTAGTGCTCCACAATCCGACATTTCAAAATCCATAGATAATTTCTTCTTTATATCTTCTATTTCCTTTTGATTATAATGCATCTTGGAGTAGACAAAGTCCTTCAGATGCGGCATTACTAAGTGCCACATATTCAGCTTCACTGGAGGAAGTAGCCACCGTTGTTTGCTTCTTGCTACACCATGATATAGGATATCCGTAAACATAATAAATGTACCCACTTGTTGACTTACGATCTTCTAAATTTGATGCCCAGTCAGCATCAGCATACCCCACCAAAATATCATTGGTACTTCCTTTATAAATTAACTTGAGAGACTTAGTACCTTTAAGTTATCTCAATATACGCTTTAAAGCTTGCCAATGTTCTTCTCCAGGATTTTGTTGAAATCGCCCCATATATCCAACCGAGTAGCATAAATCTGGACGCACGCATAGCATCAAATACATTAAACTCCCCAAGAGCTCTCGATAGGGATGAATACTTCCCTGTCCATGCTGTACTTGTGGTAGCTGAAGACCTTTTTCCATTGGTGAGCGACTTTCTTTACAGTCAATCATCCCAAATTTTTCCAACAGTTTATCAATACTAGCTTCCTGACTTAATTTCATTGTGTTATCAACTTTACTGTATTCGATTTTTATACCCAGGTAATATTTTAGTGCTCCACAATCCGACATTTCAAAATCCATAGATAATTTCTTCTTTATATCTTCTATTTCCTTTTGATTATTTCCAGTTATAAGAATATCATCGACATATAAAAGTAGATAAATCACATTCTCTCCCAAAAACCTTGTATATAAGCAGTAGTGATGTTGTGATCTGCAAAAACCAATTTTTGTTACGTGCAGGTTAAATTTTTCATTCCAGCATCGCGGACTTTGCTTTAATCCGTGGAGTGACTTTTTTAACTTTAAAACCGTTCCAGGCTTTCTTTCCATTCCCTCTGGTATTTCCATGTATATATCTTCCTTTAATTCGCCATGAAGAAAAGCAGTTTTAACATCTAACTGATGAAAAAAATAGCCTTTCTTAACACCAACAGCAAGCACTGTTCTCATAGTTGTTAATTTTGCTACAGGAGAATAAGTATACTCATAATCAACCCCATATTGTTGTAGGAACCCCTTTACTACAAGTCTTGCCTTATATCGGACCGGATTTCCGTCAGCATCATCTTTCAAACGAAAAACCCATTTGGATTTCAGCGGCTTGATGTTTTTTGGTTGTGATATTATATCCCACACGCTGTTTCTTCTCATTGAGGCTAGTTCTTCTTTAATTACTTTTCGCCATTCTTCTCCATCGGCACAATTTTCAACTTCAGAAAAACTTATTGGAATTTTCTGATTCACTGCTTCAAACATTGATAAATAATATTCAGCAAGCAGACTTGGTTGTTTTGTTTCCCTTGTACTGCGTCTTAAGATATTTGTCTCTAACTCAGTGCTTTCTGCAGGATTTTCACTTTCAGTATGTGTGACTACGTTGCTTTGATTTTCAGGTATCTCAGCACTGTTTTTCTCTATAGATACTTCGTTCATTATCTTTGAATTATCATTCATTATCGGAATTTCATTTTGATCACTAGGTGAAACAGCAATTTCTATATCTTCCCTCTCTTGCTGTTTGCGTCTTACTACAGGCATATCATTCATTTCATTCTCCAGTTCTTTGAATGGATAACGGTTTTCAATAAATTTTACGTCACGAGATACCACAATCTTTTGATTCTGCAAGTCCCACAAACGATATCCGTTTTGACAATAACCAATCATAGCGTACGGCCTGCTTTTTGCTTCAAGCTTTTTCCGATTTTGTTTAGGTATCCATGAATAGGCTAGACATCCAAAAATTCGTAGTTTGGACAAATTAGGCTTTTGATTGAACCACATTTCAGCCGGTGTTTTGAAGAAATTTATTGCTTTAGTTGGGCTTCTGTTTATTAAATAAACACTGGTATAAACTGCTTCGTTCCATAAGAATTTTGGTACTTCAGCTTCCAACAAAAGTGCTCGAACTTTCTCCAGCAATGTCCGATTAAATCTTTCTGCTACCCCATTTTGTTGTGGAGAATTGGCCATAGTCTCCATTATTTGAATCCCTTTTCTCTTGCAAAACGATATCATTTCTTTGGACTTGTATTCGCGACCTTGATCAATTGTTAATGTTGATATCATATTTTCAAACTTGGCTGTAACTATTGCTTCATATTCTCTAAATATTTCGAATACATCGGATTTTTTCTTTAATAAATACACCATCGCAAAGTGGGTATAATCATCGATGAATGATATAAAGTAGCGAGATCCTTCCCAAGCGACTGGACTAATTGGTCCACATACATCTGAGTGAATGTGCTCTAACGGCCTTGTTACTCTAACTCTTGTACCAGAAAACGGCTCCCTACACTGTTTGCTTTTTACACATATTTCGCAAACATCTTTTTCGGAAACGATCGGTAACCCTTCACTCCATATGCGATTGGTGACTTATGTGGCCCAAACGTTTATGCCACAAGGTGCCTTCTTCTATTTTGCTTAAGTAAGCCTTCGTATTTTCAATTTTAACTTTCATCACAAACAGATTTCCTTGACGTTTAGCTATTGCTATGATATCCTTATTATTTTTGATTATGGCTCGGTTTTTCTCAAATTCTACAATTAATCCGGCTTCCACCATTTTACTGACAGATAATAAATTTTCGCGAAATTGTGGACTGAACAGAACATTCTTTAATGTTAAATTAGTACCCGTATTACTGACGCCATTGATTTCGCCTACTTGAGTAACGAGTATATTTTGGTCTTCCTTTGCCACAATAATGCATCTTGGAGTAGACAAAGTCCTTATATTACAAAATAGGGACTCATCGTTAACAAAATGATCCGTTGCACCCGAATCCAAAGCAAACACAACAAAGTTATCAGTTTTTGTCGATGTTTTGGTGAGACCTACCATAAATGATACACCTGCATGAGTTTTAACGGCCAGTTTCACTTCCTTTACTCTGCAATCCTTTTTCATATGTCCAAATTTACCACAATTATGGCATTTACCGTTAAATCTTTTCTTCAAATGCTTTTTCGATGAGAATGCTGTATCCTTTTGAATTGTTTCTTCAATTGCACGATGTTTATGTTTTGATTCTTCTGATAAAAGTCGATTTTTCGAAATGTCCAGCGTTAATTCGCCATCCGGCAAATTTTCTAAAGCAGTAACCACTGCATCATACGCTTCTGGTAGTGTCAGAAATAACTGAGAGACAAGATCAGCTTCTTCTGGCTTTGCGCCAGCAATTTTTAGTTGTCGTACCAATGCATCGAATTTTAAAAAATGGCTTTTTAAATCGTCTCCACATCTCAGTCTCAATTAGCCAGCTCTTTTCGAACAAGCGTTTGATTTTGGACTGACTTCTTTTCAAAATTATTACACAATGACTTCCACATCTCTTTTGCCGTAGATTTTTCCATAATATAACCCAAATAATCGTCATGCACAAAACTGGTTATAATATCTTGTGCTTTTAGATCAATCGCTGCTAAATTTGCTGTCGAAGTTGCATCCCCTCCTGCTTCATTTGCTGCATTTGACGCTGACTCAGTCACAGCTTTCAAGCAGCCTGCAGAGGCTAAATGCTTTTCTACACGAAACTTCCATTGTCCAAAGTTCGTACCCGCAAACTGCATAATTCCTGTAGTCTTGTCCATTACGTTATTGCCCATAACCTTTTATAACTTTCAAGATTTCAGGAGTTAATAGTTTTATTTACAAAATTGAAAGTAGCTACACTTATATGTACAGAAGTTTTTTTGAAGTGAAAAATATTTTTTTGAAACATAGAATATTGTATGTATAGATAAAATATTTTTCATGTGATTATTTTAACATGTAAATAAATGTACAGTTTCAACAATTACTTTGTTTCTTCAGCGCCATAATTTTCATACAATTGTTGACATTTGTACAAAGCTGGTCAGCAGAAGATTCTATGAATCCCATGTTAGAGACGAAATAAAAAGTATGAGTTTGGTTTATCCGGTAACATGTTACCCGGAACGTTTTAGCGAATAAATGGATAAAAAGCACACTATCAATTTATTGATTATAAAGTAGTTTTCAACAGTCCGGTAAGGGATTACTTCTACACAATTATGTCTGAGTTCGGTATTCCTGTGAAGCTCATTCGTCTTTGCAGAATGACTGTGTGTCACTCCCGTTGTTCAGTGAAAATTGAGATGGACCTCTTTCCGCCGTTTAATACCGAAAGGGTTTTTAGACAAGGTGATTCGTTATCGTGCAACTTTTTCAATCGTAGTATGCAGGAAATAATACGAGGTGCTGATCTACGACATAATTTCACTGTCTTCAACAAAAGTGTCCTGCTGTTGGCTTATGCCGATGACATTGACATAATCGGCATGAACACCCGAGCAGTGCAGCAGAGAGTCGCATCGGATGGGTTTTACGGTGAACGATGACAAGACGAAGTACCTAGTATCAACAATTGGACAATATCCACCTCAGATGAGAGAATGCTCGGAGTTTTCGATGGAAAGGCGTACTCAAGATCTTTAGACCTATTTGTGTTGATGGCGAATATTGAATATTGAAAGTAACTTTCGCAGAGTGGCAAAAGACATTCCATTGGTTGGAGGAAAGGAATGGGAAGTATTTCTGCAAAGCATGTGACAAAACGATAAATAATCAAATAATCACTTGTCATATTTGTGAAAACACGCAAGGCAATTCATACTCACAACATACCAAGAAAAGTATGTCACGATTCACAAACGTTGCAAAAGCAATTAGATTTGACGCTTTACACGTGGGTCATGTTTTGTATCCAACACAATTTGCCACTTGGTTTCATGGACTATTTGCCTAATACAAAAATTACGAAAATGCTTAAATGCGGTCATACAAAGTCACAAAAATTAAAAATATTTTGAAAAGTAGAGCCTTGGCGAATATTTGATTTCTTTTTGGTTACTTTTTTCACAAAGTTTGGTAGTTTCCATTTTCGTTCGCAGCAGCACTGGTTACGATACTGCCAGCTTTATCAATAAATATATTGCGTAATTAATGCAACTCTGGACACAACAATAAAATTTGAGATTATTATTATTTACATTGCTGCCGCAAGAAACATATTTAAATTTTGTGTATAAATAAATAATAAAACAATGATCGAAAATAATACCATACTATGCAAAATAGCTGAACAAAATAAAGCACATTCTCAAGGTGATAATGATCCAGGCTATTTCACACGCAGTGGGAAGAGCTGGAAGTTACTTGATCACATAGAAAATAAACAAAATTTCATCAAATTTATAGAACTATGTAAGATTTTTGGTATATCGGCTGGTCAAATTATAATAAAAATAATATATAACAAATAGGTGATTGGCGGACGCATTCAAAATTTACATTTGAAGAAATTGAAGAGGAACCGATATTGCCCAAACATCAGAAGCGTACACTTTTAGTAGTTGTTGCAAAAAATATTGATTCAATGATTTTTCACTCTATAGAAACAGAACTATATACAATTATATTCAAAGATTATCCGCATGTACTCAGTATGTATGAATTACCAATTTGTAATGAGAATAAAATAGAGCTCAACGTTAATAATGATTCCTATGACGGTGATGACTCTGACGACAATATTGATGATATTTATAATATTGAGGAGAGACCAACAATTACCAAGCCTTATATTACAACATCATTATATAATACTCTTTATAAGGAGCATCAACTTCAAGCATCGCTTAATGGTAATCAGAAGGAATTACACCTTCCGAGTAATTTTCTACCAACTTTATGTAAATATCAGGAACGTTGTGTGCACTGGCTGCTACAACGAGAACAACAAACTGACTGCATTCCTAATTTCTTTAAAGAACTTCACGCAAAGGATGGTTCCACCGTTGTATACATTAATTTGTTCGACGGTCATGTGCAACAAAAGCAACCACCGAATATTAAGTTGGCACCTGGTGGTATACTAGCTGATGAAATGGGTTTGGGTAAAACTGTTGAAGTACTTGCTCTTGTTCTATTAAATCCGCGACCAAAAACCAACAAAAATATATTTGAAGATGTAGCAGAAATGCAACTGTCACCACCGCCGAAGAAACGTGCAAGTATAGATGTAACACTCTTTTGTACGTGTACAGCAACACATACGAATAATATAATTCAGTGTCAGAAGTGCTTAAAATGGCAGCATGCCCAGTGTGTTACACAATATAATGCCGAACATGATGATGATATTAATCAGCCATATCTTTGTCCAGCATGCTGGAATGAACTCACTCAAATTACTCTACTCGATACAGGAGCTACTCTAATTGTATCACCACACACCATCAAGCTGCAATGGTTATCTGAAATACAACGCCACATTAATCCTACATTACGCGTTTTGATTTATAATGGCATTGGCTCAGGATTTTGGATAAGTCCACGTCAACTGGCCAATTACGATGTTGTTCTCACAGATTATAATATCCTACGTAACGAAGTGTATCATACTGCTGAAAATGTATCAGATCGTGTTACACGCAATAAACCACGTTCATTGCGTGTCAATACGCCACTTATGATGCTTAATTGGTGGCGTGTATGTTTGGATGAAGCACAAATGGTTGAGTCGAATACTTCTAAAGTAGGAGCATTAGTGCGCATGGTACCAGGTATTTACATACGTACATCTTATCACTACATAACTATTTAATATACAAACTTGACATATCTCACATAATAGCTGTTAACCGTTGGGCCGTCACTGGTACACCAATACAACGTAGCATTCATGATTTACAATATCTTTTGCTTTTCATTGGTCTTCATGAAGTTTGCGACTCACAACAGATTTGGCGAGGATTGGTCTATGATTTTATTGACCACTACCATTTGTCGGGACAGATACGTCTTAAGCTCGTAGAAGTACTACAGAAGTGTATGTGGCGTACTTGTAAATCAAAAGTAATTGATGAATTGCAAATTCCACCACAAAAGGAGATCGTTCATCGTATAAAATTGAGTAATTTGGAGAAACTTTTTTACATGGAACAACATGTAGAGTGCTGTACAAAGTTCCATGCAACTATTGACAAGTACATTCAACGCGCTGATGAAATTTCACCACATGTTATGAAACTTGTAAGTATGTGTACCTATTACATACATATTAATCGCTCGAAGTAAAAATATGTATGTTTCGTTAGATATTGCAACCTCTACTCAAAATCCGACAATGTTGTACAATACCCGTTGTAGTTGGCAATAAACAAAATAACGTTCTAATGGCACAGAAACAATTCCTCCAACCTATGGAATTGCATTCGCATCTAAAATCGACCAATGAACTTGAATGTAAAGCTGAATTACGTACAATGGCTTCATCCTACAATGGTGAGATTTATTTCTTTTTAATTGTTCATAATAGAAAACTTTTTATTGTATATCCCAGGTGTTGCTGGAATATATTTTTTACAGGAAAAATATGATGACGCCATAACACATTATGAATGCGTGTTGAAGTTGGCTGCCGATTACAAAGATATTAATATAACGTAAGTGCAATTTAATAATTATTACACGTTTTAAAAGGACGTACTCAACTTGAATTATTCAGTTATTTTAATTGAATAATAAATGTTAAAATATCTATTTGTTTGTTTATTTGCTTATTAAGTGTCGATAGCTTATTACAAATACATTCCCTACACAACATTCTGCAAGCCATCCACTCTAATCCACATTATTCCAAAAACTTGCCGACTGAGAAGATAACAAAATATATAGAGGATTGTAATAATCTTGAATGGAAATATTTAGAATCGTATGCTAGCACTTTAGCTAACGTGCAATCTGATTTGCAGCAGGCTAAACACACAAATGAAAAACTACTAGCTGAGATAAATGATATTAATCTTATAAAAGTCTTGGCCGAACTCGGTGTAATAATTGAAGGCGACCCAACTCGTTTGCATAATCCACTTATGAACAAAATTTTTGAAGATTGTGCACCTCAATTTGCAAATAATGTGAAATTACATGCCGTACAATCCATTAGTGGTGTACTCTATGTGATTAATATATGGTGGAAGAAGTTGGAAGAAGCTCTATGTGATATTAATGAAAAATTTGAGAATTTACGATTTTTCACCGATAACGTACGTTCACGAAATCAAGTAAATGTTGCTATTTGGCGTAACATAAAGCATTTTGTTGGTAATGTCTATGAATGTCATCTTAGCGAGATACGTGTAAGTTAGTTGCTACTACATTTAGTCTTCAAATGCTTAATTGCCTACTCACAACTGCAGGACACTGACAAACAAGGTGATAAGGAAAAGGAGTTTCGCAAACAAAAACGAAAATTGTGTAATCTGTGTGTTGTACGTAATGTGCTTAATGAATTCGAGTGTTTGCTATTTGATAAGATTATCGATAAGGAAACTAATATTACAGAGGGTCTAGCAAATCCTTCAATGGAAATTAATTTAATCAAAGGTTTGTGTTACTGTCCATAGAGTTCTTAATATTTACTCATATTGTTGTCTCTTTTAGTGATATTTACATTTATGAAATTAAAAAGTCGTCTCAATACACGCACTCGCAATTTGGATAAGTATTGGCAGTCGATTGAGAATATGCAGACCATTTGTAAAAAAATGATAAAATTTTGGATTGAAATTGAATATACTGTGAAAGCATACGATGAGCTGGATATGTGTAAAATGCGTATATCGCTAACAACAGATACAAAGGAGAAGAATAATTATAAAATTACTGAATTTGAAGTACATACGCGTATACCTACATTGTACATTAAGTCAGCTCTGTAAATATGCTAAATATGCATTTGTCGTTTCTATTTAGATTGATCAAACACTCATGGAGCAACAAGTGAATTTACGCGATGCTCAACGCCGTTTCACAATGAAATTGGCACGACTAAAATATATTATGCATTTAGAGGCTAATGCTGATCCTGGACCATGTCCGATATGTCGTTCAGATGACGATACAAAGGTGCCAAACATGCTTTTATCTTACACTTATATTAATTTAATGGATGTACATATTTCCTCTTAATAGTATGCTGTTTTAGAATGTGGCCATCATATATGTTTAATGTGTTTGAGGAAAATGCGAAAGCTGCCAAATACTCATCGATTTACCTGCGCATTATGCCGCAATCAGCAAAATGCTCAAAAGTACTTATACCCTGGCTATTGGTATATGTATTTGCGCATATAAATTACATTACTTCCTTTCATATTGTAGAATTTATTTTGTTACACGCGATCAAGTGGAGAACGTACTAATACAGGGCAATTATTCATCAAAGGTAACGTATATGGTACGTTTATTGTTGAAAATGAAACAAGAGCACGATGAAATGCCAAAAATTCTTATTTTTTCACAATGGCAAGAAATTTTAAACGCCGTCGCTGCAGCACTTAAAGAAAATAGTATATCCTATCGTTTGCAATGGTCCACACGCACCATTGAGGAATTTAAAGTAAGCGTCAGTGATTACATGCATACAAATATAAATTGCGATTTTTCTATATTTATAGGATCCTAATTCGGGCATATCTTGTTTACTTATGCCAATGTCTAAGGGTTCCAAGGGCTTAAATTTAATCGAAGCCACACACGTATTCTTAGTTGAACCTATTCTTAATCCAGGCGAAGAGTTACAGGCTATTGGACGAGTTCATCGTTTTGGTCAGACCAAGTAAATATATTATTCATTTGATCATATATCTAAACATTATTGATACATTTTTAAAATATTGTATTATGTATACTCAGACCGACAACAGTACATCGTTTCATTGTGGATAACACAATCGAGGAAAACATTTATCAGGTGGTTGCTACGCGCAAGAAATCGCACAGTAATTGGGAATTTAAAAATATATCAACGGATGATCTGCGTAATTTGTTTAAACTGGAAAACGATGTTAGTGAAGAGTGACACAACACAGATACATCAATTGAACTATACGAACTAATAAATTGTATGCAGCTAGTGATCCATATATATAAGTATGAGTTGTTTAAAGACTGTTTGTAAGTAATTTTTATGAGCATGAGTGCTAAAATACATTTATATATATTTTTAAAACTTCATTAACTTTCTTTATAGTTTCGTAAAATTGAACACATATGTGTTCAGTAACTTATTACAATTTTAATTACACACTTGCCCATCGGAGACCATGTATATCTCTCTTTTGGAGGATTCCAAAATGATCATTAGTGCAGAATTTTCTGGGTTAGAGAGCAGATCGTTTGGAGAATCAATCCTTTGTGGTACTATCACAATGGGCCTTTCTAACCTAAGTGTGTCCGCTCAGAGAGGGAGGGCAACCACAATAACCTAACCTAATAGAAATACATCCGAGAAATTTGTTTATAATCTCAATGAAATTTTAGAGATATTATTATATACATACTATTATTTTAGAGAATCCTTCGAAATCCAAAAACGTTCAATTTATAAAATGTTTTCCAGAATGTTCAATAACTATTTACTTTCCAATTTTCACAAACAAGATTACGTATTTTTCTCGAATCCATTTCATGTCTTATTAAATAGACAAAAAATGCTATTTCACACACATGTTTTTAGTGGATTTTTTCGAAATATCCATTTGAAGAACTAGTACTCTTAAAGTAGCTGCATTCTTTTGTAAGCGAGTTGCAATAGAACACCAAGCTGCATATAATTTCCCTTTTACTTGCTTATAATTTCCCTATAGTTTCTTAGCAACGCTGGTGGTATATACGTATGGTTGTTCGTGAAATTTTCAAACGAAATAAAAACAAAAAAGAAGCATTTCTACGGAATCTGTTATAAATATATTCGTTTGCAACTCGGTTACAAAAGAATGCGGCTATAGTAGGTACTCTAATATAAATAATTGCATTTAATTCACACTCAGCAATTTTATTACTTTCCGTACACTGTTTCTGAAAATGCCAAAAGAAAACTCAGAAAAAAAAGAAAATATCAACATCTCTATATACAGTGGCTCACAGCTTATTTCGTACAGTGTATATATTTTTATGTACATGGCTGTAACATCGAAACTAAAAAACTTATCGATAAGTTTTGAATGTAGACGTCTGTGTATGTGTTTAATAAACCTAATAAGAAAACGGGGAACCCCAAAAATTTTTCTTTTTGTTATGCAAGAGAGAAAAACTATTGATCAGCTGATTTTCAGCTCACATCTTATTTCGTACACAAACTTCAATGTAAGTAAGTTTCATTCTGCCGCGCAGTTACAAAGTTTTTTTGAATTGTATGAGTTTTTGGACCTTTTTAACTATTATAACAATTTTTATTATTATTATTTTAAATAGTTAAAGTGCTGTAAATTAAACATTTAGCTTTATGGGTCATCGTACAACGATGGAACAGCGTAAACTGGTAATTAACCATTTTAGGAAAGGTCAGAGTGTGCGAAAAATTGCTGAAATGACAAATTTAAGTGCCTCAACTGTCCAATACATCATTCAACGCTTCGTTCGCGAAAATCGGTTGGAGAACAAGGGCAGAGAAGCACCTAATAAGATTTTCAACGCATCAGACGAGCGTTATATTGTACGAAAAATTAAGAAAAATCCAAAGTTATCCGCTCCGAAGTTGGCTGCAGAGGTTCAGCGTGAAATAGGAAAATCATCCAGTGCTGAAACTGTCCGACGTGTGCTGCGCAATCATGACTTGAACGGTCGAGTAGCCCGAAAGAAACCATTCATTTCGAAAATGAATATACAACGCCGACTTGACTTCGCCAAAGAGCATATTATTAATACTCCTGCGTTCTGGAATACCGTTATTTTCGCGGATGAGTCTAAGTTTAATATTTTTGGCTCGGACGGAATGTCATATGTTTGGCGTAAAGCTAATACCGAGCTAAACAAGGAGAACCTTAAGCCCACAGTGAAGCATGGTGGCGGTAGCGTGATGGTTTGGGCCTGTATGTCAGCAGCCGGAGTAGGTGAATTGGTTTTTATTGAGGGAACAATGGACAAAATGAAGTACCTCGAGATTCTGAAAAACAATTTACTTCAAAGTGCAGACAAACTGGGTTTGCGGGAAGAATTTCGGTATTACCAAGATAATGACCCAAAACATAAATCTGGGATTGTGCAATCTTGGCTTATTTGAACTGCTCACACTTGATGTCTCCACCACCACAGTCACCTGACATGAATGTGATTGAAAATCTTTAGTCTATTTTGGACAATAAAATAAGAACACACAAGATTTCTAATAAGCAAGACCTAAAGAAGGTACTGATGGAGGAATGGAAAAAAATCACACCAGACATCACTCAAAAATTGGTGGATTCAATGCCAAGTAGACTCCAGGCTGTCATTAACGCTAAGGGATGTCATACTAAATATTAAAATCAACTTACTTTGTTTTTAGTTTGAACTTAAAGAGACTGTACGAAATAAACTGTGACATGAATTTTCCTATTTTTTTCTTATTTTATTTTTTTATAGTGTCAAACACTAAAATTTTGAAAAAGTAAATTTTGGAAAATAAAAAACAAACCTTCCTTTCAAAAATGGCATTTATATTTTGTTCAAATTTTTGCTATATTAGGAATTACGACTGCAGCAATTTTTAAACTGTCACTGTACGAAATAAGCTGGGAGCCACTGTATATTCAAATATAGCCATAGTACAATGCTATTATTTGAACAGGTTCAATATAAAATGAGTATGAATTCACAAAATACTAGCAATCATATGTTGTCTATTTTACAGCTGTTAGTTGGCTGAGTTAGCGTTAAAAGTACAGTGGACGCTTACAAATTAGAACCACTTTGTAATTGAGGTTCAAATTCTCGAGTTCTAATTTCTAGACGTTTCTTTTAAGGTCAAATAGAACAACACAAATATAATTTACAGTCTTTTCTTTTATTGTTTTTTAACATAATGTGTTATACAGGATTATATTTTTAGTTATGCATATAGCTGCATTCTTTAGTAACCGAGTTGCAAAAGAACACCAACTCACATTTAATTTCCCTTTTACTTGAATATAATTTCCCTTTAGTTACTTAGCAACGCTGGTGGTATATATGGTTGTTCGTGAAATTTATAAACAAAAAAGAAACAATTTTGCGGAATCTGTGGTAAATATATTCGTTTATTTAAAATAAATTTTTATTTGCACTTGCTTTATTGTGCTTATTTTTGTTTATATTTACAATCATTTGACGTGTTGTTGAAATTTCCCAAGCACATTCCAGTAGTCTATTCACAATAGCCCTGTTTTTTCACTATACAACACTATAACTCAGGTCGATTAAAATATAAGCAACTTTAATTGAACTCGGTTATTTTTGTTGTTGCTTTGCATGCAGTTCGGCAAATAAGTCAGTGTTCTTTTGCAACTCGCGTGCAAAAGAATGCGGCTTATGTAAGGTTAATTCATTGCGGTCAGATGTTTGTAACCACTTGAAGGAATCTCCGGAGATATATATATATATATATATATATATATATATATATATATATATATATATATATATATATATATATATATATGTATATGTATATATATATATATATATATATATATATATATATATATATTTATATTTATATTTATACATATATATATATATATATATATATATATATTTATATTTATATTTATACATATATATATATATATATATATATATATTCGTGGTCAGCGTCACTTAAATTTTCGATTCAACGATGTGCGCCCGTCCGTCTGTATCGTCAGCTGGCTGCTTCGCACGAAAACTTGAGTAAATATTAAGCTATTTTGACCCAATTTGGCATAAGTAACCTATGATCCAATGGTACGGAGAGGATTTATATTGGGAATGATCGGTAAACTTCCACGCCCACACATAGCATTCAAAGCGACTAGCCTCGGAATTTTCAACAATACTTGGCCCGTAAAGTTATATTATACTGTAACATAATATTGCCAGAAATGTGCGAGCCACGCCTACTTCTTATGGTAGCTCCCATACAAAGGGCCTGAATTTCTTTTAAATTCAAATCGCTGCATCTTCACCATTCGCATGTCTAAGAGAACCATATTTGACACTTATAACCTAGACAGACGGCAGCCTAATTCCGGATTACCGGCGCACTTAATCCGAATAAAATAATAAGCTGACAGACGGCAGTATTGCGGATTAACTAAACGGCTGATTGCTGTTTTATTAGGTCAGCTCACTTACATTACTATCGCTAACAGTTTCTGTCATCTGTCACTCTCGATATGAGAAAATCTACAAGAAGTACGTGAACTGAAAATTATCAGAAACTTGTAAATTGACATTCACCGTTCATAATTGACAGCTGGATTTATTTGTTCGCCAACACTTTTCATGTTGAAAACTGTTAACAATTGTTGAAAGTTTTTTATAAGCGAATACACCTAATATTTTGTAAAACGGATGGAGAAAAATTCACAATAGACAATTTTCAGCAGTGTTGCCATTGCAAATTGTCCTAATCCTATTTTATTTTGAGAATTAACTCATAGAGTTTATGCGGATTAGCTGCAGTTAATGCCCGAGTTAATTCGAATTAACTCGGTAATCCGGAATTAGGCTGCCGTCTGTCTAGGCTATTAGATTAATATCGTAATCGGAAAAAAGCTGGCTTAAATCTTATAGTAGCTCCTATACAAAGTGTCTGAATTTCTTTTAAATTTAAATCGCTGCAACTTGGCCATTCTCCTCTCTAAGAGAATCATATTTGATACTTAGATTAATATCGTAATCGGAAAAAAGCTGGCCTTAAATCAGCAAAATACAAAATACTTCGCCTAGGTCAACCATATTTTAGATGTAAATTAATATTATAGGCAGAAATTATTCCTAAAAGCCACGCCTACTCCTTAATGTAGCTTCTAAACAAAGTAGTAGAAATAAAAGAAAAAGATGAATATGCGAGCAAACTTTATATATATTTAGATGTATGTATGGATTTGTGATTTGATGATGACGCAACTTTGGATGGGGACGAGGTGTCCAGTGGCGATAATGATGCCGAGCTGCATAATGGCAATATTGGTGATGATAGCAACAGCTGACACAGTTGTGGCACCGGCAATTTAGATGAGCCGGCCGAGGACAGCAGATTGGTTGTAGATGATGGCGACGGCGGTAGTTCTGATGACGATATGTCTTGAAAATGAAAAGTTGTAAAGATATTGAAATATAAAGATATGTAGAGATATTGAAATATACGCATAAAATTTAAACTTGCCATAGTAAATGATTCAAATGTTTTTGGTGCTGTAAGGCTAATTGTTTTATGGACAGCATAAAAATACTTCCATTCCGAAGGGCTTCACCCAATGACCCAACTTTTTACTTTGAAATTTTACATATTTTAATAGTAAGTCAAAGTAAGTCTAATTTTTACGTGTACCTCCTTCGGTGTAAATTTGGAAGACATTTGTACGGATATATCTGGATATATGTACAGATTCCGATTGGCGCGACGCAAATCTCCGGCCCATTCGGCCCACAAATCGAGAAACACAATTTCATCTCTGATACACCAGGCTGTCCGCTGCCATCTAAAAATAGAAAAGAATTAGTTTTGTAGTTTTGTTTTCTTTTTGTGGGTGCCGTGGCTCAGTGGTTAATGTGTTGGCCTTCTGATCTGTAAGTCGTGTTCAATCCCCGGCTGAAGCATAACAAATTCAATATCGAAAAGGTTTTTCTTTCGAACGGTACCCACCTGTCGGCAAAGAATTGGCAATTCTTTCGGCAGTAAAATGGAAAAGCTTCTAAAAGAACAGAACAGAAAAAGTGATGTCGCAAGAGTTTTGCCGTTAGCAGCCGGCTATAATAAGTAAGTCCCTTCTAATACTGTCTAAAATTTTACACGCACAACAGTAATGGAAGAGAAGCTATATATAAGCAACACAATAAAAACATAACTAATATATATATATATATATATATATATATATATATATGGTGGTCTGGTGGTGTTTTCGCAAGGTAACGTGTCTAACTGCCTCAACCAGGTGGGGCTAGCGCAATCCTTGTTGAACTCATCGCAAGTCAACTCACTGGCTGTCATGTAGTTTGATCTGAGCGCTATGTGATGATACCTTTATTTGTTAATGAGGGGTAGTCATATAGCTTGCTCTGCTTACTCTGTGATGGCGCTTTCATTATTATTAATGGGGGCCCTCCATGTGGCGACCACCGGGCAACGTCTTCCTGGCACCCGCTGGGAGGCGGCTGAAGTGAGTGGCGAAAATCTCCTCGGTTAGAGGTTGTGCGTTGGGTTTGGGACCCGCCACATAAAAAACCCCCCCAATGAAAAAAACAAATATGCCTCGGAGAAGGACTACCGTTTTTGTTGATGACCCCCGCAAACGAAAAAAGGACCACGATTTACGGATATGCACCTGGAATGTCCGATCCCTTTATAGGGAGGGTGCCTCTATCCAGCTGGTTGATGTCCTCGAAAAATACAGAGCTGACATCACCGCTCTACAGGAAATGCGATGGACAGGACAGGGCTGCTCCAAAAGAGCGTCCTGTGACATCTACTACAGTTGCCATGCTGAAAGGCACGAATTAGGATGTGGATTTTTGGTCAGCAAGAGACTACGACATCTTGTCTCGCAGTTCACGCCTGTGAACGAACGGCTGGCCACAATCCGCATCAAGGCAAAATTTTTCAACATCAGCCTTATATGTGCCCACGCTCCGACGGATGAGAAGGACAATGTGACCAAGGAGAGCTTCTTTCAGCGCCTCGAAGAAGCTTATGACCGCTGCCCCCGCCACGATATCAAAATCGTGCTTGGCGACTTTAATGCCAGGGTGGGCAAGGAAGGTACCTTTGGTCCAACTGTCGGAAAATTCAGCCTCCACCAAAACACCTCCGATAACGGAATGAGGCTGATTGACTTCGCCGCAGCACGAAACATGGTAATTGGTGGTACCAGATTCCAGCACCTCGACATCCACAAAGCGACATGGCTGTCTCCAGATCATCGTACAAGAAACCAAATTGATCATGTGTTGATTGACGGAAGGCATGCTTCCAGTGTGATGGACGTGAAATCGATCCGTGGTGCCAACATCGACTCGGATCACTACCTTGTTGCAGCTAAGGTGCGCACACGCTTATGTGTCGCAAATAACAAGAGAAGTCCCACACAGAGAAAGCTCGACGTCAGTAAGCTGCAATCACCAGAGACAGCAGATGCATTTTCCACTCGACTATCGGATCTGCTTATGCAGAACACTCCCCAACTTGATGATACATGCGCACGGTGGACACATATATCCCACTCCATGACTACTGCTGCCGAGGAGGTAATCGGTTACTACCGGCCTCTGAGGAATGAGTGGTATGATCAGGAGTGTCGCGACGCTACCGCAGAGAAAGACGCCGCCTACAGAAGAACCCTGCGTGCAGGCGCAACGCGAGCTGTTAAGGAGCGGTATAGAGAGAAAAGGAGTGCAGAGAGACGTCTTTTCAGGCGCAAGAAGAGGGAGTTGGAAAGACGTGAGTGTGAGGAGATAGAGATGTGTACTGACAAGAATGAGACTCGAAAATTCTTCGAAAAGATCAAGCGCCTAAGTGGAGGTTTAAATCCCGGAGCCTCTTCTTGTCGTGATGGAAATGGGAATCTGGTTACAGATGTCCAGAGTATACTGAGCCTATGGAGGGAACACTTCTCCACGTTACTGAATGGCGATGCTACGAACAATTCCGCCAGTGGAGGAGATTGCCCGATAACCCCAATTACAGATGATGGTGTTGATGTTCCACCACCCGACTATGACGAGGTTGAAACGGCCATTTTAAGGCTGAAGAACAACAAAGCTGCAGGTGCTCATGGCCTGCCTGCCGAGTTGTTTAAGACCGGAGGCGATGAGCTGCTCACCCGCATGCACCAGCTCATAAGCAGAATATGGTCGGATGAAAGCATGCCTGATGATTGGAGGCTCAGTGTTCTCTGTCCTGTACATAAAAAAGGAGACCCCACAATTTGCGCCAACTACCGTGGAATAAGTCTCCTGAGCATCGCGTACAAGGTTCTATCGAGCGTACTCTGTGAAAGATTGAAGCCTATGCTCAGCAACCTGATTGGACCTTATCAGTGTGGCTTCAGACCTGGTAAATCCACCATCGACCAGATTTTCACACTGCGCCAAATCCTGGAGAAGACCCAAGAAAAACAGATCGACACACACCACCTATTTGTTGATTATAAAGCCGCTTTCGACAGTCCGGTAAGGGATTACCTCTACGCAACAATGTCTGAGTTCGGTATTCCTGCAAAGCTCATTCGACTTTGTAGAATGACACTGCATAACTCCCGTTGTGCAGTGAAAATTGGGAAGGACCTCTCCGCACCGTTTAATACCGAACGGGGTTTCAGACAAGGTGATTCGTTATCGTGCGACTTCTTCAATCTTATTATGGAGAAAATAATACGAGCTGCTGATCTACGACATAATGGCACTATCTTCAACAAAAGTGTCATGCTGTTGGCGTATGCCGACGATATTGACATAATCGGCATGAACACGCGAGCAGTCAGTGCAGCATTCTCAGAGTTGGAAAGAGAGTCGCGTCGGATGGGTCTCACGGTGAACGAGGGCAAGACGAAGTATCTAGTGTCAACAAACAAAGAGTCCCGGCGTCTTGGACAGCACGTCACTGTTGACAACTACGCTTTTGAAGTAGTAAGGGACTTTGTCTATCTTGGAACCAGCATTAACAGCAGTAATGACGTCAGCTTGGAGATCATGCGTAGGATAACTCTTGCTAACAGGTGTTACTTTGGGCTGAGTAAGCAATTGAGAAGTCGAGCCCTCTCTCGAAGAACGAAAACTACACTCTACAAGTCTCTCATCATGCCTGTCCTAACATATGGCGCTGAAGCCTGGACAATTTCCACCTCGGATGAGCGAATACTTGGAGTTTTCGAGAGAAAAGTCCTACGCAAGATCTTTGGATCTATTTGCGTTGGTGGCGAGTACCGAATAAGGTACAACCATGAGCTGTACGAGCTGTATGCCGATATTGACATAGTAAAGCGCATCAAAATCCAGCGGCTGCGCTGGCTAGGTCATGTCGAGCGAATGGAAGAACACGCTCCAGCTAAGAAGGTGTTATATTCGGAACCCGCTGGAGGACGACGCAAAAGAGGAAGACCAAACCTCCGGTGGAAAGACCAAGTACTGGAGAACCTGACGGCGCTTGGAATTTCTAACTGGCGCCAGCTAGCGAAGAACAGAGATGGCTGGCGAAGCATCTTATTTTCGGCCTAAATCGATATTCGGTTGTTATGGCCACATAAGTAAGTAAGTAATATATATATATATATATATATATATATATATATATAGATATATAGATATATATATAGATATATATATATATATATATATATATATATATATATATATATATATATAGATATATATATAGATATATATATATATATATATATATATATATATATGTATATATATATATATATATATATATATATATATATATTGTAACGAGTATCGATAGTTGATTACTCATCACTATTGTGACTGACACTATTGGCAGCATCGAAACGAATGTCAACAAAAAGAAATAAGCGATAACCAGAACAAGCCAACGAGAAAGGAAGAGAAGAATCTCGATAACGGAAGATTCTGGGGTGTTGCCAACAGAGTATAAATAGAGCCAGTGTTGAGAAGGAAAATCAATCTAATTCCGAACGTGATTGCGAAAACATTGATACAGAGGCAAAAGCTGCAAGTACATTTAAGTGTTATAGTAAATAGTTGATTGTAAACAGTGTTGATTGTAAATAGAGATTATTAAATAAATTGTTGCTGTATATAGTTGTATAAAATAAGTGTTGCAGTTATCATTAACAGAATCCAGTGATCGAACAAGGTAATTCAAATAGAATTAAACGTTCACAGAATAAAAACGTAACAATTGGTGTCAGAAGTGGGATTCTGTAAAGATGGTGAAAATTGACCAACTAAAAGTGGACCAGCTTAAAAAGCTGTTGGTAGAGATGAATCTATCGTCATCAGGTGCAAATGCGGAACTGCTGGTGAGGCTGAGGCAAGCTATGGAGGCTAAGGGAATTAATGTAGAAGAACATGAGTTCTTCGAGGAAGCCGATATACAAGCAGTTGTGCACGCTGAGGAAGAGAGCAAAATAGATTCGAGTGGTCAACTCATGGAATTCATGAAAACCATGATGCAACAGCAGCAACAACAGCTACAAGAAAATGCGTCTCGCATTGACTCCAAGCTTCAAGAACATTCGGCTGAATTGCGTATGGAAATTCAAGAAGGTTCGTCTCGCCAAGAAAACTTCATTGGAGAATTCCAGAAGACAATTGACTACAAACTACAAGAAATTTCTGGGGCTATTAATGAGAAAGTTGCAGAACTAAAACAACATGTAGATGAAATTTCCGGAGCCATTAATGAAAAAGTTACAGATCTGAAGGAACATGTAGATGATTTGGAAGATAAGTTCGAGAAATTAGAGCGCGAACTTAATCAACTAAAAATAAATGGACCAGCCACAGCAGTGATAAGAGAGTCAACTACAATTAAACTAAAGCCACCAACATTTGACGGAAGCACGCCATTCAATATCTTTAAGCTTCAATTCGAGACAACAGCTTCGAAGAATCAATGGGATGATAGCGACAAGACTGCTGCTTTAATAGTCGCATTAAAAGGTAATGCTTCCGAAGTGTTACAGATGATTCCAGAGAAAGATCGTGGTAGCTACCAATCACTGATGGACACACTCCAGCGGAAATATGGAAATGAATACAAGAGTCAATTACATCGAGTGGAATTGAGATCGCGAGTGCAACGGAGTAATGAGAGCCTTCAGGAATTCGCTTCCGATATTGAGCGCTTATGTCATCTAGCGTTCTCCGGTAATTCGGAAGAGTTCGTCGAAAAAATCAAAATAGAGGCATTCATAGATGGCATACGTGATGGAGAGACAAAGCGTGCCCTAGTCATGGCACCCAGGAATACATATGCCGAAACAGTCAGTAGTGCCTTGACATATGAAGCCGCCAGCTTAATGTGTCGACCAGTGCCACGGGTACGCCAACTAGAAACAGAAACAGCAGATCTGGTTGAAGCAGTGTGTCAGGCATTCAAATCTGTAGCGCAGCCTGAAGGAAGAACAACAGGTCAACGCGAAAACAAGTTTACTGGTAAGTGCTTCATTTGTGACAAACCAGGACACATGGCGCGTGACTGCCGTCTACGACGAAAGCGATCAAGATCGAATTCTCCAGGAAGACAAAAGAAGGAGAATAAGGTGGATAGCGATCGCTCCACTAACACAAATCCATCGTTAAACTAAATCGAGTCATTTCAGCGGGGCGTGAACTGACTCCAACAGTGGGTTGCCCCATCATTCACATTTCACAACTACAGCGTGTGCCAAGCAGCTTGACTATTGATGGAAAATTGGACAATATGGAATTCATGTTAACCCTGGATACTGGTGCATCACATTCGATAATCAAGAGCGATTTGGTAAAGAAGTTTGAGCCTTTAATGGGAATAAAATTGAGTACAGCAACGGGTGAGGATGCACAAATTCTGGGCAAGATAAAGAAACGAGTATCTATTGGAAATTGCACATGGGAACATGAATTCATTGTGGCCGACATCATCGATGACGTAATAATTGGTGTTGATTTTATGATTGACAACGGATTTACGTTAGATTTAAATCAACGGATACTGCGCTATTCAAATGTCGAACTACCATTGAACATCGGTTACAAGCGTAGTGGGAACATCAAACGAGTACTGGCATGTCAACGCCAAGAGGTTCCAGCAAAATCAGAAGCGGTGATATGGGCACAGATGAATGTGAATGATGGGACAGGCAAGTTGTGGGTGGTGGAAGCAGATAAAGAAACAACGAATAAAAACATCATACTTGGTAGGACGTTAGTAAAACCTAAAGAAAATGGAATAGTACCGGTGCGAATATTAAATCCAACTAATACATCTACAGTTGTAAAGAAAGGAATGGTGATTGTTCATTGCCAGGAAGTTACTGCCGTAGTAGACTGCGAAAATGGTTCGTCGATAAAAAGTGGAAGATCAGGAACTGGCAAGGCGGAAATAAAAGCACAGATGGAGGAATGGGCAGGTGTGCTTACCAAACAGCAAAAAGAAAAGGCTTTACAAGTATTGGAGAAGTACAGTTCAATATTTTCTTCAAATGGAAAAACTGGAGGACGAACAACCATCGTGAAGCATCACATTGACACCGGTGATTCTAGACCAATTCGTCAAACACCACGACGAGTTCCATTGGCTAAAAGAGACGAAGCCATTAAGCTGATTTCCGATATGCAGAAACAAGGTGTTATTGAACCATCAGCGAGTCCATGGAGTTCACCAGTTGTGCTGGTAAAGAAGAAGGATGGAAGTACTCGATTCTGTGTGGATTACAGAAAGCTGAATGATATTACGAAAAAAGACAGCTATCCACTGCCAAGAATCGATGACACTCTGGACACACTATCTGGTGCGAAGTGGTTCTCAACTCTTGATTTGCAAAGTGGCTACTGGCAAGTGGAACTTGGTAAGGAAGACAAAGAGAAAACAGCTTTCAGTATTGGCGATGGTCTATGGCAATTTACAGTCATGCCATTTGGTTTATGCAATGCGCCAGCTACTTTCGAACGTTTGATGGAGCGTGTACTCAGAGGACTACACTGGAAAACGTGCTTGGTGTACCTCGATGACATTATTGTGATGGGAAAAGATTTTAACGACCACCTGGAAAAGTTGAAAGAAGTATTTGAGCGTATACAATCAGCAGGGCTTAAACTGAATATGAAAAAGTGTTCACTCTTCAGGCAAGAAGTTAAATATCTTGGTCATAAAGTAACAACAGAAGGGGTACATACCGACGAGGAGAAAGTAGCAGCAGTACAAGAATGGCCTATTCCATCGAATCTTCACGAGTTAAGAAGCTTCCTAGGCTTATGTACCTACTATAGACGATTTGTTCCTGGATTTGCAAACATCGCCAGCAGTCTGCATGAGTTAACAAGAAAGAACAAACCATTTGTATGGGGCGAAGACCAACAGAAAGCATTCGAACAACTGAAAGAAAAACTCTGTTCAGCACCAGTATTAGCGTATCCAGTACCTGGTCAAAAGTTTGTGTTAGACACAGATGCGAGTGGCTATGGAATAGGTGGTGTGCTCTCTCAGATCATAGGTGGGCAAGAAAAAGTAATAGCATACTACAGTAAAATCCTGTCGAAGCCAGAAAGAAACTACTGTGTCACTCGAAGAGAGTTGCTCGCAATACTGGAATGTGTAAAGTATTTCCATAAATACTTGTACGGTCAGTCATTTCATCTACGAACTGACCACGCAGCGCTAAGGTGGTTATTACAATTTAAAAACCCAGAAGGACAATTGGTGCGCTGGATTGAAAGGCTGCAGAGTTATCATTTTACCATCGAACATCGTAAAGGAGGACATCACGGCAACGCGGATGCTCTATCTCGTCGTCCTTGCAAAATGGAATGTAAACATTGTTCCCGAGTGGAAAGCAAGGAGCACATTGTCGACGTACGACTTACAAATATATTGCAGGAGGAGACATGGACCACCGAACGAGTGCAAGAAGATCAGCGGAACGACCCAGATCTCGTAAAGATTATGGAATACAAGGAGCAGGGCATACGTCCAGATTGGCAAGAAATGGCTAATGAGAGTCCAATAGCAAAGGCATACTGGGTGCAGTGGCAAGGCCTGCACTTACGAGACGGATGTTTATTCCGAACATGGGAAAGTGAAGATGGAAAAATCACTTATGATCTGCTAGTGGTACCCAAGGCAAGAATAAATGAAGTGATAGCTGAGTATCACAATGCCTCCAGTGGAGGGCATTTGGGAATCACCAAAACCGTCGAGAAAATAAAGAAACGATTTTATTGGGTTGGATGCCATGACCATGTCGCTGATTGGATTCGGAAGTGTAAGCAATGTGCAATGGCCAAAGGTCCCACTAAGAAAAATCGTGGTAAGATGCACCAATTCACCGTGGGTGCTCCATTTGAGAGAATTGCTATGGACATAGCTGGGCCATTTCCAATAAGCAACGCAGGAAACAAGTATGTTCTGGTGGTTATAGATTACTTCAGTAAATGGCCTGAAGTATACCCCATTCCAAATCAGGAAGCTAGTACAGTTGCGGATGTATTCGTCAACCAATGGGTTACTCGTTTTGGTGTACCGATGGAGTTACACTCGGACCAAGGTCGAAATTTCGAATCAGTTGTATTCCAAGAGATATGCCGTATGCTGGGTATATACAAAACTCGTACAGCACCTTTGCATCCACAATCTGATGGCATGGTAGAACGATTTAACCGCACCTTGGAGGAATATTTGAGAAAAGTCGTAGATAAATACCAAAGAGACTGGGATGTACATATACCAATGTTCCTCATGGCATATAGATGCGCACAACATGATACGACGGCTACTACACCGGCAATGGCAATTTTTGGAAACGAGTTAAGACTGCCAGCTGATTTAAAATTTGGAGTTGTAACACCAACGAGATCAACCGAAGGAAATTATACTAGCGAAAAGCGGGAACAGTTGGATGAAGTACATCAGTTCATCAGAGAGCGGTCGCAGATGATAAGCGATAAGATGAAGGCCAGGTATGACTTGAAAGGAAATTCAAAAGGGTTCTATGAAGGAGAGCTTGTAATGCTTCATAATCCACAACGAAAGAAAGGCCTGTCCCCTAAACTACAGACTCATTGGGAAGGACCATATGAGATTATAGCAAAGATAAATGACGTAGTGTATCGTATTCAACGTGCCTGAAATAAAAGAGCAAAGTTTAAAGTAGTGCACTTAGAGCGACTTGCGCCATATCCAGGGGAAGTATAAAAACTTGTTCGGGACGAACAAGGTTAAGAGGAGGGCAGTGTAACGAGTATCGATAGTTGATTACTCATCACTATTGTGACTGACACTATTGGCAGCATCGAAACGAATGTCAACAAAAAGAAATAAGCGATAACCAGAACAAGCCAACGAGAAAGGAAGAGAAGAATCTCGATAACGGAAGATTCTGGGGTGTTGCCAACAGAGTATAAATAGAGCCAGTGTTGAGAAGGAAAATCAATCTAATTCCGAACGTGATTGCGAAAACATTGATACAGAGGCAAAAGCTGCAAGTACATTTAAGTGTTATAGTAAATAGTTGATTGTAAACAGTGTTGATTGTAAATAGAGATTATTAAATAAATTGTTGCTGTATATAGTTGTATAAAATAAGTGTTGCAGTTATCATTAACAGAATCCAGTGATCGAACAAGGTAATTCAAATAGAATTAAACGTTCACAGAATAAAAACGTAACAATATATATATATATATATATATATATATATATATATATATATATATATATATATATATATTAGTTACGTTTTTATTTTGTGAACGTTTAATTCTATTCAAATCAACCCTGTTCGATCACTGAATTCTCACTATACTAACTATGCTCAACAATTTATTTAATGAACTAGTACAATCACTCTTTAATTTAACTTGCTATGGTGTGACGTTGCCTCGAACACATTATGGTGTTATGTTTCCTCTTTCACTTTCAGAATCGAATTCATTCATTTGTCAACAACTGGCCCGATTTATACTCTGTGACAACACTTCAGATTCTTTCTTTATCGTAGTCGAGTTTCTTCTCTTTCTTTTTTGTTGGCTTGTTCTGGTTATCGTCTATTTCTTTTTGTTGACGTTCGTTTCGATGCAACCATTATTCATGCCAATCACAATTAATGATGAATAACCAACTATCGATACTCGTTACACTGTCCTCCTATTCACCTTGTTCGAAGTTTCTATACTTCCCCCTGATATGGCGCAAGTCGGTCCTTCGGTTAACCTCGTTGGTGTTGTGACTCCAAATTTTAAATCAGTTGGCAGCCTTAACTCGTTTCCAAAAATTGCCTTTGGTGGTGTAGTGGCAATCGTATCATGTTGTGCCATGAGGAACATTGGTATATCCACATCCCAGTCTTTTTCGTATTTATGTACGACCTTTCTCAGATATTCCTCACAGGTACGATTAAATCGTTCTACCATGCCATGAGATTGTGGATATAAAGGTGTTGTACGGGTTTTATGTATACCCAACATACGGCACATCTCTTGAAATACAACTGATTCTAAATTACGACCTTGGTCTGAGTGTAACTCTATCGGTACACCAAATCATGTAATCCATTGGTTGACGAATACATCCGCAATTGTACTGGCTTCTTGATTTGAATGGGGTATACTTGAGGCCATTTACTGAAGTAATATATAACCACCAGAACATACTTATCCCCTACGTTGCTTGATGGAAATGGTACAGCTATGTCCATAGCAATTCGCTCAAATGGAGCACCCACGGTGTATTGGTGCATTTTACCTAGACTTTTCTTAGAGGGACTTTTGGCCCTTGCACATTGCTCACACTTCCGAATCCAATCAGCGACATGGTCATGGTATCCAACCCAATACAAAAAAAAAAAAATAAATATGTGGCACTTAAAGCCCCAAAGGGCTCATTGGCCGAGCTTCTCTTCCATTACTGTTGTGCGTCTTAAATTTTGGACAATATTAGAAGGGAACTACTTATTTTAGCCGGTTCCGAACGGCAGAACACTTGTGACATCACTTTTTCTGAGCTTTGTCACAGAGTTCTTTTTAGAAGCTTTTTCATGGCAAGTTGTTACTGTCGGAAGAATTGCCAATTGCTTGCCGACAGGTGGGTACCGTTCGAAAGAAAAATCTTTTCGATATTAAATTTGTTATGCATCAGCCGGGTATTGAACCACGACCTACAGATCAGAAGGCGAACACACTAACCACTGAGCTACGGCACCCACTTCTCCAACCCAATACAATCATTTTTTTATTTTTTCGACGATTTTGGTGATGCACAAATGCCCTCCACTGGAAGAATTGTAATACTGAGCTATTTATTACTTCATTTATTCTTGAAATTTCTTGCCAATCTGGACGTGCGTTCTGCTTCTTGTATTCCATAATCTTTACGAGATCTGCGTCGTTCCACTGATCTACTTGCACTTGTTCGGTGGTCCATGACTCCTTTACGAAGCTCGACAATAAAATCATAACTTTGCAGCCATTTAATCCAGCACACCGTACAAGTATTTATGGAAATACTTTACATATTCCAGAATGTCAAGCAACTCTCTTCGAGTGACGCAGTAGTTTCTTTCTGGCTTTGACATAATTTTACTATAGTATGCTATCACTTTTTCGTGCCCATCTATGATCTGGGAGAGTACACCGCGTATTCCGTAGCTTCTTAACTCGTGAAGATTCGACGGAATAGGCTATTCTTGTACTGCTGCTACTTTCTCCTCATCGGTATGTACCCCTTCTGTTGTTACTTTATGACCAAGATATTTAACTTCCGCCTGAAGAGTGAACACTTTTTCATATTCAGTTTAAGCCCTGCTGATTGTATACGCTCAAATACTTCTTTCAACTTTTCCAGGCCATCGTTAAAATCTTTTCCCATCACGATAATGTCATCGAGGTACACCAATCACGTTTTCCAGTGTAGTCCTCTGAGTACACGTTCCATCAAACGTTCGAAAGTAGCCGGCGCGTTAAATAAGTCAAATGGCATCACTGTGAATTGCCATAGACCGTCCCTAATACTGAAAGTGGTTTTCTCTTTGTCCTCTTCACTAAGTTCTACTTTCCAGTTGCCACTTTGCCGATCAACAGTTGAAAACCACTTCGCACTAGATAGTCCAGAGTGTCATAGATTCTTGGCAGTGGATAGTTATCTTTTTTCGTGATATCATTTAGCTTTTTATAATCCACACATCGAGTATTTCCATCCATCTTCTGTACCAGTACAACTGGTGAGCCCCAGTTGGCTCGCTGATGGTTCAATAACACAATTCTGCTGCATATCAGTAATCAGTTTAATAGCTTCATCTCTTTTGGCCAATGGAACTCGTCGTTGTGCTTGACATATTGGTCTTGAATCACCGGTGTTAATGTTATGTTTCACTATGGTTGTTCGTCCACCAGTTTTTCCATTTGATGAGAATATTGTACTGTACTTCTCCAATGGTTGTAAGGCCTCTTCTTTTTGCTGTTTGGTAAGCAGACCTGTGGTTTCAATTCCGTTCTAGCAGTCCCTGATCTTCCACTTTTCATCGACGAACCCTTTTCGCAGTCTACTACAGCAGTAACTTCCTGGCAATAACCAATCACCTTTCCTTTCTTCACAACTGTAGATATATTAGATGGATTTAGTATTCGCACCGGTACCATTCCATTTTCTTTAGGTTCCAAGAACGCCTTACCAAGTATGATGTTTTGATTCGTTATTGCTTCAACCTCTTTCACTAGCCACAACTTGCATGTCCCATCATCCTTATTTATCTGTACCCAAATTACCGCTTCTGATTTTACTGGAACCTCCTGGCGTTGACATGCCAATATTCGTTTGATGTTTCCATTATGCTTGTAACCGGTGTTCAATGGTAACTCAACGTTTGCATATCGTAGTACATGTTGATTTAAACCTAACGTAAATCCATTATCAATCATAAAATCAACAGCAATTGTTGTTGATGTCGGCCACTATGAATTCCCACGTGCAATTTCCAATAGATTCCAATCTTACCCAGAATCTGTGTATCCTCGCCCGCTGCCGTAAGCCATTTTATTCCCTGTAAAAGCTCAAACCTCTTTACCAACTCCCTCTTTATTATAGAATGTGATGCACCAGTATCCAGGGTTAACAAGAATTTCATATTGTGCAGTTTTCCATCGGTAATCAAGCTGCTTGGCATACGCTGTAGTTGTGAAATGTGAATGATGGGGCAACCCACTGTTGGAGTCAGTTCACGCCCCACTTAATTGACTCGATTTAGTTTAACGATTGTTTTGTGTTAGTGGAGCGTTCGCTGTCCACCTTATTCTCCTTCTTTTGTCTTACTGGAGAATTCGATATTGATTGCATTACAGACGGCAGTCACGTTCCATATGTTCTGGTTTGTCGCAAATGAAGCACTTTACATTAAATTTGTTTTCGCGACGACCTGTTGTTCATCCTTCAAGCTACATTACCCACTTAACTGCCTAACACACTGCTTGAACCAGATCTGATATTTCTGCATCTTGTTGGCGTACTCGTGACATTGGTCGACACATTAAACTGGTGGCTTCATACGTCAAGACGCTACTGACTGTTTCGGCATATGTACTCCTTGGTGACATGACTAGGTCACGCTTAGTATCTCCGACACGTATACCATCTATCTATTTTTATTTTTTGATTGTACTTGATTCTCTAATCACTAATGTAGATGGTGATTTTTAATTGATTGAGTTTGTGCTCTAATTTCTCGAACTTATCTTCTAGGTCGTCTACGCGTTCCTTCAGATCCGTGACTTTTTCATTAATGGCACCAGAATTTTCATCTACATGTTCTTTTAGTTCTACAACTTTCTCATTAATAGCCCCACATATTTCTTGAAGTTTGTAGTTAATTGTTTTCTAGAATTCTCCAATGACGTTTTCTTTGCGAAATGAACCTTCTTGAACTTCTACACGCAATTCAGCCGAATGTTCTTGAAGCTTGGAGTCAATTCGAAACGCATTTTCTTGTAGCTGTTGTTGCTACTGTTACTTTATGATTTTCATAAATTCTATGAGTTGATCTATCTATCTTGTTATCTTCCTCAGCGTGTACAAATGCATGTATCTCGTCTTCCTCGAAGTACTCATGTTCTTCTACGTTAATACCCTTAGTCTACATAGCTTGCCTTAGCCTTACCAGCAGTTGCGAATCAATTATCCCTATTCAATCACTGGGTTCTGTCAATAATAATTGCAACACTTATTTTGTACTAACTATGCTCAACAACAATTTATTTAATGAACTATTACAATCACTCTTTAATTTAACTTGTTATGGTGTGATGTTGCCGCGATCACTTGATGGTGTTATGGTGACTCTATCACTTTCGGAATCGAATTCAATCGTTTGTCAACAACTGACCCTATTTATACTCTCTGGCAACACTCCAGAATCTTCCTTTATACTAATCCTTTTTAATTTTGAAAATTAACTCGTGGAGTTAATCCGGAGCTGCAGTTTATGCCCGAGTTAATTCGAATTAAATCGTTAATCCGGACTAACGCTGCCGTCTATCAGTGCTATTAAATACACGAAAAATTTGTGCATTTAGATGGCGCTAATGCGACTTTAGATGAAGCAAATGCATGAGTTAAAGTGCATTAACGTTGTTAATGCAAATTAAGGCTGTCGTCTGTCTATCTTATAAGATTCGATTTCGATTACTTCCTCATAACCAATGTATTCGCCATCGGAAAAATAATCCGCTTTCATGGACATGATATATTTTCACTTCGGTTAGTATGAACGGAGTTATTAGCTCAACCTTACTGGAAAGTATTTCTACAAAAATTTTTAATGTGTATGTTAATGTGTACTTTTTTCGCATTGAGTCAAGAATCATGCATCAATTTTTCATCTTCATGCATCCAACCCTATAAAATAGTTTCTCTATTTTTTCGACGGTTTTGGTGATGACCAAACGCCATCCATTGGAAGCATTGTGATACTCAGCTATCCCTTCATTTATTCTTACTTTGACTAGATCATTGGTGATTTTTCCATTCTCACATTACCATGCTCGGAATATACATCCATCTTGCAATAGCAGGCTTTGCCAGTGCTCCCAGTATGCCATTGCTATTGGATTTTATTAAACATTTTTTGCTAGTCCGGACGTAGGCCTTGCTCTTTGTATTCCATTATGAGATCTGGGTCGTTTCACTGATCCACCTGTACTCGACAATATGCTTCTGCCTTCTTACCCGCGAACAATATTTACTATCCTTGTTGAAGTACGACGAAATAGAGTAACAGCTTTACCACGACGACCTGCATCACTATCTTCCTTTCGTTGTCCTGGAGAACGCGATCTTCGTTGCTTTTGTAATCAACGGTAATCACGCGCCATATGCCCTCTTTTGCCGCCTATGACGCACTTACCAGTATACTTATTTTTGGGTTGATTCCTTGTATTTCCATCAGGCTTAACTGATTTTAATGCCTGACACACTGCTTCAACTAGATTTGTCTTTTCTGCTTCTAGTTGGCGTACTCGTGGCATTGGTCGACACATAAAACTGGCGTCAAAGAGTTTTAGCATATATATTCCTTGGTGACACGACTAGGGCCTGATTCGTCTCTCCAGCACAAATACCGTCTATGAATGCCTCTTTTTTTATTTTTTCCATGAATTCTTCCGAATTACCTGAGAACGCTTGATGACATAATGATGACTCAATATCGGAAGCAAGTTCCTGAAGGCTTATTTCTCTGTTGGACTCGCGATCTTAATTCCCCTATATGCACCACATGCATTATTTGTTACTGTTGCGTAACACACACATTTTATACTGTAGTAAGTACTTACATATTCTGATTCATTACTCCTATTCAGAATTTATTTAGAGAATCATACGTTTGCCAAAAACTAAAATTCAAATAAATATCCATTTTGACATATCTGTTCGATTTTAATACCATTTAGTTAATTGTTTTTTGACAACGTTGAAACGACTTCATACATTTTGTTATTGAAATATATTTTTATTTCAATAACAAAATGTACAAACAGCAGATGCATTTTCCACTCGACTATCGGATCTGCTTATGCAGAACACTCCCCAACTTGATGATACATGCGCACGGTGGACACATATATCCCACTCCATGACTACTGCTGCCGAGGAGGTAATCGGTTACTACCGGCCTCTGAGGAATGAGTGGTATGATCAGGAGTGTCGCGACGCTACCGCAGAGAAAGACGCCGCCTACAGAAGAACCCTGCGTGCAGGCGCAACGCGAGCTGTTAAGGAGCGGTATAGAGAGAAAAGGAGTGCAGAGAGACGTCTTTTCAGGCGCAAGAAGAGGGAGTTGGAAAGACGTGAGTGTGAGGAGATAGAGATGTGTACCGACAAGAATGAGACTCGAAAATTCTTCGAAAAGATCAAGCGCCTAAGTGGAGGTTTAAATCCCGGAGCCTCTTCTTGTCGTGATGGAAATGGGAATCTGGTTACAGATGTCCAGAGTATACTGAGCCTATGGAGGGAACACTTCTCCACGTTACTGAATGGCGATGCTACGAACAATTCCGCCAGTGGAGGAGATTGCCCGATAACCCCAATTACAGATGATGGTGTTGATGTTCCACCACCCGACTATGACGAGGTTGAAACGGCCATTTTAAGGCTGAAGAACAACAAAGCTGCAGGTGCTGATGGCCCGCCTGCCGAGTAGTTTAAGACCGGAGGCGATGAGCTGCTCACCCGCATGCACCAGCTCATAAGCAGAATATGGTCGGATGAAAGCATGCCTGATGATTGGAGGCTCAGTGTTCTCTGTCCTGTACATAAAAAAGGAGACCCCACAATTTGCGCCAACTACCGTGGAATAAGTCTCCTGAGCATCGCATACAAGGTTCTATCGAGCGTACTGTGTGAAAGGTTGAAGCCTATGCTCAGCAACCTGATTGGACCTTATCAGTGTGGCTTCAGACCTGGTAAATCCACCATCGACCAGATTTTCACACTGCGCCAAATCCTGGAGAAGACCCAAGAAAAACAGATCGACACACACCACCTATTTGTTGATTATAAAGCCGCTTTCGACAGTCCGGTAAGGGATTACCTCTACGCAACAATGTCTGAGTTCGGTATTCCTGCAAAGCTCATTCGACTTTGTAGAATGACACTGCATAACTCTCGTTGTGCAGTGAAAATTGGGAAGGACCTCTCCGCACCGTTTAATACCGAACGGGGTTTCAGACAAGGTGATTCGTTATCGTGAGACTTCTTCAATCTTATTATGGAGAACATAATACGAGCTGCTGATCTACGACATAATGGCACTATCTTCAACAAAAGTGTTATGCTGTTAGCGTATGCCGACGATATTGACATAATCGGCATGAACACGCGAGCAGTCAGTGCAGCATTCTCAGAGTTGGAAAGAGAGTCGCGTCGGATGGGTCTCACGGTGAACGAGGGCAAGACGAAGTATCTAGTGTCAACAAACAAAGAGTCCCGGCGTCTTGGACAGCACGTCACTGTTGACAACTACGCTTTTGAAGTAGTAAGGGACTTTGTCTATCTTGGAACCAGCATTAACAGCAGTAATGACGTCAGCTTGGAGATCATGCGTAGGATAACTCTTGCTAACAGGTGTTACTTTGGGCTGAGTAAGCAATTGAAAAGTCGAGCCCTCTCTCGAAGAACGAAAACTACACTCTACAAGTCTCTCATCATGCCTGTCCTAACATATGGCGCTGAAGCCTGGACAATTTCCATCTCGGATGAGCGAATGCTTGGAGTTTTCGAGAGAAAGGTCCTACGCAGGATCTTTGGACGTATTTGCGTTGGTGGCGAGTACCGAATAAGGTACAACCATGAGCTGTACGAGCTATATGCCGATATTGACATAGTAAAGCGCATCAAAATCCAGCGGCTGCGCTGGCTAGGTAATGTCGAGCGAATGGAAGAACACGCTCCAGCTAAGAAGGTGTTATATTCGGAACCCGCTGGAGGACGACGCAGAAGAGGAAGACCAAACCTCCGGTGGAAAGACCAAGTACTGGAGAACCTGACGGCGCTTGGAATTTCTAACTGGCGCCAGCTAGCGAAGAACAGAGATGGCTGGCGAAGCATGTTATTTTCGGCCTAAATCGATATTCGGTTGTTATGGCCACATAAGTAAGTAAGTAAGTAATGTATGAAGACATTAGTCAAAAATAAGTGTTGCAATTACTATTGACAGAATCCAGTGATCGAACGAGGTTGATTCGAGTTAAAATTAAATGTTCACAAAATAAACACGTTACAATTGAATATAAAATAGATATATGATTGAGAGATAAGAGCATGGCAACGTTGCGTTACCTACCAATCCGTTTTGACTAATCGCTCATATTGCTTTTATATGAAATAGATCGGTACACCTATAGCTCTTTTCTGTAACTCTTCTCTACCGATTATTTCTATACTGGTGGATGATGTGACGTCAGAGTGATGTCATTCCCTACTATTGTGATTTTGCAAGTGTGGTGAGTAGAGATATTATCAACAGCCAGTTGATAATGAAATACGTCATCAGCAGTAGGGAATTTGCCCATTGAGTTACAGAAACGAGCTACTGATCCGTTACCTACCGATACGTGTTGAATATTCGCACTATTAACGTCAAAGTTATTAATCCTCTGATTGTGCACAAGATTTGGCGTAATAGTAATAGGTAAGTAATAGGTTGTAGCGAATTTTGGTATCAATTGTAACGATTAGAAAGTTATTTACCAGTTATAATTGGAATATAAATCGAAATAATCGAAAAAAATTGCTTTGCTTTGTTTTTCCCCCTATGGTTCGAAATATTTTCGTATTTCTAATTTTGATGGATGTCAATCAGCTGGTGTCTTCTGGCTTTTCTTCCTAATACTTATTTCAACAAAGATCGCAAAAATTGCACAATGGAACTGCTATGCCTGCATACCGAACCATAATTATGCCATGCCTGTATACAAAGAAATAATGTTGTTGTTACTGCTGCTACAACAACAACTAAATTATCATTTGACATTTTGACATATTCTTTTTAAAGACATTCTTTAATTACAAACTTTCAATGACAAGAATACCAGATACTTTATAACGACCATGGCGGATGCATGGGATGATATTAAAGCTGTGAAAACAAAGCGAAATACTTTGCGTGAGAAATTGGAGAAGCGTAAAAAGGAACGACATGGTATTCTTACGTCGACGGAAAAGACGACTGAAACAGAAATTCAGCCAATAATAGTGAAGTCTGAGTTGGGTAAGTGGTAACTACACATTGTGTATGCGTCAGTTTTACTGTTTGTGTGACTGTTGTTTTTGTTTACAGAATTAGATGCCGAAATTGAGAAGGCTGTCTTACAAATACTTTCCTCCAGCAGTTTAATATTGCCAATTATATCAACTCAAATCATAGAAAAGATTTCGAATTATTTAATAAAGCCTGCACCAAATGAGATGGTAAATTATATACTACGAAAATTATCAAATCAAGGTGCGATTGGAATAAAAAATGTAACAATCGGTAAAGATGTTGGTTGCGAGGTAATGTCAGTGGAAACAAATGCTTTGCTTGATCTTTATAAAGAATTTGTAAATGACACCTATGAACATAGGGAAGATGAACTTAAGCGTAAATGTAAGCAGTCACTTGTAGTCTGTACCTATACTTATCGCTATATTTTTATGAAATTTCCTTCACAGTTGACGAAGATAATTTGGAAAATGGCAACAGTTTAAGAAAAGCTTTTAAATCCGATATTAATGCTAGATTACGTCCAAGTAAAGCAAATGATGCGGATATCATGGTGAGCAACACTTGTAGTATCGCTTAGAATACACACACAATACATATAATACGATTTATTACAGTCACTCCTCTCAATGCCGTCCACGCGTGAAAAACAAAGCAAGCAAGTTGGTGAGGAAATCTTGGAATTACTTACAAAACCCACTGCCAAAGAGCGTTCGGTAGCTGAAAAATTTAAATCCCATGGTGGCGCACAAGTAATGGAATTTTGCCCACATGGCACTAAAGTTGAATGCTTGAAAGCACAACAAGCAACAGCTGAAATGGCCGCCAAGAAAAAACGTGAACTCAAACTAGAAGAAACAACAAATACTGGAGATGGTTCAAATAGACAAAAAGAAGCATCTACTGTTAACAATACAACAACAACGGGTGATATCGATGCGGTCAATAATGAAGTTGACAAAGTTAAAACTAATATAAATGATGGAAAAGAAATCATCAGCAATGTAATTGAAAACGAGGAGAAAGCTTTGGATTCCGATGCCGAAGACGGGGAGATTATATCCGATAATCTAAAAGATGGTGAGGCTGAATCGCAACTATCAGTAGAGGATAGTGTAGAAACGACGGACAAGTGTACTAAATTACATTTTAAGAAGATTATACAAGCACATACAGATGAATCTTTGGGTGATTGCAGTTTTTTGAATACTTGCTTTCACATGCAAACCTGCAAGTAAGTTGGAGCAGATTTTTTTCTTTCTTTGTATGCTAATCTATTTTGTTCATTTAGATATGTGCACTATGAAGTCGATACTATACCGAATATTAACACTAATAAACCCGCCGATGTTAAAACTAAATTATGTATTAAGCGTAGTATAGATCCCAGTGTAACATTGTACCCGCCACAATGGATACAATGTGATTTACGCTACTTAGATATGACAGTATTAGGTAAATTTGCTGTTGTTATGGCTGATCCACCATGGGATATACATATGGAATTGCCTTATGGTAGACATTTGTAATTTTAAATGAAATCAGAAGTGAAATCGACTCGTTATTTCCAGGTACAATGTCCGATGATGAGATGCGTCAGTTGGGCGTACCGGCGTTACAAGATGATGGCCTCATTTTTCTATGGGTTACTGGTCGTGCCATGGAGCTGGGTAGAGAATGCCTCAAGCTATGGGGGTATGTGACTGGAGCTCATTTATACATTGGAATGAAATGACAATACTTTAACTTGTATCACCATTTTTATACTACTTACAGTTACGAACGTGTTGATGAATTAATATGGGTGAAAACTAATCAATTACAACGAATTATACGCACTGGCCGCACTGGTCATTGGTTAAATCATGGTAAAGAGCATTGTTTGGTTGGAATGAAGGGTAATCCTAAAAATTTAAATCGTGGTCTCGATTGTGACGTTATTGTGGCAGAAGTGCGTGCCACATCACATAAACCAGATGAGATATATGGCATTATCGAACGACTCAGTCCGGGTACACGTAAAATTGAACTCTTCGGACGACCACATAATGTACAACCAAATTGGATAACATTAGGTAATCAATTGGATGGTATTCGTTTGGTCGATCCAGAATTAATAACACAATTTCAAAAGCGGTATCCCGATGGTAATTGCATGTCACCTGCTGCAGCATCAGTGGCTGCGACGACCGCGAATGCTGCAGGTACTTCAACCACGACAACAACTACCACAACAACAAATGTTGTTAAGAAAATGAATACATAATTTTAAGCAAAATCACTTGTGTCAATTGTTATAAAGTATGTCTATATGCAGCAATAGATATTTATGATAGTTATTTATATATATATATATATATATATATATATATATATATATATATATATATATATATATATATATATATATATATATATATATACATATATATATATATATATATATATATATATATATATATATGAATAAGTGTAAATGAAGTAGTTTATCTCACGTTTTTAATTATATGCAATTGTGTATTATTAATTCGATTTTGTTTTTTTTTTCATTTTCTTTATGTGTGCTTTCTTTTTAATCCGTTGTGTGTGACGATATCCTTAAACACACATTTACATTTATGTAATTGCTTTACTACAAAAAATATATATTAACTTGACTTTTGAAAATAAAAATAAAAAATTATTAAATTCATTTTTTTATATCAAAGAATAATTTTATTTCGAAATGTTTTGCTGCGAGGCTCGCATTCGATTTAGAAATGGAATTGAAGTCGAGCTCGCGGAATTGTAAGATTATTTAAATAATATTTTTAAATGTGTAATATGTCTTCAAACAATTTTAAATTAGAATTTTCAATTTCGAACAAACGGCATTTATCTTTAAATTTTGAATACAAAAAGTGAAGCTCAATATTTACAATCGCATTCGAATTCGAAGTCGAGAACACTCGTTGCGATACATAGCATGCTCATTTATATATATAAGGTTCGTTCGCGTACTTTACTTGTAAAATTTCTCTATCAACACAATTCAAGAGCGTAATAAAAATTCTCTCTAAAAATGAGAAAAAAGCACGCGAACGGAAAATTTGTAAGAATTACTAATAATTTCCAAATACCTTCAGTTCTGTCACTTGACAGTAAAACCAGCTGTTTTTTCTATGTTACGAGTTCTTACTAGTAGAAATATTACCACTAAAAATTTGCAAGAATTATCAGAGAGAGGAAATAATTTTCACTCTCAATTTCCTCTCTTTCACTGCTTTTTGGTGTACGCGAACTAAAAATTATTACTTTAATTAAAAATTAAAAATTCATTTTAGGCACACTGTTTGTTATAAAATTTGCCAACACCTTTGAGCATATTCGCAACCCCTTTTTTTGCCAAACTATCTGCTTCCTCATTACCATCAAACCTACAGTGCGCTGGAATCCAGTGTAGTATTATTTGATTCCTAGTACAAAGACTCAGGATGCCATTTACTGCTTCCCAAACAATCTTAAAGTTAATTGCCTTTTTGCTCAGTGCATTAATTGCTGCCTTGCTGCTGTACTTTAAGACAGAATGATTCTGGTGCATATATTTTGGCTTGAAACCCCGTTGCCATTGTTCCGAGACTAATCGAAATCCAGGGCAGTATATTCCAGCCCCAGCGCCTTCTTCAGTCTTGGACCCACCAGTGTACTAGACAACGCACAGGTAAGGTGCGAACATTATGTATCTCAAACAAGGAAAGAAGTTCCATACAGATAAACTGACGTCAAGCTTTATCAGATGCGATCACCAGAGACAGATGATGCTCTGATTCGTACAGTTACTACGCGAGTTGTTACGGAGCAAAGGAATACGAACAGATGAATTTTCAGGTGGAAGAAGAGATAGCTCGAAACTCGACTCAAGAGTAACTAAATAAAAATCATCAGCAATAAGTCTCGGAAATGCTTTGAGAAGATCAAGCACCTGATGGGCGATTTAAATCCCGGAGGGTTTTCTTGTCGTGACGAAAATGAGTGACAGATATCCAAAGTGTACTGAATCTGCAAGACCAACAAACAAATAGTCCCACCAGCACGACACTGTTGACAATTACGTATGCTTTTGATGCAGTAAAGTACTTTGTCATTATTGGAAGTAATGACGTCAACCTGGAGATGTTGCGAAGGATCGAGCACTCTCTCATTGAACGAAGACCGTGTTCTACAAGTCTATCATCATACGTGACCTTGCATATGACGCTGAAGCCTGGACAATTTTCACCACAGGTGAGAAGATGCTTGGAATTTTCATGAGAAAACGTTTAAATATACTTAGACCTATTTGATTCGATATTGACATATACCTGTACTGGCTAGGTAATATCGAGTGAATGGAGGAGTATGATCCAGAAAATAAGGTCTCATATTCGGAACTTGCTGAAGGACGACGCAGAGAGGAAGACCCAACCTCCGGTGGAAAGACCAACTACTGGAGCACCTATCAGCATTTTGAGTTTCTAACTCGCGCCAACTAGTGAAGATCAAAGATAGCATGCCAAATTTGGCCTTTCTCTTTGTATGCGCAGTCCACTTTCGTCTTATTTCAATATCTTGGTGCTTTACAGCTTTAACTGTCTGATCGAAACATTTGTTATTTGATGCCATAAAATTGCTACTGCGCTCATCATTTATTACCCTATTATCACAATTAATTATAACTATGAGACTAGTCGTGCGTCGAGTCGATATCTCGTTCTAAAGTTAACGCGACAAATAGATCAGCCGGTAGAAAGTATGCGGTTGAAATATAATCAAATACAATTTGTTCACTTTAATTAAAAATTATTTATATATATATATATATATATATATATATATATATATATATATATATATATATATATATATATATATATATGTATTTATTAGTATTGTATTATTGCATTTTTTACTACAAGTGTACATACATATAGTACATATTTCATTTATTGCTAAACATACATACATACAATATTACATGGCTACATATTGGGAAGTGGATGAGGATGAACTTATAAACTCATCTAGATATACATATGTAGTAGGTATGTAAGGTTTATTGTATATTTACATGTACTAATGTACTTAATCAGTAGTCCGCATTAAAAAAATAATAATTCCATTGAAAACCATTTTCCATTTTTTCTCTGAATATTATATATTATATATGCATATGTAGCATATATTAAAACGCCTTACGGCGAGAATAAAACTAACCAAAAATTAACATTGTTTTATTTTAAGATGATTCCTAAAATATTTCAGCTTTAACGATAGACATTTGTTAGAAAATGTAATTCTTATTTAAAGGGTTTGTGCATATTGTCCAATTCACGAACAATTATCGCTAAAACAGAAATATTTTGAGAATGAAGCGAGCTTAATACCAAACCATTTTTCTCCAATGTTTATATAAGTAGTTATAGGTAGGACAGCAGAGATTATTAGAAAAATATTTAATTGTTTATATATAAATATATGTAGGTATGTATGTATACAAATATGTATTTTTGTCTATGAATAGGTAAGATGATTTTTAAAATGAAAATTAATAATAAGGGCGAGCATCATAAAATAACTAAATTTCTTTTTACAAATACATGAGAGTTATTGTTGATTGAAATTTATTTTTCATTGTAACTCCAACAGCACATCAGACCAGATAAGTACGTACTAGAATATGCTGATTGTTGTCGGTCTTATTGAAAGTTGCCAAATGTACCATCGTCGGTTATACTTAGTAACGTGTATGTGTGCCAGCAGCATGAAAAGCTTTTAATACAAAAAAGCCAATAACTGTTGCGGCAGCTACACCTAAACCAGCTTTCCACCAAATTGTTGGATCCTCTGTTGTAAGTCCAAATTGACGTAAATGACTGCAGTAAGTGTAAGTTAGCGAGACGATGACGACATAACAAAAAGATATCAAAATTCATTATTATATGATTAGTACGATTAAAATAATAATAGTTGGCAACATAGATTTCATGCTAGTCTAATCATTAGAATGAGAGAAATATATATATATACAATAAAAACAAATAAAAAAGATCATACAAAATTAATAAAAATTTTACTACAAATCACATCACTACATATATATATATATATTAAGTACTACTGTATGCATCTCACCCAAAGACCATCATGAATGAAGACAAGGCGATGAATATTATAAAATAAAACTAAAAAGCTGATAAAAATCTAAAAAGTATGTAGTCCAAATAACAAACAAATAAATTATCCCCTTATCACATGTTCCGAAAATTCAATTTCGAATATAATGTATTATTCCTCAAATTTTCGAATTACACAAAATTCAATTTATAATTTATAAAAATGATGGTTAATATATTAGATAACGAAATATTTTTTATGAATCCCTGAGGTCGTGTTGCACTTATTGAATTGCATTTCGCTAATCTCTGAATGAAAAATGCTCCTTTCATTCTACCACAGGTGGTTCTATTTAAATTTTTTTTTGTTTTATTATTTTCTTAAAATTACTTCAACAATTTCCAAATAACAAAAGGAAAATACTTACAGATAACTTTTAATAGTAGAAATGTTCCTCTTTGGCTTTTGAGCTTTTCGTTGATTACAATATTAGGGTCACCTAACAGAGTTGCACTATACAGAGATGTTGAAGAGAGCAATGCTGTAAGTTAACATAGCGACTTAAATTCACATTTATATGTGAATTATAAATATTTTTATGAATGAATTCTATATATGTACATATGTATGATAGAATGTTTTATGAAGAATTTTTTCGATTATTCAATAATATGCGTATGGAGTATGGCATTGCTCTCTTCAACATTTCTGTATACTGCAACTCTGTTAAGTGACCTTGGCATTATAATCAGCGAAAAGCTTAAAAATCAAAAGTAAGAATTCTCTACTATTTAAAAGTTCTCTGCTTTAACGCAGCCTTTTCAAATTCATCAAAAAATCATTCGTTGTAAACTCTGATGTTCTTCGGAATACGAATAAAATAGATATAACGAAAATTACTCCGAATTGGAAATTTCGATCGGAACGTGTAATAAAGGTTGCTTTATAATACATTAATACATTACATCAATCTAAAAACTCAAAAATTTGCACAAAAAAACCTATGAATATGAACATGTTTTGTTGCTTGAGCTAATGAAATATTGCAACACAAATATTAAAAACATAGCAACATAATGAATAGAATATATAAAAGAAAATAATAATACACAATAATCAAAATAAATAAATAAATGCGTGAGTCGTGACTATGCAACATTTGTCAGTAGAACATTTTGCATTGTCTCTCATTCGTTTGTTCCACAAAAAATATTGTACATTGCATATATAGAGAAAAAAAAAAATTGATATATGATATTAGTTAATGATGTTTCATCATTTATGTTGGCATAAAAATTTACACTTACGCTGATTCCCACAGCTGTACCAACCTGTGCTTGTAAAATAGGATCCAAGCAGCTTGAAAACGCCTGCACCATCACAATGACAATCATATCACCATTTTATGTATTTATTATTATTTTTTGTTTTTAATTTTTCAACCCATAATCCACAAAATTGTACATTTGTTTGCGATGTGATTATTGTTGTTGTTTATATATATATATTTTTTTTTTTTTGTGATATTGATAATTATAATTTTAATATTGCCAAACATCACCAAGTAAACGAGTACATACATATTTAAAGAAATGTGAAAGAGATATAGAGGAAAGGAAGATATTAATTTAATTTATTATATTATAATTGTAATATAGTGTGTGTGTGTATCTGTTTGTTTGTGTTTTTATGATGACAATTTCTATTTTTCATTACAGCACATTACTTTTCTATATACTGGGCTAGAAAATTCCTAACACTTGAAAACCCTATTATCGGATCACTGGCGTCATTCTAAAATCGATATATCAGTCAATTTTCAACCAATTATTGGTCTAATAATCGTTAAAAGCTTAAATCGGGTCGCTTTTGACATTTATCAATATATAAATTTGTAATTTTCCAACCAATTTATAATCTCTTTATCCTCTGGAGAGAAACAAAAATAGACCTTCTCACGAAACCGAGCTTAGAAAATTTTCAATACCTTCAAAATTATTATTATCCGTTGAAAACCTGTAATCGGGTCACTGATGCCATTCCACTATCCATAATTTAATCATTTTCCAACCAATTTCTGATCTCCTTATATCTGAAGAGAAACAAAAATAGACCTTTACACGAAACCGAGTTTAGACAATTTCAACACCCTAAAATATTCGGGTCACATACGCCCTTCAACAATTCAAAACTTAGTGATTTTCTAACAAACTGCCTTCTACTACCAATCTTCTTACCGTTCTGGAATGTAGAAAAATTGATTTTCTCACGTAATCAAGCTTAGAAAATTCCAACACCCTTAAATTTCTTATTTATTTGATTCACTTGCGCCTTTTAACAATCCATAACTTAGTAATTTTCCAACCAATTTACAATCTCCTGAGAGAGGAAAAGTAAACCCTCGCACGAAACCGAGCTTAGAAAGTGTTTAACACCCCCAAATATTTTATTTATCGTTGCAACCCCGTTATCGGGTCACTTGCGCCATTCAACAATCGATAATTCTGTCATTTTCCAAACGATTTTCGAACAACCAACCAATTCCAACATATAACCTACATTACACAACTTAAAAAGTACATTCATTCTTAGGAATAAGCCATTTAAGGCGAGTAGTTCCCGTTCAATACTGCCTAAACTAGACATGTACAACAATTCTGAAAGAGAACCTCAGTCGAGGTTCTTCGCATAACTATTTATTTATTTGCTTATTTATTTTATAAATTTTTATTTTCTTTATGGCTAAGTTATGTTCTCGTTTTCCTTGATTTTTCAATTTTAGTTTCGTTTTTTAACTAAAAATAATTTCTATTTCTGAATAAATATTTTCAACAAAGGCTTAGGTGTGCATAAAGCGCTAAAAAGAAAAGTCAAATTGATTCCATTATGATTACCAAATAAAATGACCTTATGGTTTATGCATAAGCTCCACAATTATTCACTTTAAAATGTGCGAGTTGCTCTGATACTCGTATGTATGTACTTTGGAAATTATTTCGATATATTGTAATTTTATATTTTTCTTTTTTCAAGTGTGCATTTACATTATATATATTTTTTTATAATTTCACTTAAAATCCTATTCATTAGTTAGTAATTTATGAACACCAATATGAGTTAGTTGTAAATGGCAAAATATATTCCAGAAAAAAAAAACACCTCTGCCAGACAAACAAGTAAACATTAGACAAAGTTACATGTACAAGTATTGAGCAATAGTCACATAGATTTGTTTAAACAAGGACGACATACATAAAAATATGTATATTGCACACAACTCGCACATTACCAACCTTATTAATGCCTTCAGCAATAGTCTTGACATATGACAAACACCAGAAGGAGGATCATATTTGCGAAAGCTTAAAATGTGTATAAACGTGTCTATGTGAATGTCTATATGTTTGAAATGTGTACGTATGTAAAATTTCTAGGGTTAATTACGCTTTAGAATAAAATGCTAGATAATAGGTGCAGTCGAATATGAATATGTGGACTTTCAAGTGATTGTCCGTTTTATGCACTTCGCTATCATTTCACTTGTGAGCGAATCGAATTTAATGAAATATGGTATTGTGGTACCGAAAATGATACAAAAATCAGCCAATTAGTTTCAGTTTTTCTACTTATCCAAGCTCGACCGTATAAAAGGCATTAAGGAAGATTGTAATAATCATAATACTATCACAAGAAAATCAGATGATTTACTACACATTAAAATACTACCATTTTTTACCTTGACAAGCAATAAAATTAGCTTTTCTACCACATTACCCAGCATTTTACACCAACAATAGATAAAAAACGTAAATTGCCCTTTAATATTCTACATTACATAAGACAAGATAGCAATAAATAGAACTCTACTTACGGAAATGCTGCCATTGTAGCAAGTTTTGTGTACATTTCTTTCTTATTGCTCTTTAAACTGAAACTGTGTGGTGGTAGTAATTTGTATTTTTGACAAAATTCGGCCGGTTGCAATAAGTAATCCTGTCGACGTTCATCTAAATCGCTCTTTGTGCCCACAATCATCACTGGTATTTTACTCTCAGCATAATATTTAATATAGATACGTGCTATATACTCAAATGAACGTGGATTCGATGAGTCATAAACAAGGCAGGCGACATCACAATTAACTTCTTGTGGTTGTAATGGATCCAAGGCGTGTTTCACATCAATATCATGTAATATGAGATGTTTTTCTTGACCATATACCTATATAATATGGATGGTATTTAATACATTCTTTGATTTGACTGCATATGAATGAATATACCTGAACTGTGTTGACGCAATGAGTGACATTTGTCTTGAACTCAACACCAATAAGACTCTTCATATTATCCAGAAGAAAACCACGACAGAGGCCGGTTTTGCCCGCACCTTTTGGCCCAATCACATGGCACATATAAACTGACCGACTACTCTGACGTTTAGCCAAATCGATACGTCGCTCGCGTGTTACATGTATTGCTGCCAATTGACTATCATTTTCATGTACATTGAAGCCCAAATATGCCATGTACTCCAGCGTCTTAACTACATCCATTAAAGTCATCAGAGTCCAACGGCACATCCAACCATGCAATGTAACCCAACCGGCATCGTTAGTGGGACATGATTTACGTACATCTGTAGAATATGACCATGGCGGCGATGGGCATGTACTAAACAACATTTTATGCTCCTCTGGTGATAATGCACCATCAGCATCTTTATCGTAACGTTCAAATAGAGCTATCAAAAATTGCTGTCCTCTGTGTGAGAGCTCTGTACTGCTACCGGGTGGTATTTTCAGTATTGGTCTTAAATATTCTTTGCACATTTCTAAATTTTCATTATAACCAAAACGTCGTAATACCGCCCAAGTCGTCTCATTACGACCCCGCTGTATAAAGAGACAATGCAAAAAAAGAAAACCTTTCAGTGTAACTGCATCATTACAGATGCCATCCGGAATATTTTTCTGTATGACTGCCTTAACTTCGTCCAATATTTGTGGCTGTAATGGTGTATTGAAGCAGCGCCGTTGAAACAGATTCAATTCGTAGTCGTTAAGTAAATTATCGCCATCTATGTCGCAAATTTTAAATATGCGTACTAATGATTTCTTACATGCTGGTGTTAACTATAAATTGGTATACAAATGGTATACAGTTAGTGAAAGCAAAAATTAGTATTAACAAATTATTTTCTACATACATCTTGTTCTTCCATAATGTACAGCGGCGATGTGGGGTGCAAAACAGCTTTTTGTGCATAATAAAACATTTCAGAAATGTTGTGCAAAGTCTTTGCCGAACATTCAACGCAACTTTCCACTTCTGTATAATCTTCCATTATTGCAAGAATGTTCTACATATGTATATAAAAAATATCGATCACAAATGCACTATGCGACAGTTCAACGACATACCTCAATGGTTGAATATTCGATTAGATCAACTTTATTGCCCACCAACACTATTGGTTTGCGTGGCTGATCCGCTTCATTTGCATTGCGTATCAATGGTATCCAATGTGAAGTAATACGATCCATTGTTTCGTCATCATCAGCAGCATATACAATGCAAACAACATTTGCTTTTGTAATCTCATCGTTCAGAGCTTCATCTGATTGTTCAACACCTTGACACAATAATATGTTAGAATTTTACATACTAATAGTAGGTATTTATTTAATCATATATACTTACTGGAGTAGTCAACAATATTTGTGGGAACTTGTTCAGGCGTTACATTGGCTGGTATTGTAATTTCTTCTGCTTTAGATGGTACATCTTCCGGGAATTCTTCACTTACCAACGAAAGAATTAAAGACGTTTTGCCAACACCTTGATCACCCACAAGCAAAATACGCACATTCTTGCGTTGTGCTGCACCGACATGTACCATTTTGGCGTAAGTGTTTGTTTGAGTAATTATGTATACGAGTTCTATTAATGTTTTCCAGCTAAATCAAGTTTTTTATTACTTTTATGTCAGGAATGTGGTTGCGAATTAGAGTAAGCAAAGCTAAAATTAGTACAAAAATAAAGTTTTATTGTAGTTTAGTCAAATAAAAATTTCATTAATATGAACATCGAGCTGGCAAATATTTTTATAACTATACCGTTAAAAATTGTAACGGAAACTAATTTTTTTATTTTTTGCACTTGTATACTCCAAAATAAATACACTTTAAACTTTTAGATAACATTTTAATTTAATGCTTTTGTACAAGATACGTTTTTGACGTGCCTTTGCCAATTGTGTCATCAACTAGGGCAACAACAACAACAATAACAATGATAATAACGATACACCATCACCGGTAAAATAGTTAGCAATTACACATTGGATGTGATAATTGCCAGTGCTAGCAAACACATATGATAATTATAATTCACACCTGCATACATGCATCAAAAACAGCTGAATCTTGAGGATAAAATGTACTGTATGATTCTATGTACATAAAATGAGTACAATAACAGTATCTTGCAAAAATCAATACTAAAGAAATGTAAACATTTGGATTTGCGGAATAAGGCGACATGTGATTGAAAATAAAATCTTGGCAATGCAATTTATTACCTCCTGCAGGAGGTAATAAATTGTGACGCCAATAAGGCGTCACGCATATATTTACGTAAATGCATGTACTTTGTTCATGCAAATCTTCGAGGGAGGCACACGATTTTGAGATGTAAACACGCAAAAATATACCACACACCAACAACCACTGTCCCACCATATACGATTAGTTCATACACAATAGAATATTTGAACTTACAACTATATTGTATGCTTCTAATAAATTGTGTTAACTACTTTGATTTGTAGCTAGATTCCATTGCTATTGGATTTCTGCATTCTTTTTCACAAAACAAAGCTCACACGTACACACAAAAGCAAAGCAAATTACATAAACTGATTACCAACCGACACAAACCTTCTTCCTACAAGGGCACATTGAAAAAAAAAACACAATTTCTATGAAGTACTTCAAGAATGACGTTTAATTGTCATGAATTAGTGCTTCCAAACTAAAATATAATTATAGCAAACTGACAACTGTCGTTAGTACTTTAAGCTATAAACACATATGCAAATAGTGACTTTTTAGTTAAGTTCCACTCCATTACGTCACTAAATGATATTTCAAATATGACAATTTCAAAATATTGTAACGAGTATCGATAGTTGATTACTCATCACTATTGTGACTGACACTATTGGCAGCATCGAAACGAATGTCTACAAAAAGAAATAAGCGATAACCAGAACAAGCCAACGAGAAAGGAAGAGAAGAATCTCGATAACGGAAGATTCTGGGGTGTTGCCAACAGAGTATAAATAGAGCCAGTGTTGAGAAGAAAAATCAATCTAATTCCGAACGTGATTGCGAAAACATTGATACAGAGGCAAAAGTTGCAAGTGTGATAGTAAATAGTTGATTGTAAACAGAGTTGATTGTAAATAGAGATTATTAAATAAATTGTTGCTGTATATAGTTGTATAAAATAAGTGTTGCAGTTATCATTAACAGAATCCAGTGATCGAACAAGGTAATTCAAATAGAATTAAACGCTCACAGAATAAAACGAAACAATTGGTGTCAGAAGTGGGATTCTGTAAAGATGGTGAAAATTGACCAACTAAAAGTGGACCAGCTTAAAAAGCTGTTGGTAGAGATGAATCTATCGTCATCAGGTGCAAAGGCGGAACTACTGGTGAGGCTGAGGCAAGCTATGGAGGCTAAGGGAATTAATGTAAAAGAACATGAATTCTTCGAGGAAGCCGATATACAAGCAGTTGTACACGCTGAGGAAGAGAGCAAAATAGATTCGAGTGGTCAACTCATGGATTTCATGAAAACCATGATGCTGCAGCAACAACAACAGCTACAAGAACATTCGGCTGAATTGCGTATGAAAATTCAAGAAGGTTCGTCTCGCCAAGAAAACGCTATGGGAGAATTCCAGAAAACAATTGACTCCAAGCTTCAAGAACATTCGGCTCGTCAAGAACATGTCATCGAAAAACTACAAAAGGGAATTGAGATTAGATTTCAGGAAATTTCCGGAGCTATTAATGACAAAGTCACAGAGCTGAAAGAACATGTGGATGATTTGGATGATAAGATGAAGGAACATGTAGACAGACATGATGACTTGGAAGAAAAGCTTGAGAAATTAGAGCGCGAACTTAATCAACTAAAAATAAATGGACCAGCCACAGCAGTGATAAGAGAGTCAACTACAATTAAACTAAAGCCTCCAACATTTGACGGAAGCACGCCATTCAATATCTTTAAGCTTCAATTCGAGACAACAGCTTCGAAGAATCAATGGGATGATAGCGACAAGACTGCTGCTTTAATAGTCGCATTAAAAGGTAATGCTTCCGAAGTGTTACAGATGATTCCAGAGAAAGATCGTGGTAGCTACCAATCACTGATGGACACACTCCAGCGGAAATATGGAAATGAATACAAGAGTCAATTACATCGAGTGGAATTGAGATCGCGAGTGCAACGGAGTAATGAGAGCCTTCAGGAATTCGCTTCCGATATTGAGCGCTTATGTCATCTAGCGTTCTCCGGTAATTCGGAAGAGTTCGTCGAAAAAATCAAAATAGAGGCATTCATAGATGGCATACGTGATGGAGAGACAAAGCGTGCCCTAGTCATGTCACCCAGGAATACATATGCCGAAACAGTCAGTAGTGCCTTGACATATGAAGCCGCCAGCTTAATGTGTCGACCAGTGCCACGGGTACGCCAACTAGAAACAGAAACAGCAGATCTGGTTGAAGCAGTGTGTCAGGCATTCAAATCTGTAGCGCAGCCTGAAGGAAGAACAACAGGTCAACGCGAAAACAAGTTTACTGGTAAGTGCTTCATTTGTGACAAACCAGGACACATGGCGCGTGACTGCCGTCTACGACGAAAGCGATCAAGATCGAATTCTCCAGGAAGACAAAAGAAGGAGAATAAGGTGGATAGCGATCGCTCCACTAACACAAATCCATCGTTAAACTAAATCGAGTCAGTTCAGCGGGGCGTGAACTGACTCCAACAGTGGGTTGCCCCATCATTCACATTTCACAACTACAGCGTGTGCCAAGCAGCTTGACTATTGATGGAAAATTGGACAATATGGAATTCATGTTAACCCTGGATACTGGTGCATCACATTCGATAATCAAGAGCGATTTGGTAAAGAAGTTTGAGCCTTTAATGGGAATAAAATTGAGTACAGCAACGGGTGAGGATGCACAAATTCTGGGCAAGATAAAGAAACGAGTATCTATTGGAAATTGCACATGGGAACATGAATTCATTGTGGCCGACATCATCGATGACGTAATAATTGGTGTTGATTTTATGATTGACAACGGATTTACGTTAGATTTAAATCAACGGATACTGCGCTATGCAAATGTCGAACTACCATTGAACATCGGTTACAAGCGTAGTGGGAACATCAAACGAGTACTGGCATGTCAACGCCAAGAGGTTCCAGCAAAATCAGAAGCGGTGATATGGGCACAGATGAATGTGAATGATGGGACAGGCAAGTTGTGGGTGGTGGAAGCAGATAAAGAAACAACGAATAAAAACATCATACTTGGTAGGACGTTAGTAAAACCTAAAGAAAATGGAATAGTACCGGTGCGAATATTAAATCCAACTAATACATCTACAGTTGTAAAGAAAGGAATGGTGATTGTTCATTGCCAGGAAGTTACTGCCGTAGTAGACTGCGAAAATGGTTCGTCGATAAAAAGTGGAAGATCAGGAACTGGCAAGGCGGAAATAAAAGCACAGATGGAGGAATGGGCAGGTGTGCTTACCAAACAGCAAAAAGAAAAGGCTTTACAAGTATTGGAGAAGTACAGTTCAATATTTTTTTCAAATGGAAAAACTGGAGGACGAACAACCATCGTGAAGCATCACATTGACACCGGTGATTCTAGACCAATTCGTCAAACACCACGACGAGTTCCATTGGCCAAAAGAGACGAATGATATTACGAAAAAAGACAGCTATCCACTGCCAAGAATCGATGACACTCTGGACACACTATCTGGTGCGAAGTGGTTCTCAACTCTTGATTTGCAAAGTGGCTACTGGCAAGTGGAACTTGGTAAGGAAGACAAAGAGAAAACAGCTTTCAGTATTGGCGATGGTCTATGGCAATTTACAGTCATGCCATTTGGTTTATGCAATGCGCCAGCTACTTTCGAACATTTGATGGAGCGTGTACTCAGAGGACTACACTGGAAAACGTGCTTGGTGTACCTCGATGACATTATTGTGATGGGAAAAGATTTTAACGACCACCTGGAAAAGTTGAAAGAAGTATTTGAGCGTATACAATCAGCAGGGCTTAAACTGAATATGAAAAAGTTTTCACTCTTCAGGCGAGAAGTTAAATATCTTGGTCATAAAGTAACAACAGACGGGGTACATACCGACCGAGGAGAAAGTAGCAGCAGTACAAGAATGGCCTATTCCATCGAATCTTCACGAGTTAAGAAGCTTCCTAGGCTTATGTACCTACTATAGACGATTTGTTCCTGGATTTGCAAACATCGCCAGCAGTCTGCATGAGTTAACAAGAAAGAACAAACCATTTGTGTGGGGCGAGGACCAACAGAAAGCATTCGAACAGCTGAAAGAAAAACTCTGTTCAGCACCAATATTAGCGTATCCAGTACCTGGTCAAAAGTTTGTGTTAGACACAGATGCGAGTGGCTATGGAATAGGTGGTGTGCTCTCTCAGATCATAGGTGGGCAAGAAAAAGTAATAGCATACTACAGTAAAATCCTGTCGAAGCCAGAAAGAAACTACTGTGTCACTCGAAGAGAGTTGCTCGCAATACTGGAATGTGTAAAGTATTTCCATAAATACTTGTACGGTCAGTCATTTCATCTACGAACTGACCACGCAGCGCTAAGGTGGTTATTACAATTTAAAAACCCAGAAGGACAATTGGCGCGCTGGATTGAAAGGCTGCAGAGTTATCATTTTACCATCGAACATCGTAAAGGAGGACATCACGGCAACGCGGATGCTCTATCTCGTCGTCTTTGCAAAATGGAATGTAAACATTGTTCCCGAGTGGAAAGCAAAGAGCACATTGTCGACGTACGACTTACAAATATATTGCCGGAGGAGACATGGACCACCGAACGAGTGCAAGAAGATCAGCGGAACGACCCAGATCTCGTAAAGATTATGGAATACAAGGAGCAGGGCATACGTCCAGATTGGCAAGAAATGGCTAATGAGAGTCCAATAGCAAAGGCATACTGGGCGCAGTGGCAAAGCCTGCACTTACGAGACGGATGTTTATTCCGAACATGGGAAAGTGAAGATGGAAAAATCACTTATGATCTGCTAGTGGTACCCAAGGCAAGAATAAATGAAGTGATAGCTGAGTATCACAATGCCTCCAGTGGAGGGCATTTGGGAATCACCAAAACCGTCGAGAAAATAAAGAAACGATTTTATTGGGTTGGATGTCATGACCATGTCGCTGATTGGATTCGGAAGTGTAAGCAATGTGCAATGGCCAAAGGTCCCACTAAGGAAAGTCGTGGTAAGATGCACCAATACACCGTGGGGGCTCCATTTGAGCGAATTGCTATGGACATAGCTGGGCCATTTCCAATAAGCAACGCAGGAAACAAGTATGTTCTGGTGGTTATAGATTACTTCAGTAAATGGCCTGAAGTATACCCCATTCCAAATCAGGAAGCTAGTACAGTTGCGGATGTATTCGTCAACCAATGGGTTACTCGTTTTGGTGTACCGATGGAGTTACACTCGGACCAAGGCCGAAATTTCGAATCAGTTGTATTCCAAGAGATATGCCGTATGCTGGGTATATACAAAACTCGTACAACACCTTTGCATCCACAATCTGATGGCATGGTAGAACGATTTAACCGCACCTTGGAGGAATATTTGAGAAAAGTCGTAGATAAATACCAAAGAGACTGGGATGTACATATACCAATGTTCCTCATGGCATATAGATGCGCACAACATGATACGACGGCTACTACACCGGCAATGGCAATTTTTGGAAACGAGTTAAGACTGCCAGCTGATTTAAAATTTGGAGTTGTAACACCAACGAGATCAACCGAAGGAAATTATACTAGCGAAAAGCGGGAACAGTTGGATGAAGTACATCAGTTCATCAGAGAGCGGTCGCAGATGATAAGCGATAAGATGAAGGCCAGGTATGACTTGAAAGCAAATTCAAAAGGTTTCTATGAAGGAGAGCTTGTAATACTTCATAATCCACAACGAAAGAAAGGCCTGTCCCCTAAACTACAGACTCATTGGGAAGGATCATATGAGATTATAGCAAAGATAAATGACGTAGTGTATCGTATTCAACGTGCCTGGAATAAAAGAGCAAAGTTTAAAGTAGTGCACTTAGAGCGACTTGCGCCATATCGAGGGGAAGTATAAAAACTTGTTCGGGACGAACAAGGTTAAGAGGAGGGCAGTGTAACGAGTATCGATAGTTGATTACTCATCACTATTGTGACTGACACTATTGGCAGCATCGAAACGAATGTCAACAAAAAGAAATAAGCGATAACCAGAACAAGCCAACGAGAAAGGAAGAGAAGAATCTCGATAACGGAAGATTCTGGGGTGTTGCCAACAGAGTATAAATAGAGCCAGTGTTGAGAAGAAAAATTAATCTAATTCCGAACGTGATTCCGAAAACATTGATACAGAGGCAAAAGTTGCAAGTGTTATAGTAAATAGTTGATTGTAAACAGAGTTGATTGTAAATAGAGATTATTAAATAAATTGTTGCTGTATATAGTTGTATAAAATAAGTGTTGCAGTTATTATTAACAGAATCCAGTGATCGAACAAGGTAATTCAAATAGAATTAAACGCTCACAGAATAAAAACGTAACAATATAGACATATTGTAACGAGTATCGATAGTTGATTACTCATCACTATTGTGACTGACTCTATTGGCAGCATCGAAACGAATGTCAACAAAAAGAAATAAGCGATAACCAGAACAAGCCAACGAGAAAGGAAGAGAAGAATCTCGATAAAGGAAGATTCTGGGGTGTTGCCAACAGAGTATAAATAGAGCCAGTGTTGAGAAGTAACAATCAATCTAATTCCGAACGTGATTGCGAAAACATTGATACAGAGGCAAAAGTTGCAAGTACATTAGTGTTATTGTAAATAGTTGATTGTAAACAGTGTTTATTGTAAATAGAGACTATTAAATAAATTGTTGCTGTATATAGTTGTATAAAATAAGTGTTGCAGTTATCATTAACAGAATCCAGTGATCGAACAAGGTTAAATAATTGTACACAATTAGTATTTAAATACTCGTATTTTTATTTTCAATTTACACTTTAACGATTCGTATGGTAAATAATTTAATGCTATCGCTGGTATGTACGTTTATGTACGTAGCTTTGTTTATACATAGGCACAAACGATTAGTATATAAATATTCACTTAATTGACACAATATTTCGCACTACTTATAATCTATAATTATAATTCATAATTAACGCGATTTAGATTCGTAATATATATGAAATAGGTTTAGAATTATTAAAAATGACAATGGCGCGGAATGGCACGATCTCGCTTCAAACTCTAGGACCGAAAGTATATAATGATAACATCGGTCGATCATAACACGAACCGCGAAAACCCAACATAAAAGGTGAATTTATGTGGAGAGTTGGGTTGCCATATGGTAAGTATGAAAGGTAAGGTAAGTATAACTTGGTTTAGGGGGACGTAAGTATACTTAATTCATTATTTATTTTCTTCTTTCAGGGACTGACCATATGGCTTGTCTAAAGGGATTTAGACATCGCGGCCCGCATGCACTCGTGCATTAATTGAGTGCATCTCATAGACGAGACAGTGAGCCGATCGCGTCCTCGATCGCTCGAGCTGTCCTCCGACGAACATTGGAAGTCGGTCGTTGTCTAGGCTGGGAGCTTCTCGGGGAGGAAGCTACATGTCGTTGCTCGACGAACTGGGAAACTGAATTAGCTTAAGGGCTTGAGCCAAAGTCTGATAGCGAAAAAAAAAGAGATTTTTTTTGGATATTATGATTTTACGCGAGCGGCAAAATACATAATTTTACTATGGGCCGCTTGAGAACGGCCGATTTTGTCCGAATATCTGCGACACGGATGTGGCCGTCAGATCCTCGATACAAATGTGTGACGCGCCCGAGACTCCATTCATTGGGGGGCAGCAGCTCATCCTTGATGACCACCAGTTGACCTACTTCCAGCTCCTTTTGAGGGTGTTGCCATTTGTAGCGTTTGTGCAGATCTTGTAGGTACTCAGTTTTCCATCTGCGGCTAAACTGGTGGTGAAGCGCCTTGAGTTTTTCCCATCGGTTTATTAGGGATATATCTTCCGAGTTGGGTTCGGGCAAGGCCGTTAGTGGAGCACCTCGCAGGAAGTGACCTGGAGTTAGCGCTATCAGTTCGTTGGGATCTTGAGAGAGGGGAGACAATGGTCTAGAGTTGAGCACGGCTTCGATTCTACAGAGCAGAGTTGAGAACTCTTCGAAGCGGAATTTGTGGTTGCCGGCAGTCTTTTTGAGATGAGCCTTAAAGCTTTTGACTGCCGACTCCCAGAGACCGCCCATGTGAGGCGCACTAGGAGGAATAAAAACCCAGTCAATACCTTGCGGAGAGTATTGGGCCAGAATATCTTTGGACACCTCCTTAGAGAATTTGAGGAATTCTTTACTCATGGCTCTTTGAGCTCCAACGAAAGTTGTTCCATTATCCGACATGATTTTGCGGGGAAGGCCTCTTCTGCCAACGAATCTGGCGAATGCGGCGCGGAATGCCTCTGTAGAGAGATCAGAGCACAATTCCAAATGAATGGCCTTTGTGGAAAAGCATACAAATACAGCCACATACCCTTTGAGAAAGGCAGCAGTTCGAAGCGTAGATGCTTTAATTTGGAACGGGCCTGCAAAATCAACACCTGTGGTCGCGAAAGGTACCGACAAGGTACACCGTTCAGGCGGCAGAGCTGCCATAATCTGTGATCGAACCTTTTGTTTGTGGATGGTACAAACTTTGCATAGAAATATGCATTTCCTTATTTGGGGCTTAAGACGAGGAATATAGAATTCTTGTCGAGCCATTCGGAACATGAGCCTTTGTTCTGCGTGTAGGAGCAGAGTATGGAGAAACTCGAGGTACAAAATGCAAAATCGGGATTTTTCCGGAAGAATTATGGGGTGGCGCTCACTATAACTAAGACCCGAATGAGCTAATCGACCATTTACTCTCATGAGATTTTCCTTGTCGAGAAAAGGATTTAAAGTCAGCAAGGAGCTTTTATTGCTGACTGCGGTTGAGCTGAGAAGAGCCTTCAGCTCTTTGGGAAAATATTGCCATTGGGCTAACGAAATTAGCCGGCTTTTTGCGAAACGAATTTCGTCCTGCGAGAGTGAGGAATTCGAAATTGGAGAAGATTTTCGCAATTTAGAGAGTCCGTTATGGACAAAACGGAAGACGTAAGAAATCACACGTAGTGCCCTTGAAAATGATGAGAACCGATCGAGAATGTCGGTATGGTCATCTAACGTGAGAAGAACCTCTACTTTCCTTTGCTCGGGGGGCAAAGTACTGGAAAGTGTTGGTTTTGGCCAGGCTTCTTCGGGGTGATGAAGCCATGCAGGGCCATTCCACCAAAGAGTATTGGACACAAGATCTTGGGGCTTGCATCCGCGTGTACCCAAATCAGCTGGATTTTCGCTGCTGATGACATGGCGCCAGATAGCATTTCCAACGTTTTGGAGTATCTGGGCTGTACGATTAGCGACGTACGTTTTCCATGTGTGAGGTGGTTTTTCCAGCCATGCGAGAACGATTTGAGAATCGGACCAGAAAAATATGTCTGAGAATTCGACATCTAAAGTTTCTTTAACGGACTTGGCGAGGTGCGAAAGTAAAACGGCGCCACACAATTCCAAACGTGGTAAGCTGACCGTCTGCAGAGGTGCAACTTTTCCTTTAGCCACCAGTAAATGACAGGATATTTGATTATTCATGTCCATTGATCGTATGTACAGGGCTGCACAATACGCTTTCTCTGAAGCGTCACAAAATCCATGAAGCTGGATTCGCTTCTTGGGAGAGAATTGTACCCATCGAGGGATTTCGATGAGACCAATGGACGAAATATTCTCCAGAAATACATTCCATTTGATGAGCGATCTGGGTTTCACGCATTCATCCCAGTCGGTGCCTTCTAACCAGAGCTCTTGGAGAAGCAGCTTGGCTTGAGTCATGATGGGCGAGAGCCATCCTGCCGGGTCAAAAAGTTTCGCAACGGCAGATAAAATTTGACGCTTGGTAGCAGCGGATGTTGTTTCGATGGGCGATACTGAGTACGAGAATGTGTCAGTCAATGCATTCCATCGTATTCCAAGGGTTTTTGTGGCACTGGCACTTTCAAATTTTAGAAAATCAGAATCGAGAAGTTCTGATTTTTGGATATTTTCTAAAATTTTAGGATGATTTGTAGTAATCTTTCGTAATGGAAATCCTGCGGAGTTGAGGACTTGTATCACTTGAGATAAAGACTCTACTGCATCTGGAATTGTATGTGAACCAGATAATACGTCATCCACATAGGTTTCTTTGAAGATTATTTTTTCCACGAGAGGGAAATTCTTCTTGGAATCCTTAGCCAATTGTTGCAGTGTTCTAATGGCTAAATATGGAGCGCAATTTACACCAAATGTGACTGTCTTCAACCGGAAGTCCTGAATTGGAGAATTTGGTGACCTGCGAAAGAGAATTCGCTGGAAATCCTGGTCGTCATGGTGGACAAGAATTTGTCGGTACATCTTTTGTACATCACCATTGAAAACGAATTGATATAGTCGCCACCTCAGAATGAGAACCATGAGATCTGGTTGTAATGTGGGACCTATATGTAATACGTCGTTAAGAGAATGGCCTGAGCCGCTGCTTCTTGAGGCATTAAAAACAACACGCACTTTGGTGGTTTTCTTTTCTGGCCTCACCACTGCATGATGTGGCAGGTAAAAGGAGAAATACTTGCCATCAGAGATGATTTCATGCGAGCCTGTGGGTTCCATATGATCCAGCGTGAGGTATTCTTCGAGAACCTCATCGTAAATGGCTTTGAGATCGCCTTTCTTTGAAAAATTTTTCTCCATACTGCGAAATTGATTATAGGCTATGGTTCGGGAGTGACCAAGAGCCGTAAGAGCGGGAAAACTAGATTTAAATGGAAGCCTGACCACATATCTTCCATCTGACCTACGAGATGTGGTCCTCTGATAGTAGTCTTCACAGGCTATATCTTCTTCCGATACTTGAGCTGGCTGATTGACTTCTTCCTGTTCCCAAAACTTCCTTAGTTGAGAACTAAGAAGTTCATTGGAAACTTCCTCTACCTGTGTCGAGAATGTTGACACTTTTTGAGAGATAGGTCCACTAATTATCCAGCCAAATATCGTATTCTGTGCGAGAAGGCTTCCACAGATATTATGGCGGATTCCGGTTAGGAGGATTTGAGGAATCAAATCACTACCTATGACCATGTCAATTTGCGCCTGCACGAAGCAATTCGGGTCAGCCAAATCTAACATTTCGAATTGCTGCCAATCGAGCTTAGAAATTTTAAATGTGGGTAGAAATTTGGTCAATTGTGAGAGTACAATTGCCCGTGTCTGTAACTTTTTATTAGCCTTTGGGGCGACTAACGTAACGGTACAAGTCTGGTTAGAGTTTTGGATGGTTTTGCCACCCATTCCAGAAATTTCGACGTGAGTTGCTTGCGAAGGAAGCCGCAGCCGATGTTGTACCTTGGTAGAGATGAATGTTAGTTGAGAACCTTGGTCGATGAGTGCTCGAACCTTGTGAAGTTCTCCAAGATGCTCTATAGAGACAAGAGCGGTGGGTAAAAGAGTTCTTTCTTCATTTGAGGTGAACAATGCTTGCACCTTTGAAGAAGATTTGGAGCATGATGAGCAGGGTTGCTCATCTTCGGATGATCGGTCCTGAGATCTCTGGTTTCTCGAGTTTCTTGAGGGGGTTATCGTCTGCTGCGTGCTCTTTTTCTTATTCTGCGGCTGAAGCGTGGAGGTTTGCGCCAAAACCCTGGTGTTCCTACTGGGAATATTGTCTGCTGGTATATGAAGCATCGTGTGATGCCTTCGCTGACATTGCAAACAGGAGTGTTTGCTCTTGCAGTCCCGTTTATGGTGAGTAAAGGCCAGGCAGTTCTCACAGAGATTGTGTTCTCGAACAAGCCTCACTCTATCACGAACAACTAACTTTTTAAACCGCTCACAGGATTTAAGCGAATGTGCGGCTTCGCAGATTGGACAAGAGAATGTCCGACTGCTTTCGGAAAAAAAGTTTTGGGTTTTGTTGTGGGGTCTGTTTTGTAGAAATCCTGATTTATTTGGCTTGACGCTGTTGAGCCTCTCCACGACTTCGTACCTTAGTGTCAGGAATTCGTCCATTTGCTGCCATGTTGGGAGATCCTTGCGGGAACTTAGGGATTGTTCCCAGAGAGCCAAGGAATCTTCAGGCAGTTTTGAACAGCAGATATGCACCAGGATCGGGTCCCAATTCTCTGTCGAAACGCCTTGAGAGGATAAGACGGACAGAGAATTATTGATCGTGGTTTGCAATTTCTGAATTGCCTCGCTATTCTCGTAACTCACTTGAGGGAGGTTCAAGAGAGTTTTTATCTGCTTATCGACCAGAATTCGCTTGTTTTCGAAGCGGGCCTTTAGCGCATTCCATGCCAACTCGAAATTTTCGTTGTTGAGCGCGTACTGCTTCACAATAGCTCCAGCTTTTCCTGCAGTTTTGTATCGGAGATGATACAGTTTTTGGGCAGAAGAGAGTTTAGGGTGGTTTATGTAAACCGCCGTAAACATGTCGCGGAAGGACGTCCATTCTTCGTACCCGCCGGAAAATGTTTCGGTATCACAAGTAGGAACAGTCAGGCAAATTGCGGAATTATTTGCCTGCTCTGTTGCAGAAATAGAGTTACTTTCTGCTTGTGATGGAAGTTCCAATTTGGAGGCTGATTGAACTTCTAAGAGATCCGAAATCTGTGCTTTTATGGTGTGCACGCGCTCTTGGCAGAGTTCCATTTTATTTCTCGCTGCCATTTTGAAATTACTGGGCAGCTCGTCCTCATCCGTTAAACCTACTCTTCTAAACGTGGACTTGACTTGATCATAATAGCAGCTCAAGTCCTCGAGCTTAGCCTTCAGGAGAGAAGGCGTTAAGTCTTCAACCGGAATTGTTGAAAACTTCGTGCAGAAATGCACCAGGTTGTCCGCCTCGAAAATGAACTCATTCATGGAGGGGTCATAAGCTCTTTTCCTAGGGGTTTTCTTTGTTTCGGATGGAACTTTTGGCATTTTTTCCATTGCGCCTTTTGGAATAGCGCCAGCTGACTCTGCCCTACGACCTTCAGAGGCTACTTCCTGCTTTTCTGGTGATTTCGTCACTGGCATATTTGACCGAATCTATTAAGGTTTGTGGAGTGACGAGAGTATCAAAAAATGCACCAAAAAGCACTGATCGATTATGCGACGATATCGATATAGAGAAATTTATCGATCGATAACAGAAATGTTATCGATATAATGCGTAAATTGGCCTTTTTTCCAAATATGCTGCTGCAAGGAAATTGCAGTCTGAAAGTGTGAATTCCACAAAAAAAATATATATATATATATACAATATATATATATATGGGAATATATATAAAGAGAAATGTGTATTTACGTATATATGAGAATATATAACGGTGTATATAATATATGAGAATATATAATAAAAGGAGAAATATGGATATATTTAAGGGGAATATATATATATACCGAAAAAAATATATATGAGAATATATGTATATATGTATATATGTGGATATATAAGAAATGAAATTTGTGTATATATAAGTGAATATATACCAAAGTGAACTATATATATGAGAATATATAGAAGAGTATATGTGATATATATGGGAATATATCAAAATATGTATATAATATGTGTGAGAATATATATATGTATATGTATATAAAAACAATCTTATCTGGTTAGCTGGTGTTGGTGTTGATGCTGCTGCTGCCCCAATTCAAACGTGTTTTTTTGTCCTTTTAATTTGTTGTTTTCCGTTGTATTATTGTTATTTTTATTTTTAATTTTCGAAATTTTCGTTTTAATATTTGTGTATAAAAAAATTTCAATAAAAAAAAAAATAAATTTATTTGGGCCGCTCTAATGCATACCCTATTCTGCCGCTTTTATATACACTTTTTTTTTTTTTGTTTTTACTGTTGTCACTTTATGTACTCACTGAACTATGTAGGTTTTTGTTTGGTTTTGTTTATGTATATTTTGTCACTGATGTTTTGATTATTTTAATTTTTTACACTTTATATTGTTTTTATATATTTATATTTATTTTTGGTTTTACGATAGGAGTATATGTATGTGTATTTGTTTTTCGTATTATGTATTTAATTTTATGTTTGTTTCCCTTTATTATTACACGTATTATTTATATTTTTTTGTTTTTATTTATATAGCCGATTCTATGGTCGGCTCGAAGGACCATGAATAAACGCTTTATTAAATAATATTAAACGCTTTATTAAATATTGCTTACGATATATATACACGTAGAATTCACTCTTTATTAAATAAATGATTAGCTATACAATTGAGAATGCGCGGAAAAAGCACGATCGTTTCGAATATCTTCAAGGACCGAAAGTATATAATGATAACATCGGTCGATCATAACACGAACCGCGAAAACCCAACATAAAAGGTGAATTTATGTGGAGAGTTGGGTTGCCATATGGTAAGTATGAAAGGTAAGGTAAGTATAACTTGGTTTAGGGGGACGTAAGTATACTTAATTCATTATTTATTTTCTTCTTTCAGGGACTGACCATATGGCTTGTCTAAAGGGATTTAGACAAGGTAATTCAAATAGAATTAAACGTTCACAGAATAAAAACGTAACAATTGGTGTCAGAAGTGGGATTCTGTAAAGATGGTGAAAATTGACCAACCAAAAGTGGACCAGCTTAAAAAGCTGTTGGTAGAGATGAATCTATCGTCATCAGGTGCAAAGGCGGAACTGCTGGTGAGGCTGAGGCAAGCTATGGAGGCTAACGGAATTAATGTAGAAGAACATGAGTTCTTCGAGGAAGCCGATATACAAGCAGTTGTGCATGCTGAGGAAGAGAGCAAAATAGATTCGAGTGGTCAACTCATGGAATTCATGAAAACCATGATGCAGCAGCAGCAACAACAGCTACAAGAAAATGCGTCTCGCATTGACTCCAAGTTTCAAGAACATTCGGCTCGCCAAGAGGGCGTTATTAGTGAATTGCGTATGGAAATTCAAGAACATTCGGCTCGCCAAGAACACGTCATCGAAAATCTACAAAAAGGAATTGAACTTAGATTTCAGGAAATTTCCGGAGCTATTAATGACAAAGTCACAGAGCTGAAAGAACACGTGGATGAGTTGGATGATAAGTTCGAGAAATTACAGCACGAACTGAATCAACTAAAAATAAATGGACCAGCCACAGCAGTGATTAGAGATTCAAGTACAATCAAGTTAAAGCCACCAACATTTGACGGAAGCACGCCATTCAATATCTTCAAGCTTCAATTCGAGACAACAGTTTCGAAGAATCAATGGGATGACAGCGACAGGACTGCTGCTTTAATAGTCGCATTAAAAGGTAATGCTTCCGAGGTGTTACAGATGGTTCCAGAGAAAGATCGTGGTAGCTATCAGTCACTGATGGACACACTCCAGCGGAAATATGGAAATGAATACAAGAGTCAGTTATATCGAGTGGAGTTAAGATCGCGAGTGCAACGGAGTAATGAGAGCCTGCAGGAATTCGCTTTTGACATTGAGCGCTTATGTCATCTTGCGTTCTCTGGTAATTCGGAAGAGTTCGTCGAAAAAATAAAAATAGAGGCATTCATAGATGGCATACGTGATGGAGAGACAAAGCGTGCCCTAGTCATGTCACCCAGGAATACATATGCCGAAACAGTCAGTAGTGCCTTGACATATGAAGCCGCCAGTTTAATGTGTCGGCCAGTGCCACGTGTACGCCAACTAGAGGCAGAAACATCAGATCTGGTTGAAGCAGTGTGTCAGGCAGTTAAGTCAGTAGTGAAGCCTGAAAGAAGAACAGCAGGTCGACGCGAAATCAAATTTACTGGTAAGTGCTTCATTTGCGACAAACCAGGACACATGGCGCGTGACTGCCGTCTACGACGAAAGCGATCAAGATCCAATTCTCCAGGAAGACAAAAGAAGGAGAATAAGGTGGATAGCGATCGCTCCACTAACACAAGTCCATCGTTAAACTAAATCGAGTCATTTCAGCGGGGCGTGAACTGACTCCAACAGTGGGTTGCCCCATCATTCACATTTCACAACTACAGCGTGTGCCAAGCAGCTTGACTATTGATGGAAAATTGGACAATATGGAATTCATGTTAACCCTGGACACTGGTGCATCACATTCTATAATCAAGAGCGATTTGGTAAAGAGGTTTGAGCCTTTAATGGGAATAAAATTGCGTACAGCAACGGGTGAGGATGCACAAATTCTGGGCAAGACAAAGAAACGAGTATCTATTGGAAATTGCACGTGGGAACATGAATTCATTGTGGCCGACATCATCGATGACGTAATAATTGGTGTTGATTTTATGATCTAACGGATTTACGTTAGATTTAAATCAACGGATACTACGTTATGCAAATGTCGAATTACCATTGAACATCGGTTACAAACGGAGTGGAAACATCAAACGAGTACTGGCATGTCAACGCCAAGAGGTTCCAGCAAAATCAGAAGGGGTGATTTGGGCACAGATAAATGTGGATGATGGGACAGGCAAGTTGTAGTTAGTGGAAGCAGATAAAAAAATACAAAATAAAAACATCATACTTGGTAGGACGTTAGTAGAACCTAAAGAAAATGGAATAGTACCGGTGCGAATATTAAATCCAACTAATACATCTACAGTTGTGAAGAAAGGAATGGTGATTGGTCATTGCCAGGAAGTTACTGCAGTAGTATACTGCAAAAATGGTTCGTCGATAAAAAGTGGAAGATCAAGAACTGTCAGAGCGGAAATAAAAACACAGATGGAAGAATGGGCAGGTGTGCTTACCAACCAGCAAAAAGAAAAGGCTTTACAACTATTGGAGAAGTACAGTTCAATATTTTCTTCAAATGGAAAAACTGGAGGACGAACAACCATCGTGAAGCATCACATTGACACCGGTGATTCTAGACCAATTCGTCAAACACCACGACGAGTTCCATTGGCCAAAAGAGACGAAGCCATTAAGCTGATTTCCGATATGCAGAAACAAGGTGTTATTGAACCATCAGCGAGTCCATGGAGTTCACCAGTTGTGCTGGTAAAGAAGAAGGATGGAAGTACTCGATTCTGTGTGGATTACAGAAAGCTGAATGATATTACGAAAAAAGACAGCTATCCACTGCCAAGAATCGATGACACTCTGGACACACTATCTGGTGCGAAGTGGTTCTCAACTCTTGATTTGCAAAGTGGCTACTGGCAAGTGGAACTTGGTAAGGAAGACAAAGAGAAAACAGCTTTCAGTATTGGCGATGGTCTATGGCAATTTACAGTCATGCCATTTGGTTTATGCAATGCGCCAGCTACTTTCGAACGTTTGATGGAGCGTGTACTCAGAGGACTACACTGGAAAACGTGCTTGGTGTACCTCGATGACATTATTGTGATGGGAAAAGATTTTAACGACCACCTGGAAAAGTTGAAATAAGTATTTGAGCGTATACAATCAGCAGGGCTTAAACTGAATATGAAAAAGTTTTCACTCTTCAGGCGAGAAGTTAAATATCTTGGTCATAAAGTAACAACAGACGGGGTACATACCGACGAGGAGAAAGTAGCAGCAGTGCAAGAATGGCCTATTCCATCGAATCTTCACGAGTTAAGAAGCTTCCTAGGCTTATGTACCTACTATAGACGATTTGTTCCTGGATTTGCAAACATCGCCAGCAGTCTGCATGAGTTAACAAGAAAGAACAAACCATTTGTGTGGGGCGAGGACCAACAGAAAGCATTCGAACAGCTGAAAGAAAAACTCTGTTCAGCACCAATATTAGCGTATCCAGTACCTGGTCAAAAGTTTGTGTTAGACACAGATGCGAGTGGCTATGGAATAGGTGGTGTGCTCTCTCAGATCATAGGTGGGCAAGAAAAAGTAATAGCATACTACAGTAAAATCCTGTCGAAGCCAGAAAGAAACTACTGTGTCACTCGAAGAGAGTTGCTCGCAATACTGGAATGTGTAAAGTATTTCCATAAATACTTGTACGGTCAGTCATTTCATCTACGAACTGACCACGCAGCGCTAAGGTGGTTATTACAATTTAAAAACCCAGAAGGACAATTGGCGCGCTGGATTGAAAGGCTGCAGAGTTATCATTTTACCATCGAACATCGTAAAGGAGGACATCACGGCAACGCGGATGCTCTATCTCGTCGTCCTTGCAAAATGGAATGTAAACATTGTTCCCGAGTGGAAAGCAAAGAGCACATTGTCGACGTACGACTTACAAATATATTGCCGGAGGAGACATGGACCACCGAACGAGTGCAAGAAGATCAGCGGAACGACCCAGATCTCGTAAAGATTATGGAATACAAGGAGCAGGGCATACGTCCAGATTGGCAAGAAATGGCTAATGAGAGTCCAATAGCAAAGGCATACTGGGCGCAGTGGCAAAGCCTGCACTTACGAGACGGATGTTTATTCCGAACATGGGAAAGTGAAGATGGAAAAATCACTTATGATCTGCTAGTGGTACCCAAGGCAAGAATAAATGAAGTGATAGCTGAGTATCACAATGCCTCCAGTGGAGGGCATTTGGGAATCACCAAAACCGTCGAGAAAATAAAGAAACGATTTTATTGGGTTGGATGTCATGACCATGTCGCTGATTGGATTCGGAAGTGTAAGCAATGTGCAATGGCCAAAGGTCCCACTAAGGAAAGTCGTGGTAAGATGCACCAATACACCGTGGGGGCTCCATTTGAGCGAATTGCTATGGACATAGCTGGGCCATTTCCAATAAGCAACGCAGGAAACAAGTATGTTCTGGTGGTTATAGATTACTTCAGTAAATGGCCTGAAGTATACCCCATTCCAAATCAGGAAGCTAGTACAGTTGCGGATGTATTCGTCAACCAATGGGTTACTCGTTTTGGTGTACCGATGGAGTTACACTCGGACCAAGGTCGAAATTTCGAATCAGTTGTATTCCAAGAGATATGCCGTATGCTGGGTATATACAAAACTCGTACAACACCTTTGCATCCACAATCTGATGGCATGGTAGAACGATTTAACCGTACCTTGGAGGAATATTTGAGAAAAGTCGTAGATAAATACCAAAGAGACTGGGATGTACATATACCAATGTTCCTCATGGCATATAGATGCGCACAACATGATACGACGGCTACTACACCGGCAATGGCAATTTTTGGAAACGAGTTAAGACTGCCAGCTGATTTAAAATTTGGAGTCGTAACACCAACGAGATCAACCGAAGGTAATTATATTAGCGAAAAGCGGGAACAGTTGGATGAAGTACATCAGTTCATCAGAGAGCGGTCACAGATGATAAGCGATAAGATGAAGGCCAGGTATGACTTGAAAGCGAATTCAAAAGGATTCTATGAAGGAGAGCTTGTAATGCTTCATAATCCACAACGAAAGAAAGGCCTGTCCCCTAAACTACAGACTCATTGGGAAGGGCCATATGAGATTATAGCAAAGATAAATGACGTAGTGTATCGCATTCAACATGCCTGGAATAAAAGAGCAAAGTTTAAAGCAGTGCACTTGGAGCGACTTGCGCCATATCGAGGGGAAGTATAAAAACTTGTTCGGGACGAACAAGGTTAAGAGGAGGGCAGTGTAACGAGTATCGATAGTTGATTACTCATCACTATTGTGACTGACTCTATTGGCAGCATCGAAACGAATGTCAACAAAAAGAAATAAGCGATAACCAGAACAAGCCAACGAGAAAGGAAGAGAAGAATCTCGATAAAGGAAGGTTCTGGGGTGTTGCCAACAGAGTATAAATAGAGCCAGTGTTGAGAAGTAACAATCAATCTAATTCCGAACGTGATTGCGAAAACATTGATACAGAGGCAAAAGTTGCAAGTACATTAGTGTTATTGTAAATAGTTGATTGTAAACAGTGTTTATTGTAAATAGAGACTATTAAATAAATTGTTGCTGTATATAGTTGTATAAAATAAGTGTTGCAGTTATCATTAACAGAATCCAGTGATCGAACAAGGAAATACAAATAGAATTAAACGTTCACAGAATAAAAACGTAACAATATATTTGTTGGTGATTTCTGATATGTTATAGCGTTAAACCCAACTTATTGTAACTCTAGAAATTACCATATATGGACGAATATGTGAAAACTGGGATATGCATACAAGCAATGTAATTTTCTATAGAGCTGCGAAACCGTAAGACCTTATCGGATAAACCTTGTACTAATGTCCATCACATAAAAGTAGACCACTACGTTTTCAAAAAATTTTCGTTCTACCACAACGTTCCGCTTAAATTTCAAAAGTTATTACTCATATAAAAATCGAGTTTGTCATGCTATCGTAAACTCAATTAATGTCAAATGAATGTCAAAAAACTCTTTATATAAATGTTTGTTCGACATTATTTCAAGTCATATATCGTTATTTTACTCTCCCTCAAATAGTACGTTGACTATTATAATTGTTCACTGGTTCATTTAAAACTAATAAATAAAATCAAAATCAAATTGTCTGATGTCTGATAGACCAGATTTGTCACATTATATGGATTTTGGGTCGCTTAATCTAAACGTTTGAATCCGTAAACGGATCTCCGCCACCTCTCTTTGTTCTGAGGAGGCCAAGCCAAACAGAAGATTATATGCCGCGACATTGCAATTAATGGAAACCGGAGAAAATGTGTTAAATCTCAATCACGCAAAATCGCTTGGATATTCTATTGTAGTATGTTGTTTGAATATATTGCAGCTTTTAGCAAACTATTTGAAGCGAGTGAGCATTTTGGCTCCAGATGTTCGGAATAATCAGTTTATTAATAGTTTCATCAAATTTCAGTCAATTCGTGTGACATCCTATGATTTTTGAATCTTTCCCATAGTATATAAATGCTTAGAAATTGTTGCTTAATCAACATTTAAATTCGGTGTTTTCTAGGCCTTCAGCGTTCTTTCACGTTCTTAATTACTTATACCAAAATCATTATTCCTAAATGATTGAAACCATCTTTTGCATATTGCCAATGATGGAGCATGGTCACCATAAGCTTCTTCAAGCATTCATTGAGATTCTGCCACATTCTTCTACAAATGTTAACAAAAAACGAATGCTGTCTACAAGTCGCATGTTGTAGGCACAAAATTCGACATGTTTAACACGAAAAAAATTATATGTTGTACTACAAATAAAAATTTCAACACTAACCGATGTTGACAGATATCAAAGCAATAAAAAATGTCATCACTCGTTTACAATAAACATTACCTATACAGCCACCTGTAGGCAAATGCTCATTTCTTATAATTACACCGGATATAATGTGCTTCACTTGCTTGTGAGGTATCCGCTTCGCTGACGAGCAATACAGCAAATGAAACTGGCACTGATGTGAGGAAATTATAATGCGACGAAACATTTGTACCAATCAAGAAAGTTATGCTACCACCGCTTCACATCAAACTAGGAATTTCATAAAAGCATTAAATCCAGAAGGAAAAACATCCAAGGGATTTTTTTTTGCAGTGAGGAGGTAACAAAATGGCTGACCCACTGACCCGTAACTATCGTCACGATTACAGAGTGTGTCGTCGCAGCAGACACTAAAAAACTTCCCCCTCCATCAAGGATCTTTAAACCTACCCCGGAACCACGGTAGTATTACTTCGGGGTAGGGCCCTAGTGAGTCTTTATTAGACTTCACTCGTTTTGTCCTGCGTCCAGGTCCCGCTTCTTTCTTCTGAGTAGGCATTCCGTATACCGCGAAACAGCGTTCCAGTTTTCTTCGCTGTGTAACAGCTTTTGACCAGGTTTTCAACTGCCCATAGCCCGATTTGTTGCTCCAATATGCTCCTTTCATTATTCCATCTTTCGCAACTGAAGAAGGTATGCTCTACGTCCTCTTCTTCCGCATCATCGTATACGCATCTGGAATGCGCTCTCTTCCCCATTTTATGTAAATATTTACAGAAAGAGCCGTGGCCAGATATCAACTGAGTTAAGTGATAATTAACCTCTCCGTGTCTTCGCCCAATCCATTCACATAGGCTTGGTATAATTTTTATGGTCCATCTGCCATACGTGTCGTTCTCCCATTTCTCTGAGTTCTCTGAGCTTTGAGTCCAATCTAACTCCTAGATATTTAACCACCTTCTGTGTAGTTATTTGTTCATCGTTTATGTATATATTGACCTCCAAAGGAATTTGGCGCCCCGTTAAGAGTAGCAATTCAGTTTTCTGCGTTGCTAACTGAAGTCCGTGGGAATTTAACCACTCTTGCGTGCGTATCATCAATTGATTGAGTTTTCGCTGTGCTTCTACTATATTTCTCGCAGTTATAACGGCTGCTATATCATCTGCAAAGCCCATTAGGAATGTATCGTCTGGCATTTCTATGCGTAGTATTTCATCGTAATTTATATTACAGAGTTCTGGACCGAGGATTGAACCTTGGGCTGCACCAGCCGTTATTTTTTTCGTCTTTGGTCCAGCGTTTGTATTGTATGTGAGTACGCGGTCACATAAATAGCTGCGTATCATTCTATTCAAGTATGCAGGTATCCGGAAGCGTTGTTCTAAGGCTTTTATAATGTCCGACAATTTCACGCTGTTGAACGCGTTTCTAACGTCTAGGGTTGCGAGGAAGACTACTGGTCTAGAATAGTGGTTACTTCTTTTTGTTATCGAGACAGCGTCCACCACTTCTTGAATCGCTCCCACAGTAGACCTCCCTTTCCTAAAGCCATGCTGTCTGTCACTGAGCCCACCAGCTGCTTGTACTGCAGCTGTGATACGAGGTTTAAGAAGCTTTTCCAATAATTTTCCTGCTGTATCAAGCATACAGAGTGGGCGATATGCACCTGGTGTCATTGGGTCACCTTTGCCTTTGCTTATCAGAATTAGTTGTTGGTTCTTCCACACCTCTGGAAATATTCCTATTGAACTCCGTCCGCAATACGTCTCTGTTCAATTGATCAACATTCACGCCATCCACGGGTGCATCTTTTTTGCTTTGAAACTGAAAAGAGTAGGAGATGTACTGATGATCACTGGCCGTGAAATCCTCTACTACTCTCCAGCCAATAGTTTTCCCAAGACACCAACGAGCTTTTCCTCAAAACGACTACGTTTCCCTCCCCTTGATCTTCTTTATTTTCTGTAATTTTATTTTCCTTGTTTTGTCCCATTCTATTTTATTTTACCAGCGCAGGGTGCAGTGCAGGGGGGCGAGCCGTAATAGTCAGGATTGGGTATACCCTCGGGGATGAAAAACCTCTACCACAGTTCCCTGAGGCCTGACCTACGCGTTACCGATCCTGGAATACACGGACGGACCAGCGCTCGCCCGGGACAATGTAGGCTACAACTCCTGCATCCAATGCACACTCCCTAACCAGGGACCGAAGTGGCTGGTTTCTGCTACACGCCACAGCTTACACCTTGGCAGAGCAAGCTCACAGCACTCCTTCAGCACCGTCAGAGGAAATGGCCAACGGTGAATTCGGGGACTTCCACCGTGCTGTAGCGTGCAACCGTCTGTCCAGTACACCTTCTAATTTAAGAGGAGACGTACTGGGGTTTCTTCTTTTGTTCTTACGGTGTTGTCCATCGTTGCTCCCGAAGCGGGGAGCGCTTATAGCGGCGCTTACCCGATTGTCACATCTGCATCTTTGGACTTGCGAGACTTTTAATCTGCGTTTTCGCTGATGCAGCTCATGGTCGCTCTTGCTTAGACTGCTTATTGTTTATTCGCAGCTAAACTGTAGGTGGACAAGTCCACAGACAGCCCGTTCACAATCCGCCACCAGTGACCCCCAGTAGCCTGAGCTTAACCCTGAGCATCCAAGGGACTGCGACGTATTTTTTCACGATTAAGTGGAATGAAAATAACCAAAGGTATGAATTCGAATCTATTTGGACTTGAGTGCTGTTCAATTGATACCTATTTCATTTATTATTGGTATTTTAAAAAAACTAAATTAAATATGTAGGACTTACAGGACCCGAAGGGTCCTCTTCTACTACTGTTGTGAGTGTGAAGCATTAGAAGGCACCGACTTATATGAGCCGATTCCGAACGGCAGAACCCTTGCGATGTAACTTTTTCTGAGCATTGTCATAGAGCTCTTTCAGAAGTTTTTTCATGGCAAATTGCTACTTTGGGAAGAATTGCCAATGGATTTCTGACAGCTAGGTACCATTCGAAAGAAAAATCTTTTCGATATTAAAGTTGTGCTTCAGCCGGGGATTTAACCCACGACCACCACGAAGTCATTCTAAAATTTGCTACATGTATTTAATTTCTTTTCAAATAGTTTCTTTCCATGTATATTTGGCGATACAATGTTTAATCGATCGATATCTATTGATTCAAATTCAAAAACTGTCGTTTTGGGGTTTTCAAGTCTATAAATTTGAATCTCAAATATCTCAAAAACCAGAGCTAACGTGGCAAAAGGTCAGCAACACTGTATTTAGTGCACACGAATTGAAATATTAATAATGGAATTGTCCCACTTTTAATATAAAAGGATTTACCTCAGTACTGAGGTAAATCCTTTATTTCTTAAGTACAACACTGTAATACTTAAATTTACTATAATGTAATATATTCGTTAATGTCAACCATCTCATATACTACTATTGTTTGACCAGGCCTCTGCGCGCTATATACCTTATAATATATGCACATAAGCATGAGTGAAAAATCTTGAGGTAGTAACGAAAAGTTCAAAGAACTTTAATCAATATGTAGTAAAAGGTTATAAGGCTGATTTGCAATCTACTTACTTATATTAAATTCGACATGAAGAGATAATTAATCAGATAGGCACCTATGTATGTAAATATGGAAAGATAAATAAAACGAAAAGAGAATCGAATGAACAAACGGAAATCTTTGACTACACAGGAAATAAATTTCATAACTACATTCATCTCTGCATATCAAGGAGCTATTACTTTTAAATATTTTCTTATATTATGATAATATTATAATGTTATTAGTTCACATGAACATGATGTTGACAGCGACTTTAGTCAACAACGCTCGACATAATTTCTTTTTATTTTATAAATACAATAGATCAATATTTGACATTAACTTATGTAATGTGAAAGATGTAATCTAAAATTATACGCATACGCATCAATTCATTGTCAATATCATCAATTCAAATAGCATCAACCCAAAAACATTAAAATGGTAACATTGCACTAACGCTTTAGCTTCAAAATAATCTAATCATGCCTTAGGTCCACTACATGAAGTTGCAAAATATATGCACATTGATACATACACATATATATAATTTGAAGTTACAAAGAATATAATGCTGCCATTTTGGTGCAATTGGTCCAAATTGTTGAAAATTGTTAAATAATACAAAAGGTATATTAGATCGATGTGCGGGTCAAATATTTTCGAATAATTGGTAGATAATTTGTAATTTTGTTGACGTTGATACATTCGAATATTTTAAAGATTTTTAATTTTCATAAAAGCCCGACTTCACACTAATGTTTGATATCAAACTATAAAACTCACTGATGCCATAGAATTAAACAACGTTGTTTTCAATAAATATCAAATTTCAAAATATTGAGCAAGTACATCTACCGTCGTTAAAAAATATTCCATAAATTAAGCATGTAAAAATATATATTGCGTTAACAATTAATAATGTTTAGGATATTGTATTAATTTAATGTCCATTTGGTTATGTTTATATGTTTATATTTATGAAAATCTTTCAAATCTAATTCTACAGTAGCAACTTAATAAAAAAAAAAAGTGTCTCAGTGGCAGCACTGAACAAAGATAAAAACATCAAAACCAAAGGCTACTGTTGTTACAAAAAAAAAACAACAAACGACGCTTGATTTCAAATTTCTGCTACCATACATTTGCCATAGTCAGTTGTGAAATGACTGCAGAAAGAGTAAGAAGTGAATAAGTGAAAGTGTGTAGTGCATTGTGCGCAACATTGAATTGCTGCATTATATTAGTGATCTTTGGTAGTAATAATACCAAATTTAAAAGCATTAAAAGACATATAACGAGGTAAGTAATTTTGTACAGTTTTCGTAGTTTAATTTATTACCTAAGGGTAATTACGAACCAAATTTAGAAGAATGATTTTATCTAGAAGTTTCTGAGTGCCGATTGTCGATTTTGCTCATAATTACATATATTTCTTTTTCTACGAAAGTATCGTATTTCAAAAATTCTTTCTGTATTGAATTTCGGGCATTTCAATTACATTAAATTTTGTGTGTTTTTGACGCTTTCCAGTAAATGTACATATACATACATATATCTCTATAAAGACTTCATTGTGTTATTTGTGTTATGTGTTAAAATGAAATTTCAATATTTAAAGTGAATTAAATCTAAAATCGCAAAAAACCGTTTTTTTTTTATTCAACAAAACAAAATCAAACATAACGGTTCATATGTTCATAACTGTTCTGTATCATATCTACGTAGGTACATACATAAGCGATGCATACACAACCTACGCACATGTTCGTAGCTTCGGCTTTATGGCAGCCGCAACCGAAGCTACAGACGATGATGTGTATGTACATTAGAGAGCTGCAGAAATGTATTTCTTTTCAGTATTAAGAGAATTTCCAAATGAAAGTAAAGAGAATAGTCTTCTCGTAACTGACTTCAATAACAAAACAGATCACATTACGTATATTTTACTCGCACTCTTTTCCATTCTATTTAGATAAGCTATTTACATGTTTTGAGTGTAAAGAGAATTACAATATTAGAAAACCGAATAACATTCTTGCAGCTCTTTTATGTACATGTTGCACAAATTGCACACAGTGATGATTGTTGACGATCGAATTGATATTTATTTAACTTTTTTTAAAGCGTTCACTTTGAAATGTTTATGTTTATACAATCATATTATTAAATTCTATTAATTAATTCATATATTAATAATTATATTGCTATTACTATTAAAATTTTTATCTCAAATTTTCTCTTCGTAGCATAATTGATTACCAGTAACTCGACACATTTTTGCATGATTTTGACACACACATTCTCTAGCACTAATTGCTCCAAAAACGGCTTCGCGTCCAACAACAAATAACAAGGTAGGATATTTTATGTAATTTTTGTGCTTTTTAGTATATATTCACTTTAAAATGTATATGTTTATACAAAAATCTTACTATTAATAAATTATTACTTACTTATTGCAGCTCGACACTTTTTTGCAACAGACAGACACACGTACGTACACTTGGTGGCTAAATTGGCTTCGCGTTCAACAACAAATAACAAGGTAGGATATTTTATGTAATTTTTGTGCTTTTTAGTATATATTCACTTTAAAATGTATATGTTTATACAAAAATCTTACTATTAATAAATTATTACTTACTTATTGCAGCTCGACACATTTTTGCAACAGACAGACACACGTACGTCCACTTGGTGGCTAAATTGGCTTCACATCAAACAACAAATAACAAGGTAGGATATTTTATGTAATTTTTGTGCTTTTTAGTATATATTCACTTTAAAATGTATATGTTTATACAAAAATCTTACTATTAATAAATTATTACTTACTTATTGCAGCTCGACACATTTTTGCAATAGACAGACACACGTACGTCCACTTGGTGGCTAAATTGGCTTCACATCAAACAACAAATAACAAGGTCAGTAATTTAGTTGTGGTTTTTAGTAAATGTTCATATTATGTTCCTATTAAGTCATTTTTCTTTTAAATCAATATATTTAAGGGTTTGCATTTTCCACGTTTAATATGCGTAAAGTGGCATACACTTTCAAATTCAATATTTTAGAAAAATTGGTAACATATTAAATGCATTTTGCTTTTGATATTTTGAAAGGACGAATAGTAATTACATATATGTAAAAGTTGATTAAAGAATGAAATTTAAGAATATTTTAAAGTGTTACTGGAAACAATTAAATCAACGCCCTACATTTTTATAAGAAAAAATATTAAACTTGAATAACACACATTTTTTATTTCATGCATGTGCAATTGATTTTGTTATTGATTGCAAATGTTTTCCAATAATTTGTGGCATCGCCATTGTTTTTGATTACTTCAATTAAGCCAAGAGATTTTAAGAGATTTTGAAATTGAAATTCCATGCAGATGAAAAACTAAATAGTTGTCACTTGTGGTTTCGAAGAACTTTGTCCGAAAACGTGACTTGTGCTTTCCTTGTATTGAGTTATTACTATATGCTTTTTAGTTAATTGCATGTTCGAGCAAGTCATTAAAAATCGACTTATTTGGAGTGTGATTTGCAAGAATGCCTAATAGCTTAGACAGACGGCAGCCTAATTCCGGATTACCGAGTTAATTCGGATTAATTCGAGCATTAATTGCAACTAATCCGCATTAACTCTATGAGAGAATTCTCAAAATAAAAGAGTATTAGGGCAATATGCGATGACAACACTGCTGAAAAATTTCTATTGTGAATTTTTCTCGATCCATCTTACAAAACAATTGGTGTGTTCGCAACAAAAAACTTTCAACAATTGTTAACAGTTTTCGACATGAAAAGCATGGCGAAAAAATAAATCCAGCTGTCAATTACGAAGTGTGAATGTCAATTTACAAGTTTCTGATAGTTTTCAGTTCACATAGATTCTTGTAGATTTTCTCATATCGAGAGTGACAGATGACAGAAATTGATAGTGATAGTAATGTAAGTGAGCAGACCTAATAAAACAGCAATCAGCCGTTTCGTTAATCCGCAATTGATTGTGCTTTTCGAAATAAAATGCATTAAAATTAATTTAATAATAAAAAATTGTATTTGAGACGTAAGTTCGTGTTATGACATTTAATGTTTGAAAATTATTTCTGTTAAATCTTGTCCGCAATTGGCTCTTATATGATCCACTCTATGGATACAATTTTTAAGCATCTCGCCGATATTTTCATGCTCTCTTCTTATGCAGGAATCAATTGTGGTTTATCGACATAAACCGACATAAAATGCGTTTGATTTTACATACCCTCATAAAAAGTAATCCGACGGCGTTAGATCACAAGATCTTGGAGGCCAATTTACAGAACCATTTCTTGATATAATGTTCTCATTAAAACTTTCTTTCAATAAATCGATGGTTTGGCGTATTGTGTGGTTGATTTTGGAAATAAATTTCCACAATTTGCCAACGTTGTTCTGGCGTAAATCTATTCATGGTGAAATGTCAATAAATAATGAACACAAGTGTCATATGAACATGACAGTTCTTGTGCGTGAGATGTCTGAGAATCCCTATTGGAAAAAGTACCTCCTATTGGATCACTCTTTACTACTGTTTCAAGTTCCAAACTATAAATTTTAAAAGCCAATATTTGCATATAAAATCTTTTGATTTATTATAATGCGCTTTTTTTTTTGCTTCTTCGTTCAACAATGTAAAAAATTTTGAAAAATTATAGCATTTTATTTTAATTGAATCGTGCTCGTAAATAAACAAATAGAACATTGTGGGAAATTAATTGCAATCTACAAGAATTTCTTTAGTTAGGTTTAATGCAATCTTCGTTCTTGTACCACAATTATTGTAATAGTAATTCTAATTGCAAATATTGTATAATTTATACAATACACTATTTTGTAGTCAAATATTTGTTTAATGTGAAATGGTAATTTTATTGCGTTATTGAATCACATTTAAGTGAATGTAATGTACAGATTTTCATAAAATTTGTTGTTTTTTATGTTGGCAGTTATTTTGTAGAATAATATCATGATATCCCCACGCTCATTGTTGCACTTTTGAAATACATATGGGAAAATGGGGAATAATATAAGGCCTTTTATGAAAACGTAGGAAAAACATACTTTTTTTTTAGGGTCAAATAACCGTGATTCTTGGTGTTAAAGATAATTTATTTATTTAGAAAAAAGAATTTCATTTATGAATTGTACTTCGTATTTAAATAAAGCGGTATTAAAAATTTGCTGAGTAAAATTAACAAAACTGAGATTATGTATCGTTATGATTAAAATGGGAATATATTATTTGAAAAGAAAAAACCAAATGATATGTGGTTTTATTCTTTTAATGATTTATTTAAATGTTTTCACATCCATTCTTAAATCGCAATTTTGATACATGCGGATATTTTGAAGATTTTCAATTTACATAAAAGTTCGACTACACAAATGTTTGATACCAAATTAGCCAATTTGCAAAAGAGTCCAAAAGGCTCATGAATTCATAAATTTTCTGTGATTCATATTTGAGACTCCATTTCCATCCATAAGATCCATTTCCAACGCGACGTAATAAATGAATATATTTTATTGTCAATTTTGATAGTTGCACATGTCAAAGTATTGTGCCATTGTACTAAATTATTCTTGCTATTTTTAAATTTTGTTTTAGGAACAACATCATTCCTGCACGTCAGCAATCGCGTTGCATTTCCCATTTCTCGTTTACATACATTATTATAGTGCATATAGCAGCATTTTTGTTAGTTGTTTTCTGTAGCGTTTTCATATTAAACAGGAGTAGTAGTGTCGTAAATTGAGTGCCTTTCTCACTCTTCAATGGCGAAGAGGAAGCAGAAAGAAGATCAACCGCCTACAGAGACGGTAACCGTCAAGTCCGGATTCCGTCATTGTTGTAAGAACAATGATCTGTACGTGAAGATAGTAGAAGATGTCAAAGAAATCTCATCGCTGATAGTGGAAACGTCACGCTATATCCACTTCAGCTTGATGAAAAGATGGCAACAGGATAATTTTGCGGCGCCAAACTTCCTCGACTTCTTCTACTGTCTCTGCCAGAAGCATCCGGAAAAGTACGTGTTGGACAGCGAGTATGGCCTGTTGAGGAATGATCTACCTCTATACAACAGCGCATACAGGTCAAACTTGTTTGTCGATGCTGCGAACACGTACAAGACAATTTTCCACAACAACATATGGATGCACGCGTACAGCAGAATCCGTAGATTCCTTAGGCGTGTTGATGGATCAACACCAGCGAGCATATACGACACGCTAGACTACCTGTTTGTGGACAATAGTTGCAAACAGCCTGATGAAACTTTGCTCTCCCAGATGCGAACACATTTGGACTGGGATGGGCAAAAGTTCAAGAACATCAAAAAGATCAACGACTATTGGCAGTACATGCGCTTTTTTTACAAGCTGCAGCGCTACAACGAGGAGAACAACATCAAAAACTTTGCGCTGGTACCGATCAAAAAATTCAGGGCGCATCACGTTCGGTACGACTCGACTCAACTGTGGGCCACATTATGTAGTCGTGGTCTGTTTAAGGGTTGCCAGAAAGCGTTTGAGCCTAACCGAGACGCTGAATGGCGCAAGTATTTCGAGTTCCCTGAGACCACATCGAAAAAGTTCGGTTATTCAATGATGACGGACGGCGTCAGCATATCATTTTGCATGGCTAAGACCCTGCAGGCAGCAGCAGCCACAACATCGCGGGTCAAGTGCCATAAGAAAGCAAATGATTATGCTGGGGATTTGAGCAAAATCCGAAATACCGATTACGACATCAAAATCGGTCTCGATCCCGGCCTCCGTCTCATTGTGGGGGGAACGCGGAATGGCTTGCCGCTGAAGATCTCGAATAGCAGGTACCAACACGAGGCAGGGTACCATTCAAGGAAGGTCAAACTGCAACGCTGGACACAGACCAAGACTAGCGAAAATATCTCTGAAGAAGAACAGAAGTTGCGGCAGCTGTCACCATACTCAGCTGATTTTCGCAGTTACACACGATATCAGCTGAGTATATTTGCCGCAAAACAAGAGATATTTTCGCAGAGACGAGTCACGCGCCTAAAGCTGCAGAAGTTTATATGCACCGAGAAGGCAGCACACCGCATAGCGACAGAGATCATAGGTACGGATTTGAAGAAGATAGCCTCCAATGCGTTGGTTTGCATTGGATCAACGAGCATCGCTGCGAATTCGCCGATGCGAGGCTACATTCGAACTCTAAAGCCGAAACTGATCTCTGCGCTGAAGAGCCGCGGTGCTGATATAATGCTTGTAAACGAGTTCAGGACCACCAAATTGTGTGGGAAATGCCACGCCGAGAACATCACGTCCCGATCTCCACACAGGTACCAATTTTGCCCAAATTGCCGTACTTGTTGGAATCGGGACGTCAACGCTGGCGTGAACATCCTCTACATTGGCGAGTGCCTCATCCGGGGAATTGAGACTCATCAAAATTTCCACCGAAACAACGTAAGTTGAATCTGAAGCACTATTTAGAATCAAACATCATCTAATCAATCACTCTTTCATTTCTCTTCATTTCTCTTTTCAGGACGATGAGCCCCCGCCGATGAAGAAGAGAAAGAAGAAACAAAGTGCCACTAAGTGATGTGTACTGTGGTCACTTGACCCCCTTCATGCATTTGAAGGGGGTTTAAGCTTAAGCTTACTTATGTTTCTAGTACGTTTTTATTGCACTATATATACTACATATGTTAATAATCACAGTTCATTTACAGTAGATATAGGTCGGCAAAATCCTCCACTGAACCCGCCTCGAGGGTGCCGACTGGAAATAGATACCACAGTTTAGCCTGTACGATGTCAGGCGGTATCTAGCTAAGATAAGGGTAAGTTGGTGAGTGTTTGTTACTCTTCAATAGTACAGCATTCGGCAACGTACTCTTATCATGGTCGGAGGTGAGGGGCTGGATTAAGGTGTTAAGCGATCCGTGCCGAAAATCAGCCTGGCTGGGGGCCCCTTTTTCAAATAGCCCAGTCGTTAACGTGAGCTTACGGATACCTGGCGCCCTCCGTAATAATTAGCCTTACCTGCGTACTGCGAATCTCTGCGCAGGCGGACATTTATTTCTTCGCAACTCGTGGGAACAATATTGATTGTAAAAACCCAAAAACTGGATCTGGGGTTCCGGGGGTGTTAACGGGAGGAACGGCGGACAATAAGGCTTCACCAGAGGCCGAGCTGTTAGCTGCACCACTCGTTCCCACCTCTGGAACTCGGAACGAAATTCCTGCAATGGCGGACAGCACTGCCTCATACGAAGTAGTGCTGGTAGCCACGGCGGGAAAAGTAGTGGTGGGGATGGCGGAAAATGAGGCTTCCATAGAAGCCGAGCTTTTAGCCAGCCCAAAATCAATGGCAGCATCTGTTGCGGCGGACGGAACGGGTCTCGGAAGACCTAAGCCGGCGGCTGCGACGGTGTTGAACAAAGAGGACGGTGTCACCAGGTCGGCAGGGAAGTCGGTCTGGAGGCAGCGTAAAACATCTGGCCGAACATCTGATGGTGTGGACGAAGACGATCCTAGTGGAGCGGAATCGTTAGCTTTATCAGGTGTAAGCGAAAAGGACGGAGTCTCAAAAGCAGAGCGAATCCTGTTGAAGAAACGGGAGAGGCAGAAGCGAAAGAGACAACGTAAAAAGGCCATGAAGTCGTCGGAGAAGACCATTGAGCAGCTCTCGGGCCAACTCAGTGGACTTCTGCAAGATGAGTCGACCTTGGAGGTGGAGAACTCGGGGAAGAGGTTCAGGGGCGATAGCTCCGGAACCACTTTAAAAAGTTCAACGCCTGAGGAGCCTCATCCGAAGACGACGGAGGGGCCAGTTGAGGTGGATGCTGGGAAGGATGGACAACCGTCTCTTGAGAAGGTTGATAATTCTTCCACGCAGACACCAAAAGGGGCAAATGCTCGGAGAGATGGACGGCCAATTATAAAGGCCGTCAGTCGCTCCGAAAGGGGCTCGAGGCCCAAGCCTAACACGGGTAGAGTAGCTCTGGGAACGACGGGACAGGGAAATCCGACGTCGGGAGGTGATGAGCGGGGTGGACAATCTGGAAAGATTGTTAACCCAGCGAACTCACAGTCCTCGCATGCGGTACCTGGGCCGAGCGGTCTTGGCAGAGCGCCTAAACGTCGGGCTGAACAGGCAAAGGGCGAGCCCACCAGGGCGAGGAAGACTTACGCTCAAGTAGCGGAAGCTGACCTCGTTATGGGAGTCATGGACTTGTCACTAGAGGGGCTTCTGGAGGATACTCATCTGAGTACCTTCAAGGTATCTTTGTTGGATGCCATGGAGTCTCTTGAAGACGATGTCAATGACATTGGATTTGTCGGCAGGGCAAGGGTGGAGAGCGGATTGATTGTACTAAGGTGCAAAAATCAGCTATCCAAGCAATGGCTGTGCAAGACAATGGAGCACCTAACCGGTTTGTGGGAAGGTGCGAAGCTCAAATGTGACAGCCTAACTGCCTTGTCGACAAAGAGGAAGATGGTGATTGTTGCTCATGGCAATGCTGTGGCCAGCGACATCATCCTCAGAAGGCTGCAGCGCCAGAACGTCTGTGTGAAGGACACTTCCAAATGGAGTGTTATCCGCACAGAAGGGTTTGGCGAGGCAGAAAGGGCAGGTGTTGTACTCACCGTGCTGTGTCCTAAGGAGGACGCGGAGGCCGTCAGGATCGCAGGGGGGAGACTCAACTGCGGTCTTGAACAGGCCGTCGTTAAATTCCAGAAGGATGCAGTATGAGGGGTGCTACGCAGCTCCTGGCGTGGGGCTAGTGGCAGATTCTGCAAGGAAGAAGCCATTAGGGCGGGAGGTGGGCCCGCGCCTCACTCACTCAATATTCACCACAGCAAAGCAGCATCAGCAATGATGGTGCGGAGCTTCGATGAGGATGAGCTTGACATTGCACTAGTTCAGGAGCTCTGGATTCTTCATGGAAGGATCAAAGGCCTATCTGCACAAAAGACCACTTTGTTTTATCCACAAACAGAGGGGAAGTTGAGGACATGCATTTTAGTTAGACATGGGATACGTGCGATTCTAATGTCTAACTTGTGTTCACCGGATCTCACAGTAGTGAGAATAGGTGACGGTGCGGGATCATTTATGATGGCATCAGCATACCTTCCATACGATTCTCCAGACGAACCACCTTCGAGAGAGGTGGAAGCTCTAGTGAGATTCTGTGATGGTAAGGGGGTTGGTCTGATCTTAGGCTGCGATGCCAATGCGCACAGTTCTGTGTGGGGCAGCAGCAATGAAAACTATAGAGGAGAGTGTCTACTCGAATTTATAGAAAGATTTGGTCTACAAGTTGCCAACAGGGGAACAGAACCGACCTTTGTCGACGCACGTCGTTGCGAGGTTATTGATGTTACTCTGACGAATGTCAAAATGTTGGATAGGATTTTGGACTGGAGGGTTGTGGATAGACTAACCATGTCGGACCACAGGGCCATTCAGTTTGGGATTACGTCCGATAAAAGACATAGGAACGACTGTAGAATGGTAAGGATACCGAAACGAACGGATTGTACAAGGTACTGCGAAGTTCTTGAGGAATTATTGCCAAGGAGGTTTAAGAGACCTAGAACAACTGCAGATGTTGAGTATCAGGTGAGAGCTATCAGCTCAGCCATGATCAAAGCATTTGAAGCTTCATGTCCTCTGACGGTAGTGGACGAAGGAGATCCCACTCCATGGTGGAATGGGGAACTGGAATCCATGAAAAAGGAGACAAGGAAGGCTTTTAATCGTCACATGAGAGGGGACCCCAACGCATGGGACGACTACAAGTCAAAGAAAAGGGAGCTGAAGAAGACTACGCAACCGTAAAAGGAAAACGTGGAGGGAATTTTGCTCAAATATGCAAGATATGACCGATGTATGTAGATTACAGAGGATCATATCAAAGGACCCGGTGTCAAAGTTGGGATTAATTCGCAAAACGAATGGATCCTTTACAGAGACAATCGGAGAGTCACTGAAATACCTGATGGAGGTGCATTTTCCAGGAAGCTTTAGATCGGAAGATCCTTGGGAAGCCACCCGCAAGGGTGCAAACAGGAATGAAAGATTGGAAGCTGAAAGGATAGTCACCAGAGATGGAGTGATAAACGCCATTAAGCGTTTCTCTCCATTCAAAACAGCGGGTACAGATGGGATATTTCCAGCCCTACTTCAGTGGGGAGCAGAAGCTCTGGTAGACAGGCTTCTGGGAATATTTATTACTTGCCTGGCTACAGGATATATCCCGACTCAATGGAGAGAGACTAAGGTTGTCTTTCTTCCAAAGCCGTGAAAAAGGGACTACTCAGAGGCTAAATCTTTCCGGCCGGTTAGCTTGACCTCCTTTCTGCTTAAATGTATGGAAGGAGTACTGGCGGACTACACGGAAGGGACAACGCTTCTGACAAAACCACTGAGCAGGTGTCAGCACGCGTACAGAGCTGGCAAATCCACTGAAACGGCCCTGCACGAACTCGTTCGCGTAGCGGAGAGGGAACTGTCTTGTGGAGGGATATCTATGTCTACTTTTATGGATATAGAAGGTGCCTTCGATAAGATTGGTTTCGATAAGCTAAGGATGGCCCTTGCTTCTCGTGAAGTCAGCCCAACCATTATAAGGTGGGTGGACAGCATGCTGAGGAAAAGGGCAATAAACTTTCAAAATGGGAGTTACAGACTCAGAGGTAGGGTAGTCAAAGGGTGTCCACAGGGGGGAGTATTATCGCCCATCCTTTGGAACATCACGGTCGATTCCCTACTTCAGCTTCTGGACTCAAAAGGCATACACACCGTCGGGTATGCAGATGACATAGCGGTAACGGTGAGCGGTAAGTTCCTGGACACTATTTATGATACCATGAGAGGTGCACTCAAAATGGTTGAAGGATGGTGCACGGAACAAGGTCTCTCTGTAAATGCTAGTAAGTCGGAAACAGTACTCTTTACTAAAAGGAGGACTGGACTAACAATAGACCCTCTTAGGCTTTTTGGATCGAACATCAACGTATCCAAGGAAGTAAAGTATCTAGGTGTCATCCTGGATAACAAGCTGACTTGGAATAGTCACGTCGATGACAAGATTCAGAAGGGCAAGCGGGTATTGCATCAGTGTAAGAGAGTGTTCGGTCTCATGTGGGGAATCACTCCCAGAGCAGCGCACTGGATCTACACAACGATGGTCAGACCCTTAATAACATATGCTGCTGTGGTCTGGTGGCCTAAGGTCACCCAAAAGACCGCGAAAAGCAAGTTAGATAGGGTACAAAGAATGGCTTGTATTGGGATTACCGGAGCTATCCGGACGACCCCGGTAGAAGCATTGGAAGTCTTTCTCGGGCTGCTGCCGTTGGACTTGCATATTATGAAGTCAGCGGCATTAACAGCATTACGTCTGAAGACAACCAATAATTGGTATGGATTCGGCACAGAGAGGGGGCACAGGGGCATCCTGTCACTGCTATATAGCAGTGTAAAGGAGGCGCAGATGCCAATGGAGGGAATGGGTAGGCTGAAGATGACTGAAAAGTCACACAGAACACTCATGCCCCTATTGCGGTTCACAACTTTTGTAACAGTTTGGTCGCCGTCGAGAAATTCATATTGCCGTTCTCAACTCGACTGGCGGCTGATTTTTTTGATTGTGTTCATTATTTTTGTGGTATTGCCGTTTGCAACTCTGTTTCAGTTTGGTCGACAAGCACGTTAAATATACACCACTGCTCATAAGCAGTTGTGTTTGCATCAGTTGCAGTTTACTTTAAACTAATAAAGCCAAAAATAATGGAGAGATCGTAAGTAATAATTAGCTTGGCTTCATATTGTAATTTCTCAACATTTTATACATTTTCAGAAGTTTAAAAATTACAACCAAAGCTCAATTTGAGAGGCTTGTTCAACTAATGGACCAGAATCCAAGCTAACAAAGTAGACCTGAATCTAAGAAAATAAGATTTTTTTTTTAAATAATTTAAGTTATCTTCCATTTACCAAAAAAGACTGAAATAAATTTAAAAAATAAATAAGAGATAAATTTATTGAGCTTGTAAAGAACGCATTATATTATTTCTGATACTCCTTGTAGCGTCTGTTTCGTCTCCAATACATCTAATACTTCTTTTAAAACAAGTGACATTGTAGATTGAGCCACTCCTATATTGAAGTCATTGCCGCTGCTCTTCTGGTAGCTTCCATCAGCGAAAAATCTAAGAGCAGCACACAATTTCAATATTGGTGGTATAGATACGACACGCACAGATTTCTTGAAATGGTATTTTACGTCATCCAGCAAAAGGCAAAATGCCTCTTTGCTCAGTCGAAAATAGCTAATAAATCTATAAAAAAATTTATTATTTGCTTTTATTTATTTTGAACAATATTTATACTTTTCGCTAGGTAGTTCAAGAGGGTTAGAGTCATCACGAATTTTTCTCCGTAAGCGTAGCAAATCAATTTTCGCGTCTTCGTTTTCATCTTCATAAAACAAATCTACACTAATATCCATTTTAAATAATTTTCACAGCAAAACACAATTGTATATTTCCTTAATTTTTACTTTTAATCGAACACTTTTCTGTCATAAGTGATATTTTAAGCTGGTAACGCCATAACAATTTCAACCTAAAACAGTGGTGTACCACAATACCAAAAAATAGTTTGGTCTTGTTGAAGTCGGGTCGACTCTAAGACGACCAAACTGGGTTGAGTGGTGAACGGCAATAGGGGCATCATTGAAGACGGCCTCACACATGATGTATGTGAGGAAAATGACATCAGTATTTTTACAGATGGTTCATTAATGGATGGCAGAGCGGGTGCTGGAATCTTCTCTAAAGAGTTGGGACTGGCATGCACTCTGAATCTGGGAAGATACGTATCGGTATACCAAGCAGAAATGCTAGGTCTAATGCATGCGCTGGACCATCTACTGGATGGAAAGGTGCAAGGTAAGAAAATCTTGCTAGCACTCGATAACCAGGCGGTGGTCAGGCGGCTGCAACAACCTACGGTATCTTCTAAGTTGGCGCTCGAATGTGTTCAGAAACTTAATGGGTGTGCTCGTAGTAATGCGATTACTCTTATGTGGGTGAAGGGACACATTGGTATAGAACAGAATGAAGCTGCAGACTCCTTGGCTAGACAAGGATCTGAAGCTGAATTTTATGGACCGGAACCAGTAGTTGCTCTCAGCAGCGGAACGGTGAAGGCAAAGGTCGAAGAGTGGATAAAGAAACTTCATCTCACGAGATGGGAGAACTTATCTACTTGTAGACAGGCAAAGGCTTCGTTGAGGCTATCAAAGGGCAGTGAATCGGGGAGGGCTCTCAGTCTAGGACGAATGACTCTAAGCTGGTTGACTGCATTAATAACTGGGCATGGCAATTTCAGGTACCACCTCAGCAAGATGGGTCTTGTTGATGGGGAGGATGCTGATATTTGCAGATTATGCATGGAAGAGGCAGAGACAGCGGCGCACATAGTGTGCCAGTGTCCTGCATTGGCAAGCAGGAGGATGTCCACACTGGGTCGCCAATTTATTGATGAACTCGAAATGTGGAACATACCCCACAAGGAGATGCTTGAAATAACGCGTGATGTTATTATGAGGAAGGAAGTAGAAGAATTCTGCAACCGAACAAATAATTAACACACGATTTGAGGGACGAAAAGGGACCCATATAAGTGGTCTGATTCGGCTAATCCCTAAAAAATTTATATATACAGTAGATATATAAGTAATAAAATAAAATAAATAAATATGTGGCACTTAAAGCCCCAAATGGCTCATTGGCCGAGCTTCTCTTCCATTACTGTTGTAGGTCTTAAATTTTGGACAGTATTGGAATGGACCTACTTATTTTAGCCGGTTCCGAACGGCAGAACACTTGTGACATCACTTTTTCTGAGCTTTGTCGCAGAGTTCTTTTTAGAAGCTTTTTCATGGCAAGTTGTTACTGTCGGAAGAATTGCCAATTGCTTGCCGACAGGTGGGTACCGTTCGAAAGAAAAATCTTTTCGATGTTAAATTTGTTACGCATCAGCCGGGTATTGAACCACGACCTACAGATCAGAAGGCGAACACACTAACCACTGAGCTACGGCACCCATTGGGCATTGGGTAAGTAATAAACCCAAATGTATTTGAGCTTGATTATAATATTTCATTGTATATTCATGTACTTGCATATTATATAGGCTGATAGAAAAAGGTTCCCATACAATGTATACACATAGATAGAGAGCCTTGATAGATAAGAAAAATTCTATAAGATGCTTACTAATGTTTAATTATTTACTCATTTAGTCAAGGGAACCTGTAGAGTGAACACACTAGCAGCTTTTGTGCCGACAATTGTGGTTTACATTTTATTTAATATTGCAAATATCTACAGCAGAGTGATAAGAAAACCACAATAATAAGCAACAATATAACATAAATAATATAAAAATATAAATTATACAGAATTTTTTAGAATTCTCATTACCTTTGAAGTGTATTAGCTTCCTAAATTGTATTTTACATAAAAATATTGAAATAATCACAAAATGGAAGTACCGCCACCATTAGTTCTTCTCAAGAAACAGCTTTATGTGCCCAATAAAACATTAATGGGTCCTGGACCATCAAATTGTTCTCAACGTGTTTTGGACGCAATGAGTCAACCAGTATTGGGTCATTTACATCCAGAATGCTTGCAGGTAAACAAAAGTGCTATCGATAAGAATAACTATGTACATAATTCAAAATACGTAGTACATAAATAGTAAATATGACCCATAAAAGGATGATACGAGTAATAAGTAATCAATTTTAACGGTCAGACTATTTACAATTTGTAATTACTTTTAGATTATGGATGAAATCAAAGAGGGTCTCAAGTACATTTTCCAGACATTAAATGACGCTACAATGTGTGTGAGTGGTTCTGGCCATGCTGGCATGGAGATGGCACTTTGTAATCTCATTGAAGATGGTGATATTATAATATTGGGTACAACAGGCATATGGGGTCATCGTGCTGCAGAGATGGCCAAACGATATGGCGGAGATGTACGTTATGTTGAAGCACGATTTGGTCGTTCACTTTCGTTGGAGGAAATTGAATTCGCTTTTGATGGACATAAGCCGCAGATATTTTTCATTGCCCAAGGCGATTCATCAACTGGTATTCTACAATCGAATATTAAAGAAATTGCAATCATATGTAGAAAATATGATTGCCTATTGATTGTGGATACAGTAGCGTCACTGGGTGGAACAGAATTTCAAATGGACGATTGGAAAGTCGATGTTGCTTATACAGGATCTCAAAAAGTACTTGGTGCTGCGCCGGGAATTACACCAATTTCATTCAATAATCGTGCCATCACTCGCATTAAAGCACGTAAATCTAGAGTCAAGGTGTATTATTTTGATGCCTTACTTTTGGGACAATACTGGGATTGTTTCGGTTTGTCGCGTATATATCATCATACAATTTCATCAACTTTATTGTATGGATTGCGTGAAGCACTGGCACAATTTTGTTCACAAGGATTAAAAACCGTTATTCAACGTCATCAGGCATGCTCGGAGCGTTTACAAGATGCTGTAGAAGAAATCGGCTTGGAATTGTTTGTTCCAAATCCCAATGATCGTTTACCTACTGTGAATACAATTAAGGTACCAGTTGGCGTCGACTGGAGAAAAGTAGCAGAGTATGCAATGCGAAAGTAAATACATGCGTCAATTGAATTGGTGAAATTTAATTTTTATTAAAAACATTTATTTATATTCAATTTAGATACAATCTTGAAATAAGTGGTGGCCTCGGGCCAACTGTAGAACATGTCTTTCGCATAGGGCTAATGGGTGACAATGCTACTTTGGAGAAGGTAGATATGGTAGTGAACATACTTCATGAAGCAATTCAAAGTCTGAAATTACGAGTCAATGATCGATCGAAAATTTAATTTTAAATTCAGAACGTACATTTAACTAAATATAATATACAAACGATAACTAATAAAATTGCTGAAATTATACACATGTATTTTTGTTGATTACTTAGATTGGGGTGAGAAAAAAATGGAAGGCAAGAAAATATTTGTTTCATCAATTTAACAAAAAAATGTTGAATACATAATTGTATAATTGTACTGCGCTTGGGGCCTGTTTTAATTTGTTTAAAATCCGCCTGATATCTAATATCCTGATATACATATATATGGTATAAATATACACTACTCTGGAAAAGGGTAGGTAAATTTAAAAAACGGCATATATTTTGTATTTTTCGCTATATTTTTTCGACGAGGACCGTTTTATTTAACATGTTTCCATAAAAAATATTTTATAAATGATATCTGTACTCGTCAATATGGTTGCCTTGCGATTTGTTGATGGCCGCAAATCGTTAACAAATCACCACAATAATGTAAAAGAAGAATGAAATGTAAATAAAACGTAGAATTCAATTACAAATGCAACACTCGGTAATTGCGAAATGTCACTTTGATGTCACACTTTCTACCAGTAGAGAAATAATTCGTAGAGAAGAATTACAAAAACAAGCTGCTGGATTGAGACCCAGTCTGTTGTAAAAATTCTATAAGATAAATAAAAATTGTTTAAATAGGTAAAAGTTAAATTACGTATTTGCTAACGCAGGTCAGTCCTATGATTAGACCTTTATAGTGCCAGGGATTTGGATAAGTTTCATGTTAAGGTTGAATTGGATCCATAGTTCATTTTGCGAAGGAAATTTATTTGGATGGGCAGTTGCCCATACTGTTGGGACATTGCAGCAACTTCACCTGCTAAGAATGAAGAACATTAACCTGAGCGCCTTTGATATATGATCCATTGCTCATTTTGCGGAGAATATCCATTTCGCTGTCTATTGGTGGCACATGACGTTCTTCATCAACTCCGATGTACCTGGTACATGCACACGGTGTTATTCCTTGCAACTGACGATGTTAGCTTTGATTCGATTTAGCGTACGATCAAAATTCACTCAACAACAATTGTTTTTAAGATAGACAACCAATGAATTTATTTTATTTTGTTGAAGGTAGTGCTATTATGTCGTAGATCAACAGCTCCTATTATTTTTTCCATAATGAGATTGAAGAAGTCAAACGATAAAATATCGATTAATATTCAAATATTCCTTCAGAGAGTAACATTTACTTACTGCTTTATTTTAATTACACAAACAACGTAAAGTCATTGCTGGCTTCGGTGCAATTGCCTTACAAATCAACAACATAATCTCACTTTGGCAATCTTATTCAGTACTCTTATTCAGTACGCATGCATCCAACCATTTTCTCTTTCTTATTTCTTCTTTGGGCACTTTATAAAATCTCGCACCGTGGTTTGTCCAGGTTCTGCGTGACAAGGCACAAGAAGCATTAGTCATATTCTGCGCAATAAAAGAATAATTGCATGAAAACAATTAATTGTATATGCAATTATTCGTATTCTTAAATTTACTATTTTATATACCTCAATATGAACTTGAAATTATTTCGCCAAGTTTTTAAGTTCTTGCTTATTCTATATAAATTTTAAATTATTTCCGTTAAAACAATACAACAGTGATTTCAATGCTTTGTGTTGTTAAACTAGTTTAATATTCTTTGCTCTGACGATATCACCTTAGTTTTATTACACTTTACAAATTTTACTATTTCTTACTGGAAATGTGTTCGCGTACGCCAAAAACCAGTAAAAGAGGAGAAATTGAGAGAGCATATTATTTCCTCTATATGATAATTCTTGCAAATTTTTACTGGAAATATTTCTACTAGTAAGAATTCGTAACATAGAAAAAACAGCTGTTCTTACCGGCAAATGACAGAACTGAAGGAGTTTGGAAATTAATTTCACTTTATTCTCATTTTTAGAGAAGATTTTTCTTACGCTCTTGAATCGTGTTGATAGAGAAATTTTACTAGTAATGTAGCGAACGGACCTCATGTGTATTGCTTTTCTAGTGATAACTACAATTACTAATAAGAGTAAACCTGACTATCCATCTTTAGTTCAGTGTCACTGATGACAGCATACTAAGGTTGCGACAATCATTGACTACTAATCGGTTATCAGTGAATTCGACAGAATCACTGTAACGCCATTCTTGGAAACTTGCAAACTGACAATCACTGTACATAATTAACAGGTGGACTTTTTTTCTATAGCTCTCTTCAATTTTTGCTCTATCACTTTTGGATTCTCTGTCACATAAATCAAGTACGCGGACGCTTTCCTGTCGACAATTGTTAATAATTGTTGAAAGTTGTTTGTGAACGAACAAACCTAATGTTTGCTGTTAATATTTTTTATTCGCTCGTTAATGTTTTATTGATGAATTATTTCACAATTAAATTTTTACTGGAAAATAAAATTTTGATTTGAAGTGAATTGTTCATCTCTTTCTTTTGCTTAATGCTCATTGATGAGCATAATTTGACAGTGAAAGTACAATGAAGTATGGGAAAAGTGTGACATTTCTAACAGCTGATGTTTATAAACAAACCACACAAATAATTACAGTGAAATATAACAAAAATAGAAAATTTGGAGTTTACTTTATTTAATACTCAATATAAAGTAGTTACGGAAAAGATTATGAATAATTTCAGAAATCTACTTTTTATTAGAAACATCTACAAAGTGCTTAACAACAATAATAACTTGCATACTAACAGTGTAAGTTATTCAAGTTCACAGATATCAGCAACGAAGAAAAGAATTTGTATCGTTGGCGCTGGACCGGCTGGTTTCTATGCTGCACAGTACATTCTAAAAAATTTGAATAATAGTTACGTGGATATAATTGAAAAGCTGCCCGTTCCTTTTGGGCTTGTACGGTAAGTTAAATTATGTACTATGCATTGCTGGTTGTACGACATCGAATTTTAATTCATATTGAAATGATTATCATTGTCGAATATTGGAGCAAATATAGAACGAAATATATTACCAATATATGCTGAAATTTCAAAATGTTCAATGAAACTAAATAGTAGTAATCAAATTTTTAATGATACTCACTTCCAAATTCTTCCAAATTCCATTGTTGCTCAGCGGTAGTAATATTTTCAGTATTTGCAGTGGACATTTCAAAAAGGTTTACTAATAATAATTCTAAGCTAACTATGCTTATCAAAGGAAAATACATTTTAAAGTATCTTGTAGTTTTTAACTTGAACAAAAATACTACCTAAGCACAAAGCTACGTTAATGAGTAGATGTTATTTATATATGATTTATTTCTATAATTTTATCAAATAAGTAATTACTATTGCAATTATGCAAATGAAATTTACTATGGTATCAGTTAAAATGGTAGTAATTATTATTACAATTGTTTGTGTCTTACAGTTTTGGTGTAGCACCTGATCACCCTGAAGTAAAGAATGTTATTAACACATTCAATAAGACGGCTGAAAATGAACGATTTCGCTTTTTGGGCAATTTCACTTTAGGCAAAGATATGAGTCTAGCGGAGTTACAAGATAAATACCATGCTGTTTTACTAACATATGGTGCCGACATGGATCGTCATTTTGGCATACCTAATGAAGATCAACCAAATGTTATATCGGCACGTAAATTTGTTGCTTGGTATAATGGTCTACCAGGTGCTGAAAATTTAAATCCTGATTTAAGTGTACAACATGTAACCATAGTGGGACAAGGTAATGTTGGTATCGATGTAGCAAGGATGTTACTTATGCCCATAGATAAATTGAGAGTAAGTGTTCAATATAACTAATAAAAAAATTTTTCCTAAAGCACTTTTTCGTAGAAAACAGATACCACGGAATATGCATTAGAGGCTCTTGCTAGCAGTAATATTCAACGCGTATACTTAGTGGGAAGACGAGGTCCTATACAAGCTGCTTTTACCATTAAAGAATTACGTGAAATGTTAAAATTACCAAATGTGCAAACGCGTTGGAGAAATCAAGATTTTGCAGGTACGTAAGATTACAACTATTTTATTTGAATATTTATCTGGTCATTATTGATTTAATTATAACTATTCAGATGTTCACTCTGTGCTACCAACTCTCCAAAGACCACGTAAACGTCTGACCGAGCTAATGCTGCAGAGTCTTTCAGAACAGGATTCAAGTGAAAAATCAGCAGGACAAAAACAATTTCTACCCATATTTTTACGTGCTCCTAAACGCATCATGACAAATGAAATGGAATTCGCCATTACATATTTGCACGATAATACTGCTGTAGCTACAAATGACACTGAATCTATTCCAGCTGATTTAATTTTGCGTAGTATTGGTTATAAATCAACTTGTGTGGATAGTGACATTTGTTTCGATGAAAAAAATGGTCGCATTTATAATGAAAATGGTGTGTATTTTTAAAAATCATACAAATGCATTAAGCATTTTAATAGAGCTAATGTTCATTATTTTATGTCCTCCACTTTCCACAAAAGGACGTGTATTAAAACGTTCGGCTACAACTACTACTACGGAGCATGGATTGTATGCAGCTGGTTGGGTAGCCACTGGTCCAACTGGTGTTATTTTAACTACCATGAATGGTGCCTTTTTAGTTGCAAAAACTATATGTGATGATATTCATTCCAATACAATAAACACCAACGAGAATAAAGCGGGTATATGCATGAAAGAGAAACGCATAGTATCTTGGCAAGGTTGGAAAAGAATAGATATGGCCGAAGTAGAAGCTGGCGCAGCAAAAGGAAAGCCGCGTGAAAAAATTGTGAATATTGAAAAGATGTTGGAAATCGCAGGACTCTGACGGTTATCAGCTAGAATAGGATGAGAGAGGGAAATGTATAAAATAAGAAAAATATTGTATTTTGCTTTTTTGAGCACATTCGGAAATGTTTGACATATATGTATATTATGTAAATCACAAATCCTAATTAGTTCTTTTATAAACAAAAAATAAAATTTCATTCATTTGAAATAGTTATTTTTCACATTTAGTATTTTTTTGTTTTTTGGCAAAATTTCTAAAATTGTTTGTGTTAAGAAATTGCAAGTTCTGCTTTTGCGTGCAAAATGGATTTAGTTATAACGCCAGAGCCACATTTTATACCTGGGTAATGTATTCTTCACGTTCACCAGCTTGAAAACAAATTCATTTGTCATTTTACAGCTACACTGGTCATTGTCCACAATTTCGTTTTCGTGCTGGCAAAACATACGGCCAACTTACACAAAAACTGCTCATTGATCCATGTGTAAATCATGCACCCGAACTAATTGTCACCCCGCCTAATATAAAACCTAAAGTGATCGAATATCCCACAAGAAAAGAATGTGATATTTTACGTTTTCGTGAGCATTTTGTTGATCCTGTATATCGCCACCCCATTATACCTGGCTATGATGGTTTTATACCAAATTTGACATCGAAAATTGGGAAACGTTTCATTGCTGCTGCCACAGCCGGACTTGCTGAACACGAGACGCTAATGGATCGCTTACGGTGTGAACGTAGATGTCTACTGCATCGAGATTTATTGGAAAGTGGCAACGGTGTATATGAACATAAATTTATGGAGCGTTTAGTAAGTGGATATGAGTATGCTGTAATAAACGTTTCATTATTTCAATTTGCATATCTTCATGTGTAGTTACCAATGGCAAAATATCGTGCTCCATTGATACCAGTACGTAACCGTGCTCAAGCTATAAAAATGCTCGATTGTTCATACAAGGAGAAAAAGGAGCCATATTCAAAATTCACTGTACCACATTTCATGGAAGATGATGACGAGGAGAAATTTATTGTTAACGGTAAGTGTTGTTGCCACATAAAATGGTATAATACGAGTCACACTTGAAAATATTGCAGTTTTTTAAGTTTTATCGCATGCATTTAAGTATTCTTTACTTGTTGATTTCGTTGCTAAGTTTGGAGTTTTATCAAGATACCTTTAGCATAATGTCATAAATTTATATACATATTTTAAAAGTTCTATTCAATGAGTCAATATCGATTAAACGAATAACGTAACTGCAGCTGCATGTATTTTTTGTAGCGAAAAATAAAAATTATACATCAAGTATTTAGTGTTAATATATTTCGGTAATTAAAAAAAATTTGTGTATGTCCTACGCTGAAAGTAATTTATTTTTATATAATTTTCACGATGTGAAAAATCCAATTTAATAATTTTTCCGCTGATCTCTTTTACTATATAAAATAGGATACGGTGGTCATATACCAATGGCAATGACGCGCTTCGGCCAGAGCAGTAAACAACTTAATAACAGTGCACTCTGTGAATTCTCCAATAGCTATCATCATCGCAAGAGCGCTGAATGGTGTCCGATAGAGAGTGCAGGTGTAGGCACATCTTGCCCTAATACCGGCCAATTTGTAATTTATCATCGCAATGTTGGTTTGGTACCCAGTTATAGTGGACATGTGCCCGGTGAGGCATTCACATTCGGACGTACTTATGGTATGGCAACTGTGGATGCCAAGAATTGGCTAGCACGGCATAAGGATTAAGGCAGTGTTCAAAATCGGTAGAAATGTGATTTTTACAAATTATTCGTATTTATTTATTTATGATATTCGATAAGTATGTGTGTTTGTATAGTAATTAGAATTGTATTAAATTTAAAAGTTGAAATAACCTGTACATTATAAATATAAACAAATTTGTATCCCCATATTGTAGATATATTCAATTGTGTTTTTTAATATCCACGATCTGATTTCGAAGTTTTGCAATTTCCATATTTAACTTATTGATTTCGTTCAATTTAAAATGATCTTGAGTACAATTTAAACGCTCTTCACGGCGTTTCTCCGAAAGTGTTACAGAAAGTTTTGTAATTTCTTCCCTGGAAATGCGTTAAAAATATATTTATGAAAATGTTGATCATATTAAATGCGTATTTATACTTGATTTCTCTTCCATATGAATCGAATATTTCAATCTGATCATTGATCTCATTCATTTCATTCTTCAAATTTTGGCATGTTATTTCACTCTCAGTAATTGCATCAACAGTTTCTTTTATCAAATTTTCTACTTTCTCCTTCAAAGCATTTATTTCAAGCTCAACATCGTGAAAAGGCTAAATAATTGTATTTCAAAAAAATTAAATCCCACCAAATTACATACATATGTACAAATAATTTTACCGTCATTGTAAATTTATCAAAATTGGTATTACTATTCAATTCCTCTTTAGTGGCTTTACGAAATTCATCTGCATTCATCGTGTATAGTGTGGAATTTTCCTTATTTTGTGTTGTTAAATCTTGCAAGAAATGCTGCCAATTTTTAGTAGCATGTGTCAGATAAGCCAAATATATATGACTTCCGGTGAAAGCAACTGTTCCAATATTTGAAAGTACTGTCTTTCGCTTTGCACATAATTCATCATTTTTGCTTGTAAGAGTTAGGCATGAAGTCTTCAAACGATTATTTTCTTCGTCCTATTCATATACAAATGGAAAATGTAAGAAACTGTAGAATTGCTTCATTTTATAAATATATATATTTTTTTACCAAATGAAGAAGTAAATTTTGAAAAAACTTCAGTATGTCGTTATTTTCGTCGTTGTTCTCCATTATAATTTATTCGATCTGTTTCAAATTCCGCTACGAAAATTTATGAGGGTTGTTTTTTTTCAATCTTCCTGTAATATTGCCATATGTCAGATGTTATATAGAGAATCACGATCACGGATTGTTGTTGCTATCAATACTAAAGAGAGTAAAAAGATCTTAAAATCGTAAAGGTGGATTTGTCGTCTTAGTTCGGAACTTATTTTGAAGTTTCTAATCTTTTTTTTAGTAACAACTTGCAATGGAAAACCTAATAAAAGAATTCTGGGACAAAGTTCAGAAAAAGCGATGAAAATTTAACACGCACAACAGTAATGGAAGAGAAGCTCGGCCAATGAGTCCTTGTGACATCACTTTTTCTGGGCTTTGTCACAGAGTTCTTTTAGAAGCTTTTTCATGGCAAGTTGTTACTCTCGGAAAAATTGCCAATTGCTTGCCAACAGGTGGGTACCGTTCGAAAGTAAAATCTTTTCGATATTAAATTTGTTATGCATCAGCCAGGGACTGACCCACGACCTACAGATCAGAAGGTCAACACACTAACCATTGAGCTACGGCGCTATATGTTAATATTTTCGTGTTTCACAGTTTCATGACAAAATTATATAGAGAATGGCATATCGTTATGTTTTATCGTTAATGTCAAATTCAATACGCATAACCACACACATATAATGTGTAATTGATAAAGATAGAGAAAATTTGAAAGATTACTTGAGTGTAAAAAGGACATTGGATTGAGTAAAATATTTCTTATAAAAGTCAAATGCTGAGGATATACCGCAGCATGCTATAGGATTATAAGGTACAGAAATCGAAAAAACTTACCCTCGATTTGGCGTATAATGTCAAAAATGTATAGTTCTTTTGACTACAATAGACTACATAAACTTCAGTTTACTTTAACACCTTCAAAATCGGTGATTACAATTAAAAGGTCGGGTAACTGACACCCCAATAAGGGGCAAACGGAACAATATGATGTCACTGAATAGATATTCACAAACAATGTAAAGGAGTGCGGTGATGCTATTTATAAGGTAGAATAAGGTGAATGTCTTCTTCTTTCACCGCGATGATATTTGTTGTACGTGTCGAATTCGTATGTATTTGTTTTGCTTTTTCTGTTTCTTGTTTCTTGAGAGAATACGTGTTGCCTCTTCGCAAGTACTTTACCTGGTTATAAGGCACCATGCTGAAGGAGTAAAATCAGAAAGCAGTGTATCGCCGCCTCCGCCGTTGGGATGTGTTCAGTACGTAGTGGTGCTTTATAATTGCAGAGAAGTATGTGTATAGATAACTAAACTATTACCAAGTCAGTTTGTTATTTTCAAGCATAAGTGTTCTTATTTACGAAGAGTGAACTAGACAAAGTATATACTGATTTGAGAGTCTGATAATACAAAAAATATTTTCAAAGCATACAAATACATACGCTACTGGTGTATGACAAGAGCAGAATTAGCCGAATGTAATGGCGCTAAAAATTAGTGCACTTTATTGTAGTTGCCACTGGACGATGCTGTACTCATTTTACTATTGTGTATGAAGACCGAAGGCGTTCATGTAATCGGACCAAATGGTTTGTATTTTCTAATTGTATTGTTCAAGTTAAAAATATCTGCTGGAAAGTTTTTTTTCTGTTAACAAGTGAAGTTTTTCAGAGGAGGTAAATATATGTATATGCACGTAAATATACATATATATATATACGTGTGATCGATGTATGAAATGATTTGTTGTCTCGTTCTGCCGTGCACTTGTTTACGTTTGTTTTCCATTTGCGAAATGGATGTGGTGAAATAGCTAGAAAGGGGAAATAGTAATTGAAAGAAATAAATTGAAAATCGTTAAAAATGCGCGAAAGAGACAAGCCAATTGAAGTAGTTATTTCGTTTTATTACCATTTGTGTGAGGGTTGCAGTTGGGTATTTTGTAAGGATACATTTTTTTGATACGAAAGATAATGTACCAGCTCCATTCAACAATAATTACATGAACATTTCAATGAATAATCTTAAACTAGTCGATAAGCGCTAGTCAGACCTATTCCAGTTTATTCGAGATAATTGAGATTAACAATAGCCGTGTTTAAATTAAATCCTCAGAATTTATTCTATTCAAAATTTATTTATTTAGAAAAGGATGTTGCAACAAAATTATTTCACTATTTTTAAACATTTATCAATTAAATAATCAGAAGTTCTATTACAATTTTACTTATAACGTAGATTAAACGAAATCTATATAGAAAAATTAGAATCTGCCGATTTGTTTGTACATATATAGTGAGTTGTCGAATAAAACGCGCCTAATGTTTGCTTGGTCAAATTTCAAATTTCACAACCACTTCCCGAGAATGGACGTGTTTACGTCACCACGTGATCGACCAAGGTCCATTCAACTCGGTAGAATACGAAAATGCTTTGTACGGGAACAAAACGAAGGATTTCTGTATTCTTGCTGCTACAACAACAACAACGGCGACTTATAACTAAATAACTATCATGAAGCAAATCAATCTGTTAATGTGTTTTAAACCTATTTTATTTCTATTTGCATCTAAATATCAATATATTTATAAACTGGAGTACATATAGTAATGTGTATTGAAATTTATATTTGCATTAATATATATGAGTTTTAATTGTAATGATAAATTTAATGATCATTAAACTGCACTTGACTGCTTTAAAGAGTATTATGTTTTGAATAATATTTCACATTTCATTACTCACTAGCAACATATTTTGTTTTATTTACATAGCAGACGTTATATAAATTAATTTCTTAGTTTTTCATTTATATAAAACCATTATATATAAATATACCTTGACTATGAACAAAAATTTGATGGCATTTTTTTCAGTTTATAATAAAGATAAGGGCCGTTAAATGTATTAACATGAAAATTGCTGCGGGAAAGGCAACTATTACTTCTCTACAGTGTTGTGAATTATGTATGCTAATAAAAATTTTGCTATTTTTTATTAATTCTATGTTAAGGATTATAAAATTAATTCCTGATTAAAAATTATTTTTGATAAATTATCTATACATTCATCCATCTTCGGTTTTTTGTACCACAGAAGTGGATAAAAATTCAGCCCTGCTCAAAAAGCTCTACATACAAAATATCGGAGGAAAACAAAATGAAAAAAGTCTTTATCGTTCAACGTCGTTTGTCCGCTTCGCATTCAATTTCTACGTCGTTTAAGTGAAAATTATATCTTTTTGTTTAAATCGACAAAATGTTTAGCAAAAAACTATCGTTCATATAAATTATAGAGCTTTTGTGATTTTTGTTAAATACTTTAATATAATGTCCAAGAGATTGTGAAATTAACTGGAAAAATTACAATTGCTTACAAAAATGCAAGCAGAAAAAAAACAATAGATGAAAAATGGAGAAATAAAAGTAATCAACTAGAAAAAAATGATACGATGTGTTTATGTGTTGTATTCGTCTCGCCAATGCCGCATGAATGTTCTGAAATGTGTGTGTAAGTGAGATAGAGTCATATATATGTGCATATATAAGAATAGAAGAACGTAGCGCATATAATACGTACTGTAGAAGATATTCAATAAAATAAAAAAGAAGCAGAGTGCAGAGAGGAGAAAAAGTAGAAGAATTCACCAAATAAATTTGCAAACAAGTGTATTCAAATGCGTCAAGCGAGAAAGGAAGATAGAGAAAGCAAGGAGAAGTGCTTGGAGGAGAAAATTGTTGAAAATGCATAAATTGTTACGAATGAGGTGATGTAAACATTGAATAAAAATACACAAAACGAAGGTAATTTTTACTTAATGGACACCAAAATCAGTGTATATGTATAAAAATAAAAGATGAATTAAAACTATTTTGTTTTTCTTTTTAATTTTAGGTTTCACAATAATCACCTCCAAATTTAAACATTTTTAAGAAAAATTTAAAAGCATATTAAAAAAAAATTATGAACTCTGATAGTAAATCAACTCGTCAAACATCACCGGTTACCAGCAGTTTGGCTAGTACCGATAAACAAGCGGCATCTCTATCAGAAGAGAAAACAGATAAATGTGTCGTTGAGAAAAATGATGTACCAAATAACAAAACAAAAAGTAACGTAAACTCTTCAATTGATAAAAGCAAGAATGAACACCAAGTTGAGCCAAAAACATCAAAATCCCTTGATGATGCATCGAATGCAACACGAAATACGGATACCAAAAAAGTTGATGGTGATTCTGCTAAATTCAAAGAATCTAACGATAGAATGGACAACAAAGTGAAAGAGAGAGTCTCGAATGCGGCTGAAATTGATGGTTTGAAAATGAAAAAGATCTCGCCCATTGAAGCAGAACAGCTTCAGCACCAGGATAATGCATCATCAGTAATAGGTGGCGATGAGGGTAAGACATCGCCATCGACACAATCTCACTCACCACCGCAAATAGTTGTAGGTGCTGCAGGCGCCACAATACCGGATAATATTCTTTCACCACCAAAATCGGAAACACAAACCGATGGAACCAATACGACAACTTCATCATCACCGGCTTCTGACTCGCAATTGTCACCAATTGCAGAAGTAACAATTTCAAAGTCCTCACCAACAGCAACAGTTGTCTTACCAACACCAACACTACCGCCACCAACTAAAGTAACACCACAAAGTGCTCCTACGACAACAGGTTTGTCACAACCAATTAACATTGTAGCTAATGGTACAATACCAAAATCGGGAAAACCGCTCATGTCAGCGATGAATAAAAAAATAAATAAACCCTCTCGATCGGTGCGGCCTCGTAAGCAGAAGACATTGGTAGCCATGTATGAAAGTGAAGTATGTATTTGTATGTAATTGCTTCGGACAAACTAAATACAATTTTTTTCTCCCAGATAAGTGACAATAAAATTGGCATCAAATTGTGCATTAAAAAATCGGATACATCAGGTAGTAGCGCGGCGACATCAACTGTAGTATCGCCGACCGCATCAGTTACTCCATCTACTACCTCTAAGACGTCGTCATCATCCGCAGCATCTTCTTCGAAACAGATTCGTAAACGATCGCGGAAATCAAAAACACGCTCACGCATTGACAGTGACGACAGCGAATATGAGACGAAACGTAAAAGAGATCGTACACATAACAATGGTGGTAACAACCAGAAGAAAGTATCGTTTTCCGCAACGGCCAATGACGAAAAGCGAGAACCTATTGAACAGACAGAATGGGGTGCAAAGTTACCAGAAGAAATACTTTTTCAGGCATGCATTATATTAATAGGGATTGATTTTAAGTACTCGTTGACATGATTTTCGTTTGATTTGATAGATTTTCCGAATTGCCACCAATAAGGAAGGCTGTCTACCAACACTTCTTCGTTTGGGTCGTGTTTGTTCGCTGTGGCGGCGTGTGTCACTGTCGCCCACACTATGGAAGACTATGGATTTGAGTACATGGATTAAGGAGAAATATCGCACTGAGCTCAAGTTGAAGTGGTTTGTAGATAATCGATGCAGTTCTTGTACGGAACTCAATGTTTGTAAGTATGAGGATATGAACGTACTCAAATTACTTGATTTTTTGTTTTTTTTGTGTGTGCTTCTTTACTTGTAGCCAATTGGAAAGTCTCAGATATAAATTGTTTTTTGACAAAATTAGCAAATGGTTGCCCAAATTTGGTGGGCATAACATTATCCGGCTGGAAAAATTTCACATCAGATCATTTAACATATTTAGTGGATAATATGAAAAAATTGGAGCGCCTTGATTTAAGTTCAATAAATGTGCGTAATGATGCCTCAATGATTATTATACCTACTAGATTTTATTCAAATTATAGGTTGAGATGAATGCAAGCAAAAGTGCTGTTGGCTTACAGTCGCTTTGCAATGCCTTACAAACGATGGGTAAACGTTTAACGCATCTCTATTTAGCACACAATCGTCTGGCTGGTATTCCACAAATTGTAACAATTTTATCTGTAAGTTGTGTCATTAGTTTTTTATTTTTTTATATTCTTTATGATTTATTTTATTTTTTGCTATAGTCCTACTGTCCCAATTTGGTACTACTGGATCTATCGAATGTTACTACTCAGGCAACATCACATGGTATATTGCATATAGAGAAATTACAAAACGGTTGTCAAAAATTGAGAGTATTGCGTGTTACCAATTCGCATGTAACATTGAGTACAGCCACAATGCAGGAAACGGTATATAGAAGTGTTATGGCGTTAATATGCACTTGTTATTGAAAATTTCCCTCTTGCAGATGGACTCCCTTGGTTTTCCCGATCTCGAAGAACTTTCTGTGGCCGCACTAACCGATGAATCACGTGTCATTGGTGATGAACATTTGCAGCGCATTCTAAAGACTAGTTCGAAATTAAAATTACTCGATGTACGTGGTTGTACACGACTTACACACGAAAGCTTAATACGTCTACCTGCGTGGGATATAAAGCATTTATTTTTATCCGGTTGCTCTGTAACACGTGATGTTGGGTTAGTTAAAATGATCAGAGTACTATATAAAAAATAATCTTCAAATTATGGTATTATAGTTCCGGTTTGGAATTAATTGCATCCAAGTGGGCACATAGCCTTATTGAATTGGATTTGGCTTGGGCAAATGTACAGCAACCACTGGATAATGCGTTACGTTCGTTGGCGGAAAAGGGAAGTGAATCACCATTGGCGTAAGTATAGTGCCTATTTTTATTTTTAAATCTATGGATTCATTTTTTTGTAATTATCTATCTGTTCGCCTCTAGACATCTCAATCTATGCGGATCGTCTGTTTCGGAAGATGCTGTTAAAGAAATACTCGCCAAATGTGCGCTTATGAGCTCTATCAATCTATCATCGTGTCGTGGATTGCCACGTGGTGTTAAACGACTCATGCAAGGACCACAAGAATTACAAGAGCTGCGAGAGGTACTCAGAGTACAGATGAAGGTTAAGTTGCCATCGCAATTGAAACGTGAAAAAGAGGAGCAACATGCAAAGCATACTGATATCGTTCTAAATGCTGAAGTAGACGGTGATGGTGCTGGTGGCGATACTAGTACTGCTACTAGTGGGAACAGTCAATTGGGTTGATAAAGAAAATATTGCGAAACCGGCAATAAATGAATATATCTAGTTTTAATATTGGTACCATACGAAACACACACACACATATAGTTGAAATCATCTTTAATTTCCCGTCTAATATGAGTAGAAGAATAAAAAACGCAGCATGCTAGCATAACGAGTAGTGAATAAATTGCAATGGTTTACGTCAAATCCTTTTAGCAAATAATTGCCTACTACACGCATAATTCTATCGTTACTACTGCTACTAATTGCACCAATTTACACATGAAGCAATATCTTCGTGTCATTACTTTGCTGGCATTGTCTATATCTAAACGACATTGGGTCGTAAACATCTTCCACATACACATTCACATATATGTTTGTACGCACATACATGTGCGTATGTCAATGCTTGTTTATTATTTCGTCATAAATTGTAAGAAAATTTTTAAGTCACTTTTTTGTACATGCAATATATTAAATTAATTCTTAATTATAATAACAAAAAGATATACGTCTTTTAATTACAAATATTCGTAGTTGATTTGATTTGTAAAATGTTTGTGCAAGCGATACCATAACATTTTCTTTTACATATTATACACATAACAAAAATTTTCAATACTAGTTTTATATTCATTCTTTATATTTGATGTGTGCAAATGTAAAAAAAAAAGTATTTACTAAGAATGTTTATTTTTTTTTATAATTTCAAATATAAAAAACTAGTTAAGAAATTATATATTATAATAACTCATTATAATGTTCTAAAGATGTCAATTTAGATATATTTTTTTGTTGAAAACAAAAAGATAAAATCACTTGAAAAATGTTGCATAAAACATGTTTTAATTTACAATATACATATTTAATAAAAATTAAAGAACTTGAGTATTTAGATTCTACTTGTTATGCGCCGTCGTAGTGAAGATATATTTTATTTGATAATTTTCTCAATTTATAATTATACCTATTTTCATAATTTACAATTACATAAATATTCGAAAGAATTGACATAGTCCAAAAGAGAAAAAGAAGTAAACTGCAGCAAATAACGAGTATAATAAACAAGTAACTAAAATAATATTTTACAATATTTTATTTTGCTTTAGTCTAGTCTGATATACATATTATTTCCATTTATTATATACAGACCCATATATATGTAACTAGACTTTATTTGCACTATTACAATGTGCTTTATTTTTATATATCTTGTTTAAAAATTTTATTTTGCAATACCAGAATAATTTTACAAATTCTCTCATCAGTTATTGTAAATAACGCGCAATATACAATACATATATAAATAGTATATAACAGTTGATTAGTAAGAAGAGTAACAAACTAAAATAAGAATAAAAACAAACTTGTTTTAAAAAATTGTTTCACTTATTATTTTCATTTTACCTGTGAAAGTGAGCAAGAAAACGAAAATATCCAGTTTGATTGTTAAGCATTATTAGCCATTAAGTAAAGGTGAAAAATGGAATAATTTTAAATAAAATTTATGAAACAAACATATTTACAACGGCTGCTTTTTTTTCTACTAATACTCACCACTTTCTGAATGATTTAACATTCGACAATTCTTTAGCCTTTGCTCTTACCTAATGTTAAAAGCGCGTGCCACATCCATTATTCAAAGCATATAGTAAATTTTTAGTAGGGGGAAAAAATTAAGTTTTTATTTATTATAATGATTATTACATTATTATTTTATAAAACTTTAAACTTTTAAAATTATTGACATACTTTTAGTGTGTAGATAAGGTGTTCTTGTTCTATTCCCATCGTTATTTATTCAATATGTCGGGTCAAAGTACTCCTCAGCATTTACCTTTCTAAAAGGGCATTCACATTTTAATCAGACAAAAATACACATTTGAAACTAAAAATAATTTAAATTGGAGCAAATTCCGTGCAGCGCATTTAGAGCATGCGTATGTAGAGTAAGCATTGTAATAAAAAATTACATTTAATTCTTTACGACCAATTTGTCACATACGTTAACATAGTCTGAACTGAATTTAATCAATGCAACTCCAGATGCAATGCCAGCGATTGTAGACAAAGCAGCATTATTTCTAGGCAATATAGATTTCATGAGAGCCCAACCAAGTACAGATCCCATGCTGAAGAGTGTACTTCCCAGTATAGCAAACAGAGCACGTTTACAATTTGGTACTGCTTGTAGATGTGGTCGTCCATATAAATAAAATGCTCCTCCACAAATGCTGCTTAACAATAGTACATTAGTCATATCCTTTTTGGGTATGAAACGTGAAACCAGTCCAGGATTCATAACGTTAACTGCGAGTGCACCATAGGAAATGACTCCATGGGTTGGAATGTAGTAATAGAAAATATTTTCCTTGGTAAACGGCTTCAAACCAACTTTATCGCAGAGTGTGCATGGTGGCTTTTGGGTATTAGATTCACTGGCCATTATTCCTTGTTTCTATTTCAATATATTTGTACAATTTTCCGGTCTTAATCGGTACTTTCAGATTTGCGGCTAACAACTGTCAAAATACGGTTATGTAAAAAATAATCGCGTCATTATTTATTTTTAGTCAATAACGATTGGCAACGTAAAAAATTGTGAAAACCACAGGGGTGTATTAATCAAGGATCCAATTTAACAGTTATTTCTTTAACGAGATCGAAAAAGTCCAGAGTAAAATATTGTCGTAAGAGAAGTAAGTAGGAGTAGGTTAGTGGTTTGTTTATTATTGCTAAAGACTTTTATTTTGGCCTAAAAAATATTAGGCCAAGTTAAACTGCAATATTGTATTGCACTAGAATAAAAAAAGTCCGGATTTGTCAGTTATTATCGGACTTCTTTCCAAACTCCTAAATTAACTTTTCAAAACACATTTCTTTTAAAATTTATAATTGGTCGAGTCTGGTATTATAAAGTCACCTTTTTTTATAGTAATGGCTCTTATTATGAGTTGCATTCTATTTTCAATTTGTGCTGGTTTTCGAAGATCCAAGATCGAATATTCGTTGAGTATGAAATTTTCTGTTGAACAGAATGAGTGTGAGAAATTGCTGGAAATTTAAGTATTTTGCGTTTGTTTTTTACTATTTGGCTAATTACTAATTTTAAACAATTTTTATTCATTTTATGCAGGAATAATGTCGTGAGTACCAAATTTTGTATCTGATAATACTTCTGAGGAGACGTAGAAAAGGGTATGCCACAAAAGGTCGGTCGTTCAAATTTATGGTAGTAAAATTAAATTAAAAAAGTGTCTTCCAAAATATTCCAAAGATAACACACATATCACGACTAAAAGTAAATGTTGACCAAACCAATGTAACGCTTTTGTCACGATATGGTTTGATTTCAAATAATGTGCTTAACATAGCAATTCCGAATAAAATTCAAAGTTCATTTTACACATTCTATCTATTGAAAAAAGAAATATACATATTGGTTACAGTTACAGTCAAATTAAGATACTTCTTGTAACAGATTTTGTAAGGGAAATTTGTTAAAGGAGTCGATACTTAATTTAAGATTGATCTGAATTTTTCCTATAACTTCAGGTACACTTGCTTATATATGATGTGACACATTTAAATATACATTATGACTATTCATTAAAAATGTCATCAAGCTTAATTCCAAACATCATTCAAAATTTCAACGGCCGAACAGAAGGATTTAAGTGTTTAAAATAATTTCTCCTGACTATTGTAACCATGCAAGAATGGATTGGTAAGCCGATCATAACAAAACATTGTTCTAGTGTTAATTTTTATTTTAGAACTCATTTGAACTCGTTAAAATGAAATTGTAATTTATTTGATGATTGTGGCAACCCTGATAGCGTAATACCTCAATTGACAGAGATATACATATATATTTACTAGAGCGAGGCAAAAGATCCAGTGAAAACTGGAAAATATACATAATTTGTAATTTCGTACTACAATTAGAAAATTGTTTATTAATTTCAAAAAATTTTCATATTTTTTTTTTTACAAAAACTCTATAAATGAAAGCCACTAAGAAGGATACACATATTGTGTGAAAGAGATTAAAAACGGCTATTTATTAACATCATAAATTCGAGTTAAGAATGTTGACACATAAAGGACGAAAAAAAATGCAGGTAAATTAAAGTACATAGGAATATGTGTAAATGCATGTTTAGTATAATTATAATATTGGGAATATGAACCCAAATGTTCATAAATCTTAGAACCGGGGAACAAAATACTATGCTAAGACTTATGGTAAGTATTTGTTGTAGTGTAAGAACATCAGACACCGGCTGTGTATACGCTATTATAGGTATATGCGTATTCGATAAATGAAATTGATATGAGATGGGATTTTCTTTAAAATATTTACAAATATGCGTTTAGGTCTCCTTCGTAATACGTGATGAGGAAGAGAAGCAACATAGGAACGGTGTAAATGCTCTGCAGTTGGATCCAAACAGTGGAAAACTGTATTCGGCAGGACGCGATGCCATTATACGTGTGTGGAACACAAGAACCGATACAAATGATAAATATTCACAATCTATGGAACACCACAATGATTGGGTTAATGATATTGTACTCTGTTGCCATGGTAGAAATTGTAAGTAAAAATGAACCAAGAGGATAACTCAATATTTGTGCTCATGTTATTGGTCTCCCTCTATTACAGTGATTAGTGCCAGTTGTGATACAACTGTTAAAGTTTGGAATGCTAGTAAAGGCTTTTGCATGTCAACTTTGCGTACACATCGAGATTATGTTCAAGCATTAGCCTATGCCAGAGACCGTGAGCAAGTGGCAAGTGCTGGTTTGGATAAAGCGATTTTCTTGTGGGATGTGAACACCTTAACAGCGTTGACTGCCAGCAATAATACCGTAACAAGTGAGTTCTTCTATCAGGTGAATTGATGAAAATAATAAGAATTGTTCGATTTACAGCCTCTAGTCTTACCGGTTGTAAAGATTCCATTTACAGTTTGGCTATGAACACAGCTGGTACAGTTATTGTTAGCGGTTCCACTGAGAATGTTCTACGTATTTGGGATCCCCGCACTTGTACACGTAGTATGAAATTGCGTGGTCACACCGAAAATGTGCGTGCACTTGTTGTTTCGCCTGATGGTAATCAGGTCATATCCGGCAGTTCAGATGGCACTATTAAAGTGTGGAATTTAGGTCAACAACGTTGTGTACAAACGATACACGTTCACAAAGAAGGTGTTTGGGCGTTGCTAATGAGTGACAATTTTCAATATGTTATCTCTGGTAGCAGGGATAAAAATATTATTGTCACTGAGTTGCGTAATCCTAGCAATTCGGTGCTAGTATGTGAAGAGAAAGCCTCCGTACTGAGCTTGGGCTATAATATTGATAAAACAGGCATATGGGCAACCACGTGGAATTCAGATATTCGCTGTTGGAAATTGCCATTGTACGACAAGAGCACTTTAACAACCACTGGTGGAATGGATGCTCAGTGGATAACAACGGGTACTGAATTGGCGTGTATTAAAGGTGTGTGATAGTGGTTTGTGATAATACATTCTATTGTATAATGGTGATTCGTACTTTAGGTGGTGCAGCAGTGAAGAAATGTGTTGTACTCAATGATAAGCGGCATATCATTACCAAAGATACAGAGGAAAATGTGGCAATATATGATGTATTGTGTGTGACTAAGAAGGAAGATTTAGGCAAAGTTGACATTGATGAAGAGATTAAGAAGCGTAATAAACAAGTTTACATTCCAAATTGGTTTACTGTTGATTTAAAAACGGGTGTAAGTAATCCGTGGACATGGAAGCAATGCGAATTTATTACAACCGTCAATTTCTTACTTAGATGCCAACAATAGTTTTAGGACAAGATGAGGTCGATTGCTTTTCTGCATGGGTATCAATTGAAGCTGGTCTTCCAGAATATGCCGAACCTACATCTGAAATCAAGGTTTGTAAATACAGAACACATATATTTGGATTGATTTACTTAATATGCATGTGTATTTGCAGATAAATTATGGTAAATTATTATTGGAGGCACTCTTAGAGTTTTGGGTACCACCACACTCTTTGCCAAGTGAATTAGACGCTGATATGCGAGGAAATGGTTACTTTCAAATACCAAATCATACACCTGTTATTTTTAGGTAAATTGTATATATTATATAATACGAATACATGAGTGTAATATAGGTATTCTATGAAATAGTGAGGTTGGAGGTCGTACTGTAAGTCGTATGTTAGTGCGTGATGCGGCTGGTGAGAGTGAAGGTGCATTACTGCAAGAGACCGTACCCCAATGGGTTACCGATGTTGTAATAGAGAAAACAATACCGAAATTTCAAAAAATACCATTCTTTCTGCAACCACATCCACAAATGGTTAAACCAGAACGAACAAAGAAGGTAGGTATTACACAACTATATTATTAAAAGTTGTTTAATTGAATTAATTTTTTTCATATACATACTGTAATTTAGGATCGTCTTGTAGCCAATGAATTTATACAATGCCGTAAAGTGTGTGAGCATGTTTTGGAAAAAGTACTTGGTGCTGAGACTACGCCTAGCGGTGGTGGTAATGCATCGAATTCATCACAGAATAGTCAAAGTGATGCCAATTCGGAGGGTTCACAGGTACCTGCAGAGGATCGTATTGAGTTGTGGTGCAACGATGTGGTAAGTCTTGAGTAAAAAAAGCCAAAATTCAAAGCGATCTCATTTGCAAATCATTCCACATTTATTGCAGATTGTTGATCCAAATATGGATTTGCGTACAGTACGTCACTTTATATGGAAGCAATCTACCGATTTAACTTTTCAATATAAAACAAAGCCAAATTTTAGCTACGATGGTAAAATATAAATGCTGTATGTAGTATAAAGATTTAGTTTATAAAAATTACCTTTGGTATATCCGTAACTAGTACAACTAATATCAATTGAAAATGTGTAAAATTATATTTAAAACGGTCGAGCATACATACACATTCATGCATACGGGCTCAAGCATTTGATACATCAATCATATCAAATTAATATTAATTAACTTAATTTTCTTACATTTTATTTTTCTTATTCCCTTTTTCCTCAAATTTAAATAGGGAATTATTATTCAAGTAGCGATGAATGAACAATGAATGAAATTATTTATTAATTATCCTACGTACATTTCATAAACATACATATAACTGTTGAAAAAAAGCAAGAAAGCTGCCAATAAAAATGTCGGATATATTGAAATATATTATATAAACATTATTATTATCCAATGTATGTATTAAGAGAAAATTAAAAAAAAATTGGTTCGAGATTACAAATTCTCATAAAATTTCAAGTATTTTTGCTTTGCAAATATTTAATACAATATTATATGCTATTATTTAAAAACAACATTTGAACATGTTCTAATCGACCAGTTCTACAAAGAATTAAGACATCGAGATATTGAATAAAAATTGAATATCATACATATGCCTGTGTTTTGTTTACAATATGCACCTACATATATACCAACAAAATGATGGCTGATTGATATGATTTGTTTTATACAAGTATAAATATATATTTTTATTCACATACAATATTAATATCTCATATTAAATTCTTGTTAAAACAACATAAACTTATAAGAAATCAACACACAATTATGTATGTATATGAGACTATGATTTTGTCATGTTATCTTTCATAAGTATGCATGTGTTTAAAAATATATTTATTTATGTTATGATTGATGCACGAATCGAACTGGACCGTTCTACATATTTTTCTTAAAGTAAATTATATAAAAAAGAAAAACACATACATACATATATATTAATATAACACGAGAGTTGTATTATTAATATAAAATGTAATGCATTTTACATGTTTTGAATTTTATTCATTAAATAAATTTATGGTCAATCATGTTAATTCTTATCCCTAGCAAATACACGCAGCATACATACATTCATATAAATATAACATTGTGTATATGTATTTAAGCCAATTAAAAATAAAATTTGTATATAAAACTATTCAACGTCTATCGGGTGTTTTAAAATTTAGTTGAAAGAATTATCCTTAATTATGTATGTAAATGAATTTTAAATCTCTCTTAATTGAATGCGGTATAGAAAGGCTGTCTATTTTTGATGATATACAATTATCAAATTGTTCGCGATCCAAATTAGGCGGTATATTATTGCTCTTTAGTATGATAAGCACAGCCCAAAGGGCATTATCACGCAGAGATCGTAGGGGAAAATGTATAGGTATTTTTTTACGGCAAGGCATTGTTGTCTGATTGTATGGGTTACGCATCAAATATGATTTCGGCCAAAATATATATCGATGTGCCACTTGCATACGTTCACGAGTTGTTTGGTCACGAAAAATCCACGGATGTGAACGATATGTGTCCACTTTTATTTCTTCTTGTGGTTGCAGTGTTGAGTATTGTGATGGCTTGCCATTGTAATCAATCCAATAGAGTGTTACGCTTCGTTGCGTGCTATTCACAAATAGAATAAATGATGCCTCTAATGAGTTACCTGAGCGCAATATCCCATTTTGGTTTTGTTGTACCTCATGTGCTTCTGGCGCTGGGTCCATGTTTATTTATTTTTTGTTCCAATAGCAATGCTATTATGCATCCATTTATAATTAATTTACAACTAGATGGCATTGATGGTTTATTTTTCGACAGTGCATTTGACAATTGACATTTACTAGCGTCCAGTAATGGCAGTGCATTTGACAGCAAGAATTCTAGAGAAGGTGTGAAAAAGTGCGATGTCTGCTGTTTGTGTTGCAATAATTGGTAAAGATGTAAGTTAATTATTTGATATTTATTGGTTTAGATGTTCTTTCTTCCACTGCATTTAAAATTGACATTAGTTAGTGTTTAATGATGCTATTCTATTATTAAACTGTTAGTTTTGCAAGTTATTAGCGAAAGCTAGACAAAATAAATATACATATGTATGTATATATATATATGTATCCAAACAAAAGACAACTGTCAAATTTACAACATTGCGTGGCGTTGCCGTATAAGCACTATTTTGTGCTATGAAACATGTTGCCAACCATTTAGAAAGTATTTAACGTATCCCAATGTATTGCATTCCAGAATTCCCCACTGTATCTGGCCACATCTGATCTCGACAAGGAATTGGATTTACAATATAGAGTACATGCAGCACTCGACGTCGTTGAGGAGAAATGTCAGCCACAGGCTAAAAGTACGCCAGAATCAAAGGAGCTCTACTTGGGATTATTGTATTCAACGGAAACACATAAAATGCATGTTTGCCCACCCATATGTTTAAATAATTTATGCGCAGCATATTAATTTGATCATTTGATTAATTTTAGTTATGGTTTTGTGACAAATACTAAAATCAAATTTATAATTGTTATCGATTGCGGCAACATGGCTTTGCGTGATAATGAAGTGCGGGCTGTAAGTCATAACAATGATATTTTTCCACCTGCTATTGCTTCATATATATATTCTTATAATTGCAGATGTTTCGAAATTTACATATGTTGTATACGGATGCGATATGTAATCCATTCTATTTGCCTGGTGAATCATTGACATCTAAGTAAGATAATACTGAATTACAGAACACTAATTGTTTTAGATTTTTTATTGTCTTCAATAATTGCAGAAAATTTGATCGTGCTGTACAGAAAATAATGAACAATCATTTGTAAATAGCACTTAAATATAACGGATATAAACAAGTAATTATTTATAGAGTTTCGTACTTTATAGTGGACATTCCTAAAATATATACCTTTCATATGAACTTGGCCATGCCATGACATGTATGTAATTTGGAAAACTTGCAATAAACTCCTTTGTTGAATTACCAAGTTTATGTTCGTCACTTAAATAATGTGTTGAAATGCCAAGCTCAAAGAGTGGCACATCCAAGTTGCTATCATTTTTCTAGAGAATAATACAAACAAATTCACATTTATAATTTGTGTAATCTGTTATTGTAGCTCATTATCAACTGTCACTAAAGCATCGAAAATAATTTCGTAAACGCGAAAAATTATTATCATAAACGGTACTGAGAATATCGCACTAACGAGATATTTCGCAATGAATAATGACATAGTACATACCTTTATTTCAATGGAGAATTTAAGTGGACTCTTATCATTGCCATAACTAAAAAATATATGAAATGGTGGTTTGCATGTGTCTGGTTGATCTAACATATCGCGTATGAATGACCAATTAGCTATTGTTGTATTCCCCAGTGGGTCTATAAAAATGCTCATATGCGGTGGTCCACTCAATTCGAAGGCATATTGTACAATTGATTCAGCAATATTAGATGTTCTATTAATCAGTGTTAAATTTGATGATCCTGGCATTGCAACAGTTTTATTGCTTGGCAACCATTTAGCGTGCATACGCATCTTATACCAACGATGATTGAAAATGGGCATACCACACATCATGTACTTGTTGCAATCATCAGAAATATCTCTAAGATTGCTGAGATTAACATGTGCTACATAAAGCAGATGTATTAACATTTACACACATAAATTTTTAATGCACTTATTTGTAAAGCTGTTGAACTTACAATCTACGGAGTGCTCCATTAGTCTATCTTGGAAATCAAAATAAAAGCCACTGTCATTGTAGCTGATTGAACCATCATGTTGGTAGAATGTACGTTTAACATGCTGAAGAAAGGAATGGAATAAATGATCACAATTAAATACAATCAATTAAAAATATACCAGAAAATTGATGCGCCCAACATTTGTTTTAGGACGATATGGAAATCCAATCGGCGTTATGGCCAATATTATGAAGATTATAACAACTATTGCTAATGATAGCAAAACCCAATAAGCCCTTCGAAATACATTCAGTATAGGTATCTAGCATGTATATGATAAAATAGGTATATGAGTACTGAACCATCGTCAGTTCAGAAGAAAATGTTTATAGTTACCACAAAACCGACAGCTAAGAGAATGCATAGAGCACAAATAGAGCCTACATAAAGTTCGGGATTAGTTGTGGTACCAAATCGGCCCATCATTGGTATTAGCGTCAAGAGCAGTGCATGAAATATATAAGTAAAATAGATGAAGGGCAACATTTGACTCATTACTAGGAGAATGATCCAGTAATAACCTTGAATTATAAATAGAATATGTAAATATTATTTGTAAATTAATTGTCAATCGATCTCATAGCATACCACGGCGATAAAGTGTGGTGAGTAAATTTAAAATCACTGAACTAACATAGAAAATTAACGTAATCATAAGCAAGTAGGTTGAACGTATACTCATTGCAGTTAGAACGATACAAATTACGGCGAGTACCACACTATGAGCATGTAATATCATTTGTAGTCTGAATGATTCTGATAATTTATGCTGGAAAAAAAAAAGAAAAGAAAAGTCCATTAAAACAGTTTCATATTCGATACTTATGCTGTTGCAACTTACATGACGGGTAAAACTCAAATAGAGTAGTGTCGGTAAGCACAGACCTATCAGCGCTGGTGTTACATACAAACCAAGAATTAACCATTTATTTGTATACCATGTCATCGAACAATTATTACTATCGAATATTACACCTATCAATATTGGTAGACCAAAGGTCAAAATAATACCGATAGAATGCACAAAAAGGATCAGCAAAAAGGCACGACACACTTTCCATAGTGATACATAACTATTGGCTGCAACAAGCCACAGAGAGATGACAACTACCAATAATGTTGCTACAGCTATGCATACATTCAGAATAACACCTTGTGTTTCACTGTAGTATATCAAAAGAGCGCCAAGAAAATCATAAAATACTGTATGTCCACTAGCATATTGCTTTTAGTGTGTGTGTGTGTTTTTTTGTCAAAAATGAAATTAAGAAAAAAATTGATTTGAAATTATACCTAGGTGTGCCTGAAAACAACTCACCGATGGATCGATCATCTCTGATGCATTACTAAAGGCTCTAACTAATGCCAGTACATTATCACCAGTATTTTGTAGAGTACCGCGTGGTATAATATTGAATTTGTCAAATGCTGTATGATACACGTAACCATTAAAGCTGTGTGCCATATCCAAACCTAAGAAAAGTGAGATTAGCTTTGTATTGAAATATCAGGATTAAAGATGTTTAAAGGGTTTGTTCGAGGGCGAAATTGCGAGAAAAAAGCAAAATATTATAATATAATAAATCAAATAATTTACATTTCTTTGTAAATAAATTAAACTAGTTACCTGGAATTTTACCAAAATCACGGAAAATTCTAAAATCTGTATCAGACTGTATGATTCCAGTCTGAAACAATTCCTCAGCAATAGTAGTGGCAAACGGGCGTTTAGCATGTTTATTATAGTACTAAAAATTAAAATTTATGTTAAATAACATAGAAAAAGATTTACTTTAATAATGTCATGTAATTAAAATAACCCACTAATGTAGGTTCTTCGAAGTAAATGAAATCACAGATACTTTGATTGATTAATTCAGATTAGTATTATTTCTATGATTATTTTTATTTGATTTTCAAGTATATATTGTATTATGAAAAGATAAAAGTGATTCGTAGGCATAAACATGAAAGCTATATCTTATCAAATCAAATATTATTATTGGCCATTAAAAGCGATCTTTATCGAGTATTATTAAGCCTGAATATGTATATATGTATATTGATAGCTATAGTAGTTAGTAAATAATATCTAATATTGAATTGTAAACAACAAATTTATAAAAACATAAATGTTTAGTTATGTAGTTAGAGTAATCTAGATGATTTTCGAAATTTATTCATTTTTTATTAATACAATAATAAAATCAAATAAATAACTTGAGCTTACATGCGATGTTGACTATATGCAAAAATAGAATTTCAACAACTCAAAGATAGTTATAGTATCATCGAGACTTGACACACAAATCTCTAAAAATTTTTTTTCTACTTTATATTTGATATTTTTCAACCACTATCGCTGCATATAGTAAACGTCCTTTGTACGCAGATAAGGGTTAAATAAAAAATCTCCTTACAGTCGGCTGGGGCCGACCAAACTATACCCTGCATATGTAGATTTATATATAAAAAGTTTACTCGAATATCCAACTTTTCTTTTATTTCCACTTTTCGAGAAACAATTTTTGCATATGCTACTAATTTACACCCGAAATATGGTTGACTTTGACGAAGTAAAAGGATTTTAAGATAATTCCGAGGCTTAGTATGTGAGCTATATAAAAAGTGGGCGTGGCTTACCACTTTCTAGTAAATCCAATTAATTTTTCAATGTTAATCCACACCCTAAATTTGGTGTCCTACGTTGAATAGTTTCTAAGTTATGGTGGTTAACATTTTTGTTTAATTTCCTCAACTTTGTATGGGAGCCCCAATAAGAAGTGGGCGTGGCACACTGATTTTCTGCCAGATTTTTGCCGACTACGATATTAATTTAAGTATCAATTATGGTTATTCTAGACAGAAGATTGCCGAAGTTACAGCTGTTTCAATTTAAAATTTGTATGGGGGCTACAATAAACAGTGGGCGTGGTGCGCCCATTTTCTGTAAGCCTAGTTGCTCGTACAATACTAATCCATACCTTAAATCTCGTTGTCCTAGGCTAAATGGTTTGTAAGCTATGGAGCTTAAAATTTTAGTTTGATTCCCTCGACTTTGTATGGGAGACTCATGAAGGAGTGGGCGTGGCACACTGATTTTCTGCCAGATTTTTGCCGACTACGATATTAATTTAAGTGTCAATTATAGTTATTCTAGAAACAAGATTGCCGAAGTTACAGCAGTTTCAATTTAAAAGAAGTACATACACTTTGTATGAGAGCTACGCTAAAAAGTAGGCGTGGCTCAACCACTTTTAGCGAGGTTATATAGTAGTATAATATAAGTCTATGTGCCAAATATTGTTGTCCCAAGTGGTATATTATGTGAGTTATAGCAAGTTAAAGATTTTGAAAATTTCGAGGTTAGTCGCTTTGAATGCTTGGTGTGGGCGTGGTTATTGACCGATCATGCCCAATATCAATCCCCTCCGTACCCTTGGATCATAGGTTACTTGTGCCAAATTTCATCGAAATAGCTCAATATTTACTCAAGTTATCGTGCGAACCAGCCAGGTGACAGACAGACGGACGGACGGACGGACGGACGGACGGACGGACGGACGGACGGACGGACATCGTTAAATCGAAAATTTAATCGACGCTGATCACGAATATATATCTATGTCTATATCTCCGGAGATTCCTTCACGGACGGACGGACGGACGGACGGACGGACGGACATCGTTAAATCGAAAATTTAATCGACGCTGATCACGAATATATATCTATGTTTATATCTCCGGAGATTCCTTCAAGTGGACACAAACATCTGACCGAAATGAATATACCATGCATATTGCATTATGCAGGGTATAAAAAGACTTACATCCATTAACCATGGATTATTTGGACCAGATTGAAATAGAATTTCACGATTACCACTGCCAGCAGAATCTAAATTAAGGACAGCTCTTTAGGGGGTCATAAAAATAAAAATAACAGAAAAAAATGTAATTTTGAGCGGTAATAAATGCAATAAATATAATATGTGAAAAATATTGTGATCGAATCTAGGTGAAGCTCTACTTATGGTGGTAATGCCATTATTAAGGCGGATGAGTGGTATACTATCCATTTTGTGGGAGAAAAAAGGATTCTCATCTTCTTCTTATGTGGCCATAACAACCGAATTTTCGGCCTAAATGGGATTCTCACATTATAAAATTCTACGAAATAATTAATTATCAACTGTGCTGTGTACGGCTAATATTTATAATAAGAATTTATTAGAATGTCCTTTCTTTGATGACACGGAGAACGCTTAAAGAGCTAGACTAGAAAAATACAATAAAATATCTATTATAAATACATAAAACTCTGTCGCTGTGTAAAATACCATGGCCCATAGTTATAGTCAAAATTAAAATAATTTTAAATGATAATTTTACATGATTTTTAAGTCTAATAAGTCGATTTTAGACGAAACTTAAGGTTATCCTAACTTTGATTATAACTACGGGCCTATGTAATAAATATGTGGCACTTAAAGCCCCAAAGGGCTCATTGGCCGAGCTTCTCTTCCATTACTGTTGTGCGTCTTAAATTTTGGATAATATTAGAAGGGACCTACTTATTTTAGCCGGTTCCGAACGGCGGAACACTTGTGACATCACTTTTTCTGAGCTTTGTTACAGAGTTTTTTTCGAAGCTTTTTCATGGCAAGTTGTTACTGTCGGACGAATTGCCAATTGCCTGCCGACAGGTGGGTACCGTTCGAAAGAAAAATCTTATCGATATTAAATTTGTTATGCATCAGCCGGGGATTGAACCACGACCTACAGATCAGAAGGCGAACACACTAACCACTGAGCTACGGCACCCATAAGAAAATAGACTCCACAATTTGCGCCAATTACAGTATAAGTTTCTTGAAGCTTATGTATAATAACCTGTTTGGACCTTATCAGGGTGGCTTCAGACCTGGTAAACCTATCATCGACCAGATTTTCACACTACGTCAAATCCTGAAGAAGACCAAAGAACAACAGATCTACACACAGTAATAAATACAATAATTATCCTTCCTAATTTAGACTGTGCAGTCTAAATTGAAAAGGACCTATCCCTGCCGTGAGAACTATCCTTATGAGTAGTAAGGGACTTTGACTATCTTGGAATCAGTATTAACACCAGCAATGACGTCAGCCTGGAGATATTGTCAAGAGTCACTCTTGTTAACTTTGGACTAAGTAAGCAAATGACACGAAGTCTGGACAATTTCGACCTCAGATGAGAGAATGCTTGGAGTTTTCGAGAGGAAATTCCTACGGAAAATTGTTGGGCCTATTTGCGGTGGTGGCGAATATCGAATAAGGTATAGCCATGAGCTGTATGCCGGTACTGCCATATTAAAGCGCAGGATAGGTCATATCGATTTTCGGTTGTTATTGCCATATTAGTAAGTAAGTAAGTACGTAAATATTTAATACAAATTAAACGGCTATTAGTTCTGCATAATTTTGGGTTGGAAAAATTTCTGATGGACTCGACGTAATGTGATTTCTATTGTTTTTTTTTTTTTTTGAAAACATCAACAAGAGACTACATATTAATTGTGAATATGAATATAGTTGTGAGAATTTGAACAAAATTTCCAATAAAATTCTAAAATTCACACTCACTTGCAATTTTTCGCCCATTTATGTTGTGTTATAAAACCATGTGAAGCTTGTAGTGGATTTTCTTCAGCACCGTTAAATAGAAATACAATTGGATGATGGAAGGTCTGACGTATTGTTGCCAAAACGCGTAACACTTCTAGCATAACAACGACCATGGCGCCATCATCACCTGCACCTATTACATATTAATCGCAGATATTAATTGAAACAAAACATTGTAACGAAATCATTCACTCTTCTGTTCACTAAGACTTACCCGGACTTCCATGTTTTGAATCGAAATGGCTATTTACCAGAAGATACGATTCACTTGTTGTATTTATTGGGCTCAACTTGACAACAATATTTTGCAAACCCTGATACATGTTAACCATTGTCCAGTGTATATACGCTCCAGACACTTGTTGTACATCCAATTCCAATTCGAAGAGATCCTCATGCATTACGTTCACAATTTTATCGATTTCATTTTTCAGCAGCTGGACGGTGGTATTTTCATTTGCATTACTGCCTACCACTTTAATACCAATTAAATCGAAATTGATAAGTATTCGTTCAGCACGTTCAGCAATAAATTCGCCGTTATGTAAAGACTCGCTATTGATGTCTAAGCCGTCGGGTAAATAAAAGAATACGGGCATAATGATCGCAAAAAATAGTATGAGCCAAAATAACAGGAATCCTGGTGCATAATACCAGGATATTTTTCCACTTGGTTTAGCATAGGTCATATTGTTGTTTTCGGTAAATCGTTGCTGTTATTCTTGATGCTTTAATCTAATATTAATTATTAATTAATTAAATGATATATTAATAAGTGTGAATAAGTGAATTATTTTTTGCGTAAAGTACAATTTATATACGTGTATGTCCAACAAGTTTAATTCGACTGAATCTGACTGCATTTATTTCATCTACATATATTGGTTAAGATTTTTAGAAAACTATTAAATTTTGAAATTATGTACCGATATACATATTTATGTATAAGAATATACACCTATGTACATTTATATCCTTTCGCAATAAATTCTTATGGTATATTAATAGGTGTTATATCTAAATTGCAGGAGATTTATTAATTTATGAAATCGAGATAGATATATACGATTGATAGAGCATTGTTTATTATATAGTAATAAAAAAAATTCAATAATTTTGCTCCAAATCTCATATATGAGTATTTGTTTTATAACAATCTTTCATTTATGTACATATATGTACATTAGAGTGGTTCTTACCTAACGACTTATGAATGCATTTAGGTAACTTGCAATGCAACAAAAAGTTTCTCGATATATCTTAATACAAAAAAGACAACATTTAATAAATCTCCATTTCAAAGTCGAATGATCAATGAATTCTGTTAATTTGGGTACTATTTATTGAGATATTTAAAGCTCTTTATATCCAAAGCCAGAGAGGTTCTTGAAGGGTCGAGATCAGTAGAGACAACACACGGTGCTGTGAAGAATATGATCGCAAGAAAGCAATTCGGCGCTGTGAGTGTCAGTATTCTTTGTACAACTACAAGAAAGTAGGGGCATAATACGGTATGCGCCCTAAGGTTTTTCGAGCATTTTATATTAACAACTGAAGCCTTTCTCTTATTTAGAAACCAGCAAGATGTTACCTTTTACTAACTCCACTTTTGTAGATGCCGTAGCTCAGTGGATAGAGCGTTGACCTTCTAATCCGTAGGTCGTGTGGTCAATCCCCGACTGTGCAAACTTTGGTATCGGAAAGGGTTTTTTTCGATCGGTGCCCGTAACGTAAAGCAATTGGCAATTCTTCCCGCAGTAACACTTTGCCATGGAAAGTTTTTTAAAGATCTCTGTGACAAAGCTCAGAGAAAGTGAGGCCATAAGGGTTCTGCCCTTCGAAGCCGGTAAATGTAAGTAGTTAACACGTACAACAATATTGGAAGAGAAGTTCAGTGGTATCACAACGGGATTTTATGGTCTATGTGTGTCCTAACCTATGTGTAACCTGACCGACTTTTGGGCTAATTGAGCAATTGAATGACCAATTTTTGCAACATATATTTTTAAAGATTAGTTTTTGTATAGACTCCGAAGAATCTTGGCGGATTGTTTCTTTCATGATAGTTTTTCGACTTAATGTTGGACAGTTCAAGTGAAGCCAACTTATTAGAAAGCCAACAATTTTGTGACTACATTTTCAGAACTATTTTTGAGGCTTTTTTAAAGCAAATACCAATATATTGTATCATCACATATTCGTATATTGCAACAAAATATTTAAAATGTTGTATTAAACTTGTATTTCACAACAAAACGAAAAAACAAATTTTTCTAAATCCACCACACATATTACAGAAACTTTATCTATTTTTTGGATATCTTTTAATTCACATTTTTGTTATTTGCATACATTATTAAGCACTTGTATACATCGAAATACATATATCTCACATAGAAAGGCAAGTGTAGACTGATATGAATACATACTTGCATCATATAGAATCCATTGTATGTATTAAAAAATGGTACATATCTGTAAAATTCATATTATGGGTATTCGCATATTAAACGTTAATCCGACGCAGTATATAACATAAAGCTGTTTTCGACGAAAATGTATTTTATTGCTCGAAAACCCTTAATGTTTTCTAAAATATAGCCATAATCAAAGGTTATTATTACTCTCAAATCAACACTGTGTACTTTGTAGTGCTCTCGCATATTCTAGTTGATCTCTTAAATAACCTATTCTGATTCATGATTTTTGTGATTTTTTAAATAGTTTAATTCAGCAAATAATATGTAATTGTTACTTTATAAGCGAAAAAATAAAACAAAAACCATAACAATAACAATGTGAAATTAGACAATTATATAAATTGGAAATTAATTCGATATTGGTAGTAAATAGGAGAGGCTCATTTATGGTGGCATCATATTATTCAATGTTTATTTTATGATTTTATAAATGATTGAATATTCAATTTCATTTGTAATGACTGATTTAGTCACATTTATTCATATACAAAAATAGTCAAAATCATTGTGTTAACTTGTTGCACAAACCAGTCGCCTATTGGATCAAATAGCTTGTAAGCATGCTACTCGTTTAACGGCCTATAATCTAAACTATGATATGTACTATACATAAATACATGCACGTTAATTATTTTAAATTGTTCTTTTTCAAGTTTAACCCTCAAAGGCTTATTATCGTCGATGGGTAACTGAAACACATATCTATTCATCTATTACACGATTTATTTCATGATGATTCGTAAAATTCTCGATGCCCTAGCGATTACCTAACGTGAGTGGACCGTTTTCAAAATACAAACCTTTAAAAATATGGTTACAGCTTTAGTAGATAAGATATTATATAATATTTTAGTGATGTTTCGCTGCGATGTTGTTGAAATTTTCGTAATTATAAATAATTTATTTGCAGGGGTTTTTTGGATATATGTTGGTTGTAGCCTATGACAAATTAACCCATTATTTATAAAATAATACTTACTGTTCTTATGCATGGCCATTGTATTAGAAAACGGTTAAGTTGTCGAAAAATTTTGTAAAATAATTGAACGGATAAATTTATTCCTTCCGTCTTTATTATTAGGTTTGTAGCTCTTTAATTAATACTATTTGTTTGTAAATAAACTAAGATGCATTCTTCTATGTAAGGATATTTGATTATAAGTGTATAAGTTCATTTTTTTTAACTTCACTTAATTTAATACCTTGACTGTCGCACTAGAAAAAATTTGTTTGTACAAATATTGATTTTCCTGGCCACATGATCCACTGCACGGAGACACATTTCTGTTGAAAATCGTAGTCAACGTGTTAAGCTATAAGAAGAATCTGTTGTCAAAACTTTAAACGCGTTTTTCTCAAAACCATGTTTTTGAAATTTCGGGGAAGCACTGACTCAAAACTATTCGACCGATTTGGCTAAAAATTTTACCCGTTATTCTAAACACACATATCTAAATACATAACCTTTAAAACATTTAATTTTTTAATAATAAAGTATTTTATTTAAACAATTTATCAAGAAAAAAAATTAGATTTTGAGAACTTTTTTCACAAGTCCGCCATTTTATTTTTGTTTTTGTTTTTTATATGTATATTATAAGTTAGTTCATTAAAAATCTTTTTGAATTTTTTATTTCAGATGACTTCGGAAGACTGTGTGCTTCCCCGAACCAACTCATCTTTTTTTCGAGGACTCCACTCTGACGTCAAAAATTAAAAACAAATTCATGTAAAATTAACTTAAAAAAAATTTTTTTCTATACTTGAAAACACCAATAAAAACATATTATTAGCATTTTATTTTCTTATTAAAAAAAATTCATGAAAAAACGTCGAAATTTCGGTCGTCACACTGGACTACTACCTTAATTACAATTGCTTACAGTCAAAAATTCTTTCTGTCGTTAAGTTTTTGATTTATATTTTTCTGCTGAATTTTTTTCAAAGGTGACTAATATTGGGTGATCCAAGTAGACATACTTTTTTCAATGGCCTTTTTTTGACAGATCACGTGTGAGTCGTGCCATGCTGTCATGTTATTTTCGTTTAGTATTGTTTGGCATTTCATCATGGAAAGACTTACTCCTGAACAACGTTTACAAATCGTTCAACATTATTACGAAAATTCACGTTTTGTGAGGAATGTGTTCCGTGTACTTCGCTCAACTTATGGTCAACATAATCGGCCTACTGAGCGTACTATTCGCAACACCAGCGCCCATCTTGAGACCCAGCATTCATTATTGGATAATATTCGACCGAGCACGTCCAGCACGCAGTGAAGAAAATATAGCGGCCGTAGCTGAGAGTGTACACGAAGACCGTGGAGGGTCGATTCGGCGCCGTTCGCAGCAACTCGAACTGACGTATGGAACGACTTGGCGCATTTTACGTCGAGATCTTAAATTGAAAGCGTACAAAATACAGCTTGTGCAAGAACTGAAGTCGCCCAACCTTCTCAAGCGATATCGCTTCGCTCTATGGGCTCTTGAAAAGTTCTAAGAAGATCCGACGTTTTCGAGCCAAATTTTGTTCAGCGATGAGGCCCATTTCTGGCTCAATGGGAAGAGATTCAACAGCTGCACTTCATCCAGAAAAAAAAAACGGTTTGGTGTGGTTTGTGGGCCGGTGGAGTCATCGGTCCATATTTCTTCAAAAATGATGCCGGTCAGAACGTAACCGTCCATGGCGACCGTTATCGTGCTATGATATCCGACTATTTGATGCTTGAAATTGAAGCTCGTGATCTCGGCGACATTTGGTTTCAACAAGACGGCGCCACTTCCCACACATCGCATCAATCAATGGATTTATTGAGAGAACACTTCGGTGAGCAGATAATTTCACGTTTTGGGCCGGTCGATTGGCCACCAAGATCGTGCGATATCACACCGTTAGACTTTTTCCTGTGGGGATATGTAAAGTCTTAAGTTTATGCGGACAAACCCGCTTCGATTCAGGCCTTGGAAGCTTTTGGAAGCTTATCCATGGCAAATATTTACTGGCAGAGGAATTACCGATTGCTTGCCGACAGGTGGGAACCGTTCGAAAGAAAAATCTCTTCGATATTAAATGTATGCTTACGCCGGGAATTTCATATATTAATATTTCTTCAATATAAAAAAAAAATAAAAGAATATATACATATATCAAAATGAGTTTGCTGCCGGTGTATCGATTCCAAAATGTTTATAATGCAGGATAATGATAATGTCCAATATCGTAAATGTTTACGATGAATTAATAATAATATCAGTTCACTACAAGGTTAATACATTTTTTTATTACTGTAGTTTTTTGTGTTCTCACAAAAATATGCGAATAATTGATTCTTAATTAATGGCCCGCCTCATTAGTTTGAATAATCGTTTGAAACAGTTCTCTCTGCATTATATTACGTTTATTTATATACACACTATGGATGTATTTGTATTACCTCAAATAACAATCATTCATTTCCTTTCGACATTATTGTTAATTTGCCATTGGCACTAGTGATTTATAGACATACCAAGTCTCTTTACTCTCTAGTTATTTTTGGAGCATTACTCCAATACATAGGTAATTTAAGTAAGTATATTAATCAAAATTGTTCACATTATGTAAATATGTAATTTATTAATAAGTATACACTAAATAACTTATTTACGAGTATGTTATTGTATTATACGTATAGTAGAAGCAAATAGCATTAAGGTACTATATGTTATATGTAGGTATGTATTACAAATATTTATATATCACTAGAAATGCTTAAATAACATTTTCGAGTTATTATTATTAGTAATATTGTATCTATTAGTATAACCAATTCTCATAGGTTGCTACCCAATCGCTGACACTCCAATAATCTGGTATCGTTTGTACAATCTGCTCAAATTTACTCGAACGAACCTCTTGCTGATGTATCCAATGACCACCTATGCCAATTTCTAAACCAGGTAAATTGAATTTCTCCGCAGTTTTCTATTGAATTATGTAATACTCATATTATTATGTATCATGTTATCAAGTTCATCTTATATAATACTAACCTCAATATCAATATAAAATCTTAGTGGACTATCATCTTTGCCATATGAAAAGTATATAAAATATGGTTGTTCCCACTTTTCTCTTAACATGGTGTCATTAAAAGACCAATTCAGAAGTTTTGCATCATTTTGATTGCGTACAAATATTGTCATATGATCTGGTCCGGAAAGTGTAAAATCAAAACGTTGCCTATTTGGTACATCATCCAATTCGGTAATAGAATTTAATATTAGTTTTGGATATTCGCCGGGTATGATGGGTGCTTCATTAATAACTATCCAAAAACTACGATCTCTGCATAAACCATGCACCATTGTGCAAATAGAGAAGACAGAAAAATTGAATTTTAATAAATATTTTTAATGCACATAAATGATGGGTGCTTTCTGAAAGTATAGAACTTTTCATAGTTTTGGAGTTAAACATAATGATTCGATGTTGTTTTCAAAAGCTCCTCATTTCTTCGCGCACATGGAAGAACATTGGTGACAATTATTTCTGACTGCAATTAGTTTTAACGTCAAATTATATTTACATAGCTACGAAGCTCACTAGTGGCACTAAAAAAGTTGTCATATTTGGAGTGGGGAAAATCTAAACTAGACGCCTAAAACATCATTACATCCGTAGCAAATTGTTTGACACATTTAGATTTCCACTATTGAGGTGTTCTTTGAAGAAGATTAGAAAGAAACTACTTATAGCAACATGATTCAGGGTTCAGTTCAGCCAAAGAATTTCTTATCCCTTAAAATATAAGGTGTCAAGGTTGGGTTTTTTTTAGATCCACATTTCAATAAGAATTTTAGATTATTTTTGGAACAAGACGAAATAATATGAACAAACTGATTTAGAGAACAATTCAGTACATTCACTGTGAAATTGGCAAAATAATGCCGGATACTCCCGATAAAGTGGCCGAAATTGGAGTGATCGAGTGGCAAATATGTTAAAAAATTCTTAAAACTGTTATATAAAATAAAGTTTCGAATCCAAAAAGAATGCGATTAATAAAAAAAAAAAAAATTGTATACTTCCAGAAAAACACCAGTTATGTTCTGCAATAAATACCTTGCTTTATGCCAACGATGATTATAGATTGGCATGCCACAAAACATTTCATCACCACAAAATTCATCAACTGTGTGTTTTTCACCAATCAACTCGATATATTCTAAAACATGAACATATTAGTAAGAATTCAGAAAACTATGAAAAAAACATTCAACTTACTATTAGCACTATCAATGCGACGATCTTGTGGATACACTAAAATACCATTTTCTTCAATTTTTGTCGTATTATCGGCACCATGCAGAATACGATGTGAATGCTTTAATGATAATTAGTAGGAATAAACAATAATCGTTTATTCAATTGTTTCGAAACTTACGATCAACGAATAACGCTGTGTTGCTGTCTTTGGCCTATAGGGAAAACCAACTGGTGTTATTGCTATTATAATACATATTACTGTTGCCGCCAAAAAGCAAAGAATAATGGTTCTGGTTTTGCGGAAGAACATAAAGAGTGGCATCTATTTATTTGAATAAACTTATAGAAAGATTTACTAAAAATATGATCATAAGTACACTTACAATGAAGCCGCCAATCAAAATGGACATAAAAACAGCCATTACTGCTATTGATAAATCTGGATTAACATCGGAGCCAGAACGACCCATCATTGGAATCATAGTGTGATAAGCACCCAAAATAATGTATGTATAGAAGAGAAACGGAATTATCTGACATATGATTACTGTAATGGCAAACCAATAAGCTGGAATAAATAAAGATTTGTGGCTTAGGATGGCGTCCACACTAACAAATATATTGTACTAATAATTGTATTTTTACAATACCTCGTCGATGCCATTTGGTTAAAAGATTTATTATCAATGCAGCTATATCGAAAAATACAGCCATCATGTACATGTAAGCGGAACGTATTCCAATAGATGTCAGAACCAAAGTCAAAATAATCAACAACAGACAGTGTGAATGTAAAAGTAGTTGGATACGAAAACCCAAACTAAGAGAATCTTGTTTTGTACGTTCAAAATATAGGGCAGGCAATAAACCCAATCCAAAGAACACGGGACAAAAATAGAGTCCAATAATAAGCCAATTTTGTGAAAACCAAGTCATCGATCTGCCTACACCGTCCATAAACAGAGCAATTAGTAGAGATAGGCCAGCACCCAAAATTAATGACATAATTTGTATTGCAAATATAATAGCATAACGACGCATAACAGCATGCCAGCGAAGACCGGAACGTGCGGACATAAAGAAAATGGACACTCCAATAGCTATGAGTCCACAAATGCAAACAACAATATTAACTATAATGCCAGTCGTTTCTGAATAGAATACTATAAACCAGCCAAGATAGTCGTAGAAGATTACGTGACCTTCTTGGTATAACTGAAATAAAGAAGAAAATGAAATGTTGTTATATAATATGTAAGGTTCAATATATATCTCACCGATTATGCACCGATTGACATAAAGAAATTTAAAAAAGATACTATGGGCCGAATATTGAACTACTGTACTACTACAAACAAAACAATTGTAAATTTCTTGTTGACAAGTACAAACTCAAAAGTCTCAAATTGTGCATAAATTGGCGATCGAAAGCTGATATCAAGTTGTTATATAATACCAATGCAGTAAAGAGATCATATTCCAATAGTTATTTAGACTCTTAGAACAGGTGAGATTATTGTTGAAAAATGCAATATGACAAATTTAAGAAATGAATGCCTTTAATTTGTTTCCTCTATGTTATATGTTAAAATTAAATTAAAATTGAAATTTATGGGTTCCAAATAATAGAATTCCAAAAAATTATAGGGTAATATTTTGAAGGTTTTAGGTCGAGCAAGCCCTTGCTGAAAATGCTATACGTTAATTAGCCCTTAAATATATGTATTGAATCAATATGTCTATAATACAGCTACAGCTTACCGTTGTATTATCCATTTCAGGCGCGTTTGCTATAGATTTGGCTAATACTAAAACATTATTGCCCGTATTTTGTAGTGATGATTTTGGGAATATATTAACACGATCAAACTCCGTATGATAGACATAGCCGTTAAAAATATAGGCCATATCCAAGCCAGGTACACCACCAAAATCACGAAAAATGCGAAAATCTGTATCCGAAGGAATAAGGTTTGCTTGAAATATTTCTTCAGCCGTTGTGGAAGCAAATGGATGTGGAACTTGACGATAATATTTCATGAGCCATGGATGATTTGGACCAGATTGAAAGAGTATCTCACGTCCACCACTGCCGGCTGAATCCAAATTGATTAAAGCTCTGAAATTTCCAAGAACAATACACAAGATTTTATTGCATAACATTACCTTACATTGCATTAGGCGTACTTGCAGTTCTTTGCCCACTTATGCTGCGTTATAAAGGCATGTGAAGCCTGCAGTGGATTCTCTTCGGCACCATTGAATAGGAAAATGATTGGATGCTCCAAAGGGTCACTTGATTTTGATATGATACGCATAACTTCCAACATTACGCAAACCATTGCACCATCATCACTAGCCCCCGGACTACCAGGTACAGAATCAAAGTGACTATTCATTAATAGATAATTTTCATTTGTTGTATTTTTAGCACTCAGTTTCACAATCACATTCTGTACACCTTGATACATATTGATCAGAGACCAATGGATATAATTGCCTGAAGCAATTTGTACATCAATTTCGAATTCGAAATAATCACTAGCTTGTTCTTGTACTTTAGATATTTCATCGAGTAGGAATTGCACTGCGGTAACTTCATTAGCCTCGCTACCCACAACTTTAGGGCCAATTCGTGCTAAATTAATTAGTATCTCTTCCGCACGTTCAGCTATGAAAGTATCGGGATTTTTACGTTCATCTCGTCGATTGAGTGCTTTTGGCAAACGATTAACTTGTGTGGTCACCACAGCGAGATAAAGAATCAACCAGAATACAGCAAATGCGGGTGCATAATACCAATTGATCTTTTTCGGTACTTCGAAATCCACATCGATGTGATATTTTGATTTGAACTGAAAACAAAAATAAGTTAATTTGATTTTTTTTCTCTATTACGATAATTTTTCGCAAAACAAATATTGTCTTCTAAATGGTTTTTTTATTTTAAGTAATACATATAATTAATCTCGTCAAGCTTTATTAAAAATCAAGTGCTTTTTCATCAATGCCATTTTAGTTGATTATACTAAGTAGTATATAATGTGTATGTAGGTACAATGGCATGAGATTTATTATGACATAAATTTGTAATAATTAGCTATTTTCTTATCTAATCGCTGAATGGGTGAAATGGTGACTTTATAAAATTGTTGTCCAAGCACGCGTTTGAGAAATTTGTTAACAAGTGCACATGTTTATATTGTACTACATACAATATTTGATATCATCAGCGATTTATTTGACGTATTAAATGGCGGCGGCACAGTCTTTGATATTTTGAAAAAAGATTTTATTATCCTATGTAAACAATACACATGGGAATATACATAGTTCGATTAGAAATAAATTTTAAGTATATTGCAGTTTCTTTTAAAGAATACATTCTAGATATATTTAGGAAATACAATAAAATTATATTGTTAGAAAATAAAACAAACTCTTAACAGAACAGTGATCATTATTGGGAAATAATTTTATGTGCAATAACGACACAAGAAAGAGTGAAGTTCAGTCAAATATCTAAAAAATTTGAAAAATCCGCAATGCCAAATTTCTAATATATGTATAGTAATTTTATGTTATTTATATAGACAAATATTCATATTAATTTCAACATCAACTGGTTTGACAATTTTCTCACTAGTAGAATTATAAATGTTAAAGTTCGATGTTCAAGCACTTAAATCTATTCTAATTCCAATTCATATTCTAATCTAAAAAATATTTTAAAAAACTCGCGATATTTTTTTTAGTATTTTGTATTTTTCCATATACTGATATTATTTTAATAAAGAAGTGTTATAAGAAGGACCATTGGCAGAAAAAATTGTCAATCCTTATTTGTGATTTGATTCGCGAGAAAACGTTCTGAAAGTAAATATATTCTTTGATATATTTTTTTTCCGAATATATTATATTTCAGACATCTAGATTGTGATGTCCACACGTATAATCCATGTGAAAATATGCGCCATGTGAAGTTGCTGAACATATTTGAACATAATTAAATGGCTAAAATTATAAAAGTAAAAAATTGAAGAGTAAAATTTTGAAAAACACTAAGAAAATATTAAATTAATCAACAAAAATTTTTAGATTTATATATTTTAATAATTTAGTTATATATATTTTTATAATGAATATTAATTTTAAATAGTATGCAGTTTTACATGTTTCTTTAAGAATGGTAGCACATGAGTTTCAAAGCTGACTGTGCTAAATTATTTATTTTAAATTATTTATTTACTTCATTTAGCATAAAAATCCATCAAACGAAAGTATACATACACCCATTTTATAGAAGATATCCAATAATTAATTTTGCTGCTCCTTGTGATTTTATATTTGGTTGAATTTATGATTTAAAAAAAAAATGTATTTAAATTGTAAATTTGTGATTTTCTTTTTATACGATTTTTAAATATTTTCACAATCACTCTGCGCTTCGTATACGAGTACACTAGTTGAATTCAAATACTTGCTTATATTTTATCTAATATCCTTGCAGCTGGCTCATAAATGTTTGTTGCTGCTTATCGATACGATACGATCCAAATTGTGCACACCGTTATAGCACTGCCAATAAATAGACTTAACACCTTGAACGCGTTACGGCTAATATCCATTAAATGTATGATTTTACACGTTTTATTTGTTCTTTAATAAAATTGAAAAGAAGTTCAAATTATCAATACTAGTTAAGGTATCTTAAATGTAGATAAACAAACAAACGAATGGACAACCGAATAGCGAAATGTTATTTGTCAATAGTTTTTGTTCTTGTAGTCTAGTACATATAATGAAATTATATGATATCACATAAATTGTTATAATATAGGTATTAAGTCCTCTATATGTGAGTATATTATTATTTATATTGCTATATGATATTAAACAATTTTATCTTTGTTGTAAACATTTTATGCTATTTTTACACCCATGGCTCTGTGTACACAAAATCCGTGTGTGGCGTTAAAGTTTTACAGTAATTGGTTTAGGGTTGATTATAAACATATACATTTTTTTTATAATTATTATTATTATTATTATTGTTTTTATATTTGTAAATATATTTATATATTGTTTTATATTAAGTTTTTGCATAATTTTGCAGCATTAAAGAGTAATAAAGTAATTTTTGCAATGCACGAGCATTATTGGTCGATTATCGATAGCAACCCAACTTCGATTGCGTTGCCAGCTGATAACCACAAATGTGCAGTTCCAAATATAAGCACTCTGTAGCAACTGAAATTGGCGATTTTAGTTGCTAGTCGCCATCACTAATATCATTTTGACAACTGGCAACGCAATCGAAGTTTGGTTGCTATCGATAATCTACCTATTATTCATTTCTTCTTGTTTTATCTGCGTAATTCTTTAATATTAATTTGATCTCTTGGAAAGAAGTTAGCGTATATCGCTCTTTATTATTTTTTTAAACTTTTGTTCTATTTATTACTGTACTACACATTCCAATTTAATATTAATTTGTTCTTCACAACAGACTTGTCAGACTTAACTCCACGATTCCCAGTAATAGACTGTATTTGCTAATTTGTATCAGTATGTGACAAGAGCAACATAATGGGGTTCCATCGAATCAAATGTCATTTTGCGAATTTGTTGCACATGTTGTTGTTGTGTGGCGTTTCTTCTTTGTCTTTTATTTATATTTTTCCATTTAAAATTTCTTTTGTTGCATTTTTTAATTAATTTTCACTTGTCGTTACTATTGTTGTTGCTGTTTTTCATTTTCTTTGTTACCTAGATACAATATTTAATTTGAATATTATACATACACGTTTTGTTCTGCTTGATTTGTAACTATTATTTGTTATTTAAATGTTTACGATTTTTCCTATGTAGTACGGGCCTACATAAATACATTAGTTTATAGAAATGTAAATTCACATAGAAATAATGGTTCTGCTTGAATGAAAGCACTTTATTACTGCACATATTGTACATTAAGATGACTCATGAGAAACACATAATAATGTATGTCATTGGATACCCCACCAAACACAAAACCTTGGTTTATTCTATGACGATTTCAAACATATTTCGTGATCTGGACTATATTCAAAAGTTCTTTATCAGACGCATATTTGATGAAAATTTTTTTCGTTTTTTCTTCTTTCTTGTCTTTGTTTGTGCAAAAACAAATAATTGGTACTAGAAGGCATGCATTTTAACCGGGTTTTTCTTCCGTTGTAAGGCGTATTAAGGGTTTATAGTATTAGAAGCTGTCTACACGTGTATATAGTATTAACCGATTCCAGAGCATAGAGTTATTAAAACATTATTCTTTTTGACAAATTATTGTCGACAACAGTTCTACACCTTAAAAAAACATATTTTCGTCTTTCTGGATAAAATTATATCGAATTGCCGGTATTGTTTGGTGTAATAGTTTAAAAAGGAGATCAAATCAAAAGAAAGAGAAGAAAAAACATGATCTCATTATCTTAAATTTAGAATCGATTTATTTGATATACATATTTACCATGTAAAAATCTGTCTAGAGCTGACTATGACTATGTGTTTGCGTAATTGAGCAGAAGAACTTAAGAATTTTTCACTTCAAAATTGTATTTTTAAAAAATGTGGGCTGATAGGTCAAGCATTGCGACCCAAAATATATTTTGTATTGAAGATGTGCTTTTAAATATTTAAAAGTATATGTATATTATGTATATTAGATAAATTAAGATGTCTCACAAAAAAAACTTTACTATGTTTACCAGCAAAACATGAAATCTGGTTTACTTTATGAAGTACATTAAATGTACTTTATGAAGTACATTAAATGTTTGTCGTTCGTAAACTAAACTGTGACTAAAAACTGCAACCGTTTTTATTGTATGTACTTATATTTATGTGAAATGAAATTAATCGAAAAAATTGTCATTAGTATCAGTACAATGGTGGAATTAAAAGGTTGTTTACTTTTAAAAGTGTCTTTTTCATTGTTTTTTGCTCATTATGTACTATTTATATTTTCTTGGTTTTCCATACTGCCAGTTTTCTTCATTTGTCATTCACCAAATAAATAGTTTATCTAATAATGTCTTGTTGTCGAAGTGCTCACACCTTATAGGCATAAGTAATATCTATTTTGAATAAATTCATTAAGCATTTAAGTATAGCGTGATAAATCCATTGCCACTCTTTGAACATTTGTAGCAATGTGGTTCGGCTTTATAGTTTTTTGTTGTATTTAAATGCTTCCAGATATTATTTAGAATTTAATTGCTCGTATATTACAGAAAACATAATCATCACGAGATTCGACGACTGAAGGTCAATTGCCTTTCATCAATCCAATCGATTACACTGATCATCATCAGTGAAATGCTTAAATTGGAAAGAAAATATAAATTATAATTGTCCAATTGTATTACAAGTAAAATGTAAAATAATATAATATGATTTTAACAATTTTTTTTGCTGTTGTAGATATTTTCTTTGTATTTAGTGAACCGTATTAAAATTTTATGGGTAACACTCTTTAGAAAATGTTACCTATAGTGAACTTTGAAAATATCGACACAATAGATTTTATTTACTTATCTACTGTAAGAAATTTATTTATTATTTAGTGTTGTATTTCTTGAAGCACTTTTATTTAAGCATGAAATTACGTATAAAATGATGTTTCATGCAATACAAAACAAACTTGATAAGCCTATGTGCTTAAGCACTATAAATTAATTGAAGCAATTTATTTATATCCAGTGAAAAGGGTTTGCAAAGAAAAAATAAAACAATAAATAAATGAATTATCACGTCACTGTATGCAATGTACGTCATTACTTTATTATCAGATAATAGATAGAGAAGTTAACTACTGCTATGACTCGATATAATTAAACTTTAATAGGATTAAATTACATATATGTATAGAGTTCAATGGTAGGAAGGTTTGCGGCAGAATTTTATATATTGACTAATTGGATTCTAAGAAAATAAAAGTATATCACGTATATATATAAGAATAAATAAATTCAAGTAATTAAATTGATTAAGTGCACGCTTGAAAGAATTTTGTGCTACATATTGTACATATGTGCAAGTATATTAGAGTTACCCTTGAAGAAACAAAAGATTTTTAGGAAATTTTGATACGAATCACCTCAAATTTTGTTTAACGTGGTACATGGTACATACATTCTCTTTAGCGTTGCATTAATTTATTAAATAAACTTATAAACTTATGAAAAGTTAAGGTGGATTGAAATACATCTTTTTTGAAAATGATTTGTGAATACTTGTAAGAATTTGCCGTTTTAGTTCAAAAATAAGTGCACAAAAATATCTTACGTTAAGGTGTGCTACAATGTTACTAAGTTTAGAAGAGTCGTAACAAATCACACTATTTACATAAATAAATCAAAACAAACATTAACAATTCTTTATTTTAGTTAATGTGAAACCCTTTATTAAAAAATTAACTCTAAACAGTATAAAATTTATATTCTAAAATTATTCTAGTCTTTATGGATGTACGTACTTATACGAAGAAGTCTGACAGCAGTATAAGATTTAACTTATTTTGTAAAATTAGATTACACTGGGGCACCTCAAAATGTCTTCAGAAGAAGATACGAGGGCGGATTAATAATGAAGCTATCTAAGTTGGAAAAAACATTTTTTTTTTTAAAACTATTTATTTCTCAACATAGTCTCCTTTTACTTCGACGCACTTAGTAAGACGATATTCCAACTTTTTTATATCATCTGAATAATACGATTTCGGGATCCCCTCAAAATACGCGTTAGTTTCGGTAATCACTTCTTCGTTTGAGCTGAATCTTTTTCCCGCGAGCCATTTTTTCAAGTTTGGAAACAGGAAAAAGTCACTAGGAGCTAAAGGTGGATGATCAACCAATTCGAAGTGTATTTCACGTAATTTTAGCATCGTATCTAATACTGTGTGAACCGGTGCGTTGTCTTGAAGAAAGAGCAATTTTTCTTTAAATGTGGTCGTTTTTTCTTGATTGCATCATTCAATTGATCATATAATGCACGATAATACTTTCCTGTGATTGTGGATCCTTTTTCAAGATAATCGATAAGCAATATTCCGAGTGCATCCCAAAATACAGTGGCCATAACCTTGCCAGCCGATTTCACTGACTTCGCCTTCTTCGGAGCACTTCCACCAGCTTCCACCCATTGTTTCGATTGATTTTTGGTTTCAGGTGTGTAGTGGTGGACGCACGTTTCATCAACAGTTATTAATTGACGCCAAAATCAACAGGATTACGCTTTATCATGTCCAAACACCGCTGTGAAGTGGTCCTCGAACTCGTTTTTGTTCGACACTGACAAACGCGGCACCCATCTTACCGATAGCTTTTTCATATGCAAATGTTCATGCAAAATGTTGAACACACGTTCATATGAGATGTTTACCATTTCAGCAATCTCACGCAACTTGACTCGGCTATCATTCATAACGATATCGAGGATTTTCTTGATATTTTCTTCAGTAACCACCTCTTTTGGCCTTCCTGTTGATGGTAATGTTGCAGGGCTTGTTCGGCCGCGTTTAAATTCAGCAATCCAATATTTTACCATGTAATCTGACGGAGCAGACTTACCGTAATGTTTATCGAGCTTTTCTTTATTTCTTTCGCCGTTTTCCCTTGCAAATAATAGAGTTTAATCACTGCACGAAATTCGCTTTTTTCCATTTTTCAAGAAACACAAAAGTTGGTTACTTCAAACGACTACAACAACTAATCGATGAATTTGGGTGAAATTTTAACAGCTGACGTTTGACGGATCGCGATTTAAAAAAAAAGTTTTTGTGTTTGTGCTGCCTTTTTCGTACTTAGGTAGCTTCTTTATCAATACGCCCTCGTATTATAAAAAAATAATCTTCATACAAAATCACTCCACCTTAATAAGTATACTGCAAAGTTATCGTATAAGGAGCCGCTAAGTCTTTACTTTGACGAAATACAGTTCTTAGAATATCAATTTCGTTAAACTGCGCCACTATTCTCGCTTTGGACAAGATTAGAAGGTTTATAAATGCGAGGAAATTTATATAAGTAGTTTGTGATATTATTTCTGAGGATGTTACTCACCATCCAACGAGCTCGTATATAGCACGTGTAGCGCCTATTTGATATATTTTATATATTTATTGATTAACTGCATGGTCACTATTTTCAGGTACTATATATATATATATATATATATATATATATATATATATATATATATATATATATACATATATATATATATATATATATATATATATATATATATATATATGTATATGTATATATATAAATATATAAATATATATTATGTATTAATAATAAAACAATTAAATTGAATTTTGGTACCTTCACATGGGTATGTATACGCGTGTAGTACTAATATACGTATACTACATGCTTATGCAAATAAATATGTTAATGAAAGCAGAAGTTCTCTATTAATATGCAGTAAATGTTGCTTCATACCTAAAAAGCAAAATGATTAATTTGTTATGGTGTGATGCATACACATAAATATACATATACCATATATATACATATATATACATATATATACATATATATATGCATATATATATGCATATATATATATATATATATATATATATATATATATATATATATATATATATATATGCATATATATATGCATATACGAGTATATATACAAGGTGTGACAATTATGTATTACGACTGCCTCTAGAAAACACAATTAAAACACGATATCTGCTAATTTTTCGGTATATTTATTCGAAATATTCTCCTTCTGATTCAATACACTTGTTACATCGATTTAAACGCGTGTTCCAGCTCATTTTTCGGAATTGCCTCCAGTGCCCTCGTCGAAGCCCGTTGTATGGTCTGAAAAAGCATTTCAATTCCAATTTTGGGAACAAAAAGAAGTCACACGGTGCCAAATCAGGTGAATACGGCGGGTGATTCAACACCCAGACCTGATTCCGAGCCAAAAATTGACGAACAATGAATGCTGTGTGACTCGGTGCATTATCGTGCAACAGAGACCAAGTTCTTGGATCGCGGTATTCTGGTCGAACACGACGGATTCTGGACATCAAACGCTTTAAAACTTCGAGGTAACATGCGGAAGTAACTGTTTGACCAGTTGGGACAAATTCTTTGTGGATAATTCCTTTGCTATCGGAGAATGTGATGAGCATTGCTTTGAGCTTTGATGGAACTTTTCGTGTTTTTTTGGCTTGTGGTGAGTTTTTTGATTTCCATTCCGCACTTTGATGCTTGGTTTCTGGATCTTATTGGAGACACCATGTTTCATTACCCGTAACAATTGTTTTCAGGAAGTTTAGATCATTTTCTGCAGCTGCAACCATGTCTCTAGAATGACTGACTGTCATTAATTCTTGGTCCTCGGTCAATGTGTGTGGAGCAAATCTAGCGCAGACCTTTGTTTTGCCCAAATCCTCGTGAAGAATGAGTCGGATGGTTTCTCTGTTGATGTTTAAGGCCTCTTCCATCATTTTCACTGAAGCATTGCGGTCTTCTGTAATAAAATCACGAACTTTCTGGATCGCTTCCGGCGTCCGCACTGAAATTGGCCTTCCTTCTTTTATTTCATCTTCCAGCGACTCTCCGCCATCCACAAACCGTTTATGTCATATAAAAACATTTGATCTTGATAAAAAAGCATCGCTATACGCTTGCTGCATCATTCCGAATGTTTCTGATGCACTTTTACCAATTTGATTTGGAATTTAATGACCGCTCTTTGCTCCATGTTAAAATTTCAACATCAAACGAACACGTGTTTTGTAAAATGAATGTCAATAAACATTAAATGTCAAGCAAATGCCATGAAATGACAGTTAGTAGAGGAAGGTTGAAGCTTCAAAACGCATATGCTCACACATAGATGACGTGCTTGGTTGCTGAGATATGGTTCGAGTGTTAATACATAATTGTCGCACCTTGTATATATATATCTATATATTAATATATATATTTATTTATATACATATATATATATATATATATATATATATATGTATATATATATATATATATATATATATATATATATATATGTATATATATAAATATATATATTAATATATATATATATATATATATATATATATATATATATATATATATATATATATATATATATATATATACAAGGTGTGACAATTATGTATTAACACTCGAACCATATCTCAGCAACCAAGCACGTCATCTATGTGTGAGCATATGCGTTTTGAAGCTTCAACCTTCCTCTACTAACTGTCATTTCATGTCATTTGCTTGACATTTAATGTTTATTGACATTCATTTTACAAAACACGTGTTCGTTTGATGTTGAAATTTTAACATGGAGCAAAGAGCGGTCATTAAATTCCAAATCAAATTGGTAAAAGTGCATCAGAAACATTCGGAATGATGCAGCAAGCGTATAGCGATGCTTTTTTATCAAGATCAAATGTTTTTATATGACATAAACGGTTTGTGGATGGCGGAGAGTCGCTGGAAGATGAAATAAAAGAAGGAAGGCCAATTTCAGTGCGGACGCCGGAAGCGATCCAGAAAGTTCGTGATTTTATTACAGAAGACCGCAATGCTTCAGTGAAAATGATGGAAGAGGCCTTAAACATCAACAGAGAAACCATCCGACTCATTCTTCATGAGGATTTGGGCAAAACAAAGGTCTGCGCTAGATTTGCTCCACACACATTGACCGAGGACCAAGAATTAATGACAGTCAGCCATTCTAGAGACATGGTTGCAGCTGCAGAAAATGATCTAAACTTCCTGAAAACAATTGTTACGGGTAATGAAACATGGTGTCTCCAATAAGATCCAGAAACCAAGCATCAAAGTGCGGAATGGAAATCAAAAACTCACCACAAGCCAAATAAACACGAAAAGTTCCATCAAAGCTCAAAGCAATGCTCATCACATTCTCCGATAGCAAAGGAATTATCCACAAAGAATTTGTCCCAACTGGTCAAACAGTTACTTCCGCATGTTACCTCGAAGTTTTAAAGCGTTTGATGTTCAGAATCCGTCGTGTTCTACCAGAATACCGCGATCCAAGAACTTGGTCTCTGTTGCACGATAATGCACCGAGTCACACAGCATTCATTGTTCGTCAATTTTTGGCTCGGAATCAGGTCTGGGTGTTGAATCACCCGCCGTATTCACCTGATTTGGCACCGTGTGACTTCTTTTTGTTCCCAAAATTGGAATTGAAATGCTTTTTCAGACCATACAACGGGCTTCGACGAGGGCACTGGAGGCAATTCCGAAAAATGAGCTGGAACACGCGTTTAAATCGATGTAACAAGTGTATTGAATCAGGAGGAGAATATTTCGAATAAATATACCGAAAAATTAGCGTGTTTTAATTGTGTTTTCTAGAGGCAGTCGTAATACATAATTGTCACACCTTGTATATACATATACTCGTATATGCATATATATATGCATACATATATATATATATATATATATATATATATATATATATATATATATATATATATATATGCATATATATATATGTATATATATATATATATATGTATATATATGTATATATATGGTATATGTATATTTATGTGTATGCATCACACCATAACAAATTAATCATTTTGCTTTTTAGGTATGAAGCAACATTTACTGCATATTAATAGAGAACTTCTGCTTTCATTAACATATTTATTTGCATAAGCATGTAGTATACGTATATTAGTACTACACGCGTATACATACCCATGTGAAGGTACCAAAACTCAATTTAATTGTTTTATTATTATTATGTTATTGTTAGATCATAACATTTTTTTGCTTTATTTGATATTCTGTCGTACTGATGTTTAATTATTACGATTAACCAGAATCATCAGTTACTGCGACAAATGAGTGATTCGATTTTAAACTTTGTCTGCATACGCAAATGGAGTATAAATTAAACACCTTCTTGCTTTAAGCGGGCATGTGTTTCTATACATAAAACCCATTCCGGTCATGGTTGTACTTCAATTGGTTGGGACAGACAAGCTCCAACCCCTTTGAAAGCATCAAATTCAGTGAGATTTGCACTTGTGGTGTTTTTGTTTTTTAAGAGAAGAATAACGATGAGAGATTTATAGGACGTTGTTTTCATTTCTAGGAAGAATACTAGGCTTTTCGTTTGCTAAGTATAAAGTACCAGTACAGTGGTATGTTGTTCAAGACGCCGGTACTGCTTTCTTGACGCAAATACTTCGCTGGGTAAACATTTGATAGATAGACGAACTCATTTTATGATATAAAATCAAATATGAAAAAGACGTATGTGTTTCTAGTTTAATTCAAAAAAGCTGCATATTAATATTATTTTCAGAAAGATGAATAAAATATATACTCGTAATATGGTAAATATTTATAAATATAGACAGTAGTTAACAAATTCGGTTGCCAGGAAATATAAAAAACCACAAATACAAAAAAAAAGGAGACATGACAAAAAAATGAAAAAAAAAATAACAATTTACTTTACGCATAATTACGAATTTAAAAGTTTGATTAATAATTTGCATATGGCTATATAATAAAAAGCAGAAAAATATGATAGCGAGTGGGTTTTAAATAAAGAGTTTAAAATAAACACAAAAAAAAAAAAAGAGATATCGTGCTTTCAGCCAACAAAAGAGAATTCGACTTTATTAAAATGCATCGAAAGGCATAAAACCGTCATTAATTTCGATCCCAAATAAAGAGATTTATTTATTCTCCCTCATCATATGCGAGTAGCTATTCAAATTTATAAAGACAAATGATCGCTCACAATCATTACGATACAATACATAAATGTCTGTACACTTTTAGAAGAGAAAACTTGATTAAAAGCATAGCACATATGGGATGTACACATACACCAGACAGCGTAGAATCTGTGCAGAGCATAGATTTTAAGATTCAGAAGTGTATGAAACGCCGGCGAGATCAGTTTATTTTATTGGTTTGTACTGTCAACGAACGGGTATCCACAAAATCCGAAGGCAACATTGCATAGGGTGTCGTGTCGGCCAATATTCGTGCGTCTTTGCGATTATGTGGCATTTGCTTTTTAAGGTGACTTTTTTGTTTGATTTTTTAATTTAAAAAGAACGAAAAAACAACAAATCAACACGAAACGAATTAGCAATGTCTGCAAGTTGAATTGAATAGTGGCAACATCAGTGAAGCAGACTTGCAGGCAGGCAATAGTGAATTAAATAAACTTGGGGATATAAAATAGTGAAATAATTTTCTCAAATTTGCGGTGGCGGCAACGAGTAACTGTATATAATTTATTTATATACATTTATGCATACATGTGTAGGTATGTGAGTTTGAGTGTGCACGCGGACGCCTATGTTCATTGTGAATTCATCCATATTTCGTTTTTTGGTGTCTCTAAGAAAGTAAAATCGTTTAGTTTTAATTGAATATATGATGCATACATATAGCAACAGAATTTGAAGGATATATGTATATTGGCAAATACATATCATAGTGCTTTAAATATAATAGTACCTATATGAGCATATATTTTCATATATTGTACATATATGTGGATGTACTTTTATAGTCAGTAAGCGTAATTTCACACCAACACACAGGAAACGTTTAAAGGTGAGTAGTATTATATATTTATGTGACTATAAATTAGCTATACATTTGTACAGGGTTTTTCAATTTGAACGATATATTTTGTACAATATTTATTTTGGATATACTATGTAGCAAATCAGTATTTAATATCAGTTATGGTATGAAGTGAACATATTACACATAGAAAATGCATCAAACTTAATAAAAACCCCCTTGTATACAACATATAGTAAAGGTGAAAAAATGTTGATCGGATTATATGATATTATGATTTATAGAAAAAAAAAAAATAATAATAATAATAAATTCATCTTTAAATACTATAGTTTCTATGATTATGACAGTTATATTGTGTACCTATATGAGTGTTGTCTATTAACTAGTTCAATGTGGCAACAAACAAAAAGGCGTTAAGGTGATTATTGCTTTTTTATAGCTTTTTCTTTAGTTTCATAAATTGTTTGCTTCTTTCTCTTTGCTCATGATTTAATCGGTTGCATTTAAAATTTACACCACCTCTATTTTCTATGTTTCACCAAGCATTCATACATATACATATAGTATATTAGACTTGCCGATAAAAATGATATGTAATATGTAATTTTTCAATGTTTTTTAAGATTTACAGAAATGAAATGCGTATAGTCTTCTAAGTATTTTCCTAAAATACTTTCTTATAAATTTCCATTAAAATAGACTCAACTTCGTTATGGATTTAGGATGACTTTTCAAGGAGAAAAGCTCAACATAAAAATAAGTTTTTATTTTTAAGTCATGTTTGCAGGTCAAGATATAAAAGCTAGTTAAATCAAGCCGTGGGAGTAGGAATGTTAGACTCAAAAGCTTAAGGCGATCTCTGTATGGAGGAAGATTTCTCATTGGATCCCAAAGAAGGTTTCACAAAGTAAACAATAGTCTCCAAAGAGCACTTGCATATTCTAGAATTGGTCCACCCAAGTGGTGAAAATAATTTTTTACAAGATAAACGTGTTTAAAGTCCAAGGTTAAATATAATAATATCAATATTATCAAATTTTAAAAATATTTGAAATTCGAAAGAACGAATTTTCAAATTTCTTGTATTGACTGTTGCACTATTTGATACGATTAAAGTATTTCAGGAACTATTTATTTTAGAACTTTCCCAAAGACTATTGATTCGTTTATATCGTATTATTTTTATTTATACGATATATATACATACGCTCCTCTAAGTCATAATTAGGAACATTGGACGCCGTTTATTTAAATGAGAATCTCCACAAATTGTAGAATATGCTAGGTTAGCAAAAGCACTGCAAAATTGTTGTACAAAAGTAAATTACAATATGAATATTTGGACATATCTAATACAAAAATATTTGTATATATACAGTGATCTGTATTATTTTGGTATAATTTTCCTATATTGTAAAGGTGCTCGTATATTGAATTTATATGGTTTCAATATGTTGTCTTCACTTCCTTTTGTTCTTGTTGCAATCTTTTTTAATCGCCTATACACGCATACGTACTTCGTTTTCACTCTGTTGTGTTTTTGTTGATATTCTGTTGAGTTGTGATTTTATTTTTGTTTATATTAAATTAGAAGATTAGAAGAAAACTTTATGCATTAATGTTCTTATGTGCATATGTGTGCTTCCCGGTGTGTACGAATATGTGTATAATAAGCCAATGAAACAGAAAATTGTATAGATACCTAAAGAAAACCACACTCAACAGTATTGTAGTTCATATTGTTCTTGCTATTATTCATTTGTGAGGTTAATGACTTTACACACGCACATACATACATGGTTCTGACTATTGATGACAGTGGCGTTGGCGGTGAATATATTACAGATGCTGCGGATATTGCATATACTGACGAATGAGAAGGTTTTCTTGTTGTAATTTCTCAACTATGGTTATATCGATATTGCTGTTCCAGTTGTAATTTCTGTTAATAGACTTGGCAGTGGACAGTGTTACCTTGACGTATAAGTAGTGAATAATAAACAAATTTTTTAGTGTAACAATTTTTTTTATTTGATTAAAATGAGGTTAAAAAAAAATTATGAAGATTTGGCATCTTTCAAACTCATCTCTTATATGAATTAAACTCATTTTTGTAATAAATTAATAGTGAAGTGTGCATTCACCAAAAGACTTTTTAGCACATTACCAGTTCTGTTGAGGGATTTTGAAGCCTCTTGTTCAATACTTTTATATGAACTGATTTTTATAAACTAAAGAAATATTTTAATCTGAAGCTTTAGCTGCACTGATGGAGATGAAAATTCATGAAATAAACTTTTGCGTTTGCTTGTTTTTCATTTGTGTATTTTTTTTGTTAAAAGTGAAACACTGTGCGCCGACTGGTGATGTTGCTGTTTATATACATACGTAAAATTATACCTACGGGTGCTTCTACGTTGGTGTTCTCTTCTTTGAATATATATTCTATGATTCGGTTCTTATTGGTATGGATGTGAAAATATGTAGTACCTATACTGTTTGTTTATACGTGTTTTTTATGTCCACAAGAACATATAAACTTGGTTTTAAATGGCATTACATTCTCTCCTCTTAATGCTGGTTGGTTATGTGCATTTCGTGATTCAAACTGTTTGATATGGAGCGAATTTTGATACTATTCCATGCGAGTTATATATGGGTATTAAATATTTGAAAGTACATAATAAAGAAATAATAATGTAAATCAAATAATACTTATTTATGATCATTATTATCATTATTATTATTATTATTATTATTATTATTATTATTATTAAAAGAAGTGATTTAAATAATAACTATTATGAGTATTATTGACAAGGCAAAGACATACATATATTCAGATATAAACTATATGTGGGTTGAATGAATGCATTTTCATGAAGTTATTTAATAGCAATTGACTGCGAGCTTCAGCTTGGTATGTAGCTATACCAAGTATATGCATAGCATAGTTTTTTTTTTGTGAATAATTTATACTTTTTTCATACAATATATTATATAGAAAAATAGCATATTTAATGTATAAAGCAAATGCGTGGTTGGTAGCTGTAAATACGGTACTCCATATATGTTTTTCGTTTTTGAATAAACAACATAAGAAGAAAAAAATCTCCTTACAGTCGGCTTGGGCCGACCAAACTATACCCTGCATATGTAGATTTATATATAAAAAGTTTACTCGAATATCCAACTTTTCTTTTATTTCCACTTTTCGAGAAATAATTTTTGCATATACTACTAATTTACACCCGAAATATGGTTGACTTTGACGAAGTAAAAGGATTTTAAGATAATTCCGAGGCTTAGTATGGGAGCTATATAAAAAGTGGGCGTGGCTTACCACTTTCTAGTAAATCCAATTAATTTTTCAATGTTAATCCACACCTTAAATTTGGTGTCCTACGTTGAATAGTTTCTAAGTTATGGTGGTTAACATTTTTGTTTAATTTCCTCAACTTTGTATGGGAGCCCCAATAAGAAGTGGGCGTGGTATGCTGATTTTTCGCCAGATTATTTCCGACTACGATATTAATTTAAGTGTCAATTATGGTTATTGTAGACATAAGATTGCCTAAGTTACAGCTGTTTCAATTTAAAATTTGTATGGGGGCTACGATAAACACTGGGCGTGGTGCGCCCATTTTCTGTGAGCCTAGTTGCTCGTACAATACTAATCCATACCCTAAGTCTCGTTGTCCTAGGCTAAATGGTTTGTAAGCTATGGAGCTTAAAATTTTAGTTTAATTCACTCGACTTTGTATGGGAGACCCATGAAGGAGTGGGCGTGGCACACTGATTTTCTGCCAGATTTTTGCCGACTACGATATTAATTTAAGTGTCAATTATGGTTATTCTAGACAGAAGATTGCCGAAGTTACAGCTGTTTCAATTTAAAATTTGTATGGGGGCTACGATAAACAGTGGGCGTGGTGCGCCAATTTTCTGTGAGCCTAGTTGCTCGTACAATACTAATCAACACCTTAAATCTCGTTATTCTACGCTGAATAGTTTGCAAGTTATAACCGGTAACATTTTTTTTAATTTCCGCAACTTTGTATGGGAGACCCAAAAAGCAGTGGGCGTGGCACACTGATTTTCTGCCATATTATTTCCGACTACCATGTTAATCTCAGTGTCAATTATGGTTATTCTGCACAGAAGATTGTAGAAGTTACAGCTGTTTCAATTTAAAAGAAGTACAGACACTTTGTATGAGAGCTACGCTAAAAAGTAGGCGTGACTCAACTACTTTTGGCGAGGGTATATAGTAGTATAATATAAGTCTATGTGCCAAATATTGTTGTCCCAAGTCGTATATTATGTAAGTTAAAGCAAGTTAAAGATTTTGAAAATTTCGAGGTTAGTCGCTTTGAATGCTTGATGTGGGCGTGGTTATTGACCGATCATGCCCAATATCAATCCCCTCCGTACCCTTGGATCATAGATTACTTATGCCAAATTTCATCGAAATAGCTCAATATTTACTCAAGTTATCGTGCGAACCAGCCAGGTGACAGACAGACGGACGGACGGACGGACGGACGGACGGACGGACGGACATCGTTAAATCGAAAATTTAATCGACGCTGATCACGAATATATATCTATGTCTATATCTCCGGAGATTCCTTCAAGTGGACACAAACATCTGACCGAAATGAATATACCATGCATATTGCATTATGCAGGGTATAAAAATTGTGAATTAAAAAACATCAGTATTTGCAACAATGTATTTTTTGTATTTTTTTGGTTTGCTACATGGTCGCATATGAATGAGATTCACCTCTACTCATGGTTCATCTTCCGGGTATAAGTCACATAGGAAACCGTAGGCTCTATATTTATTATATAGTAGCATTCCCTATCATCTGATTATCATTAAAGGTATGGTAGGACTTGGTTAATATTTTGACGTGATCCGCCATAACGACCAACTAATAGTGGTGTATTAATTTGTATTAATCTGTTAAGCTATCAGATCAAATTATCTGCTGATAGCCATACTAGTTTTTGAAATAGTATATAATGGCAATCGGTCCACACACAGATTTACGCTTTTTCGTTACTTAGCCGTTACTACCGTAACGACAGACGATTTTTCTTATAAAAAATCTTATTATTTTTTCTTTTTACATAAAATTCCGACCCTTTCTCTTAATTACTTTTTTTGATTAATTTTAGTGTAAACTTAATTTGTAGATTTGTAGTTATACTTATTTTGTTATTAATTTATTGAAATTTTATTCAATAAATTCATTTTAACTGAAACAATTTTTTTTACAATAAATACATGTTTGGATTCTGTTTTCTGAAGACACTTTAAAGTGATTTTTTTATCCGTATGGAAATGGAGAGAGCGCATTTCATTTTAACAGAACATATGTCTTAAATCTGACACAAAGATGATTTGAAAAACAGTGAAATGAAAAGTGTAATATAAACTTTTATATTTCATACGGCTACTGTCCAAATTTGACATTAATTCACTTAATAGTTAATGCTATAGATTCAATCAAAATAAAAAGCTTATTGTTTTGATTTGTGAAGTGAATACCGTATGATCCTTAAACATTGCTTTTTGAGGGAAAAATATAAAATTCAAAATTTCGTATTAGCAAATGATTCTGAACTTTTTGGTAAACCAAAAGATCTAACAATGCAAGAATACATTAAAAATAAAATACTTTTAACCGACCAGAAATTAAGTTAGGAGATAGTGTTACATAAGCTTTTACAAATCCAAAGGTTAATAACAAAATGGCTGTCATATCATCTAACAATTGATCGATCAAAATTAACAACAACAGGGTTATTTGCGTCCATTCGTAAGAGTTCTTCTATCGTAATAATTTAACGGCTTATGAAACCTGAATTTATCCCTACACATCATAATCAACAAATCAATAATCTAAATAATGGATAGGACCTTGTAATCTCAGACATAACTATCAGTTTGATCAACTTTTGCCTACGTTTTTTTTTTGGGATATACAAGAAATAATATAATAATATATACAATAACATATACAATAAATAATATATAATATAATATTAATATAATATAATATAATATTAATATAATATAATATAATATTAATATAATATAATATAATATTATTATTAATAATAAATATAATAATTAATCGATCGATAATAAATCGAAGTAAAAATCTTTCGTTTAGCGTGCAAAAAGTACTTTTCCTTCAAGATAAGTCATCAATATCAATATCCCACATCCACTGCTACAGATTTAGCACCGTGCGATAATTTTTTGATTTCATTTGATTTTGATTTCATTCATTTATTGCTAAAACCATTGCTTTGCGACCTTTCGAAAAGTATATCAAGTTGGAAGAAACGTATTTGGAAAAATAAAAAGTAATTATGTAAAAAAAAACTGTTTTTTTTATAAAAATGTTCCATATATAACCATTTTTAACGATTATATCAGATATACTCTTTATGGAAAACTTAAATTTGTTGTATTGTGTAATGAATGAGATTCGTGTTTTTGTTTGTTTGTTACTAAAAAACATTAAATATTGTATACCCAAAGCGGTCTGCATGCTTTGAGAAAATATGCAAAATTATGCGTGCAACACATTGCAAATTCACGCAACATATGCATGCATGTAACATATTGCAGACAGAGGCGACACATAACGTAGACAGTTAAAAACTAAAAATATGAATGCTATAATCATTAAGTGTGCAATGAGATGTTGAATCAACGTATGTATGTTAATTAAAAAAAGCAACAAATTAAGAAGTATGCAAATACCATACCTAAGAGAAACGTCTAGAAAAATCATTACCGTTGGATTATTGTTATTGTGGAATTTGGATCTTATCTTTGTGTTTGAAGTTGATGCTGTTCTCGGTTAAATTAATATGTATGATAATATATATGAGTATGTATGTATAAACTATGTCTAATCGTACATACTTGTTGCTTTTTGTATTTGCTGTAATGTCTAGGAATAGTTTCCGTAACATTGTAATGCTAAAATTTATTATGTATACAATGTTGTATGAGAAAATAAATAAAAAAAAAAATAAATATGTGGCACTTAAAGCCCCAAAGGGCTCATTGGCCGAGCTTCTCTTCCATTACTGTTGTGCGTCTTAAATTTTGGACAGTATTAGAATGGACCTACTTATTTTAGCCGGTTCCGAACGGCAGAACACTTGTGACATCACTTTTTCTGAGCTTTGTCACAGAGTTCTTTTTAGAAGCTTTTTCATGGCAAATTGTTACTGTCGGAAGAATTGCCAATTGCTTGCCGACTGGTGGGTACCGTTCGAAAGAAAAATCTTATCGATATTAAATTTGTTATGCATCAGCCGGGGATTGAACCACCGACCTACAGATCAGAAGGCGAACACACTAACCACTGAGCTACGGCACCGTGAGAAAATAAATACGCCTAGAAAATATAAGAAAATTGACTGGAATATTATAACGGTATGACAGTGTTATGAACATCTGACCTGAAAAAATAGTCTATTAAACGATTTATATGTACATATTCATGGATACCTTAAGGGGCCTCACAAACCGTTTTGAAAAAATTTCTGAAACTAAAATAACTAATCTTTTTTCATTTTCAATGGAGGGCGAGACACATAACCATATGCAAAACAAACAAACAATTATTATCAATATTTACATGTAATCAAAATCACTTGATTATTTATAAATATAAATATAATAAAAAAAAAATATGTATATATAAACACTCGTAAATAAATTCTCATTTTCTTTATTATAAAGTTCTAAAATATAACGAATAATCTATTGGATGATTGACTTATTTTGCATTGAAATATTATCAAATAGTTTTATTAAGAAAACATATACATTATATGCATATATTTACTCGAATGTATGAAAAATATAAAAACTGATGAAAAATATATTAAATTTTTTATTAAAACTAATTTTCAATATTTTAGTATGATAGATGACAGCATTATTATATTTACAACATATTTTTCATGTATGTAGATATGAACGCTGTGTGGTCTTCTTTACTATATGCATGTACAATATATTTACTATCTATATTGTAGTGATATGTTTTCTAAAAATAAATAAGTGAGCGCTTTATTTTGTTACAAAACATCAAAGCAAAACAAAACAAAACAAAACGAAACAAAAAAAAGCAAAAACGGAAAAGAAGAGAATAAGAAAAAAAAAATCATGAAAATAGCAAGTTTTCCTCAATGACGAATATACAGAGTGTCATGGGGGTATAAACGTTTTTATTTATTTGAGTATACAAGTATATACAAAGTGTCTTTATAGATGCAGAAATCTATTAAAATATATTCAGTTTTGTATCCGAGCCATTAATGTAAAATATTTTGTTTACCTTTATTACAGTAATAAATTAAAATTGAATTTTTAGTCTAATTCTTAAACTATTATTAAAAAGCATTTGAACGAGTCCTATGACAAAGCTCATGGAAAGGGTGTGTTACGAGACTTTCGTGCACAGATACGTTTCTTCATTCAAATGGTCCAAATAACAATGAATAATATTCACCTGTTATTGTTTTTTCTTTTCCAAGATAGTCGATTAATTTTATTCCTTGTGCATCTGCGGAAACTGTAACCAACATTTTTCCAACCGATTCTTGTGTCTTTGAAAATTTTGGTCTACTTTCACCAGGTCCAATCCATTGTTTTCATTGTTGATTTGATTCTAGTGTACATATCTATATTGATAGAACATGTAATGATAAAGATTTCATCAAGAATCGACTCGCTCTTGTTAGTTAGACACCGCTGCACCCATTTAGGTATTTTTCATTTGCATGTTGCAGTTCATGTAAAACAAACAGTATATTTTCAGTTGTCATATTTAGACTATTAGCTATCTTCTGCACTTTAAATTTTCGAATAGCTAAAACCCTTTTCCTTAATGGATTCTGATGTTGTTACCTCTTTCGGTCTAACAATAAGGACAACCATATTTGACTCAAGCTAATTTTAAAGGCAAATGTATGTTTGCAAGAAAATAGCGAGCCACGCGTGCCCATTACATATTTAATGTATTTTTTATACTCAAACACTGCTACGATCCGCTTTTAAAAATATGTGTTAGACAGACATACAACTTTGATCAAAAAGTTCCCGGAATATCCACCGTGTGGCGCTTCCATCGTTCCAATTTGAGTTCTGTTTTTTTTTTTTTGTTAAGTTGTTACATCTGTTGTTGATATTCCCTCTAAGTCTTAGCGCCTGAAATTTGCAAAAGTTACGTAGCGAAGAGTACATCTATTTCAGTGCTTCCTGCGATTTTTCCATTACTTTCTCTCGGCTGCTGAAACGCGTTCCCTGTAATGGTTTTTTAACTCGATTGAACAGAAAGAAATCACAGGGAGCCAAATCAGGTGAATTCGGTGGCTGTTGGATGGTATTTGTTGCATTTTTCGTAAAAAAAAATTACGAATAATGATGGCACTGTGCGACGGTGCGTTATCATGGTGCAAAATCCACGAGTTTTCTGCCCACAATTCTGGTCTCTTTCCTTCTGGAACCCACTAAAAAATGGACGTTCACGCCTACTATTGTATTTTATATGTACAATTTTAACAATTTTACCCATTGAATTATGTATTTATATTATAATTGTATACTGTAAAAGTGCTTAAAAGATGGACACAGTAAGCTTTTATATACCTCTAGGTGTGCAGGGTATAAATCGATCGGCATGGCCGTTGCATGGTTGTGGCAACATGTGTTGTACGATATACAAGAATTGAAACTATTTGCTATGGAAGCCGAAATTTCACACAGGGTTAATTTTGATATTATTTGTGGTGAACAAATCTTTCTCTTTTTGTGTTTGTTATTTTTGTTGTTGTTGTTTTTAATGCAATTGGTATAAATAATTAAATGTTTATTACAATAAAAACTTTACAATAACAATAGTTAAAAATAAATCAAAAATCAGAATAACAAAAACAACGACAATGGAGCATCACAAGAAATTTGTTTAAAATTATAAATATAAATTTATTAGCTGTGTATAATCAGTTTAATTGATCTGCCTACATACATACATGAAGAAATGTTCAAATTCTTATATTCATATGAATATGTGTCAGTTGAAATAATGTAAAACTATTAAGTGAATCCAAAATAAAAAAAATTAAATATTGAATTAAAAAAACAAAATAAAATGAATCATAGCATTAATAAAGTTCAATACTCGTACATATGTATATTTTAGTTTATGATTGTTTAACTTTATCACCACAATTTTCTATGTGTGTATATTTAATACTACATACATAATGTCCATATCTACATATATGTATTTGCAAAATAATAAACACAAATCGCACCAACTTGGCAAGTGCTACCGGCTCTGTGGGTGTGGAAGACGATGACGATGAATATAACGTTGTTATTTACTCTAGTGATGGCGACGATGATGATGGTGAACCAAGTATAGGGCATCATTTGATTTTGTGTTTGTTTTTTTTTTATCACAATACGAAATATACACACTCAGCCATGTTTGTGACAACATATTTTTTTAAATCATTTAGCTAATTACGTTTTCATTTTTTTTCAGCTGTTGTGTTTCCATTGCGACTGATTTATTTTTACATTTATTTGCTTGTTTTATGTGTTGTGGATTTTTTTTTAGTAATATTATTTGTTTAGTTCTAGATCTCATTCATATGAGCACAATGTGTATTCCTATATTCTGCAATTTTTTTGTACCTGTTAACTATCTGATAGTTTAGCTGTGAGCTTGTGGATGAACGAAATATGCAATTTTTGTTCAAGCTGTTCAAAATATCAAAGATAATCTCAAATAATTTTATTGATCTCATATTTTAAGTTACATGCTATACATATATACAGTACATGTGAAAGATAACTAAATAAATATGATTTGTGGTATGTTGAAATATTAAAACTAATAATGAAAATTGTAAAAATAAAATAAGAAAATGGGAAAGTGAAAAATTTTTAAAAATTTCATGTGAAGAAAAGAAAGTTTGTGGAAATGTTTACATATATATGAAACATTTGACATACTTTTGGTTAATTTTTAAAAGTAAATCTGACCAGAAGGCCATTCAAAGAAAAAAATAAAAAAATATATATGTATATTTGTTTAAAAAAGATTCGGTCTAATGAGTTTTGTGCGTATTAGTAGTAAACTTTTTTTTAGTATTATTCATTAAATGAAATAATTCTGAAAAATCATGAAATTCTGGAGTTGATGCAAAATGCGAAATATCGTTATTATATACAAACTAATAAGAAATTTACTGGATTACTTGATTTTGCTATTTTTATAAACCAGAACTCGGAAAAACTATTTGGTTTTGCGTTAAAATCCTCTTTTGCTAGTATGATTCCTATATATCACAATCAAGAGACAAGCGTTGCTGTAGTAGCAGAAAAAAGAAAGAATCTCAAATAGTGAACAGGGTTAGTGATTGCAAAAGCAAAACAACAATATTCGGATTTTTTTATTCAAAAATAATGCAGTTAACATAGATTTGATGCGTACAAATGTGTCTCTATCGCTTAAAATTATTCACTCAATTTTTATAATTTTTTTTTTGCTATGTTAAGAAAAACTGTTACAAATTGTATCTCTCTAGTGGCGATTTGGGCATTTTAATGAATATTTCAACGTTTATTATTTTTTAAGATTAAGGACGAAATGCGACTTGGCCAAGTGAAATCAACCAGAGATTCGAATTTAGCAATCCCAAATATGTATAGAAATGTTCATCTCGTCTGCTGGATAATACATATGTATTTATATTTCCTTATTTTCAAATGTCTGTGTTTCTAATGAGCCTAACAAGCTTTTACTAGTTTCTATGATATAAATTATATCATTTTACTATGATGGCGCTGATGTATTTATTTTTCTTTTATTTTATCATTCATCATCTGCTTCCGCTTGAAACGTGTGCCAATGTCAAAGATTGAAAATTCAATGCTTTTTATACCCTGCATAATGCAATATGCATGGTATATTCATTTCGGTCAGATGTTTGTGTCCACTTGAAGGAATCTCCGGAGATATAGACATGGATATATATTCGTGATCAGCGTCGATTAAATTTTCGATTAAACGATGTCCGTCCGTCCGTCCGTCCGTCCGTCCGTCCGTCCGTCCGTCCGTCCGTCTGTCTGTCACCTGGCTGGTTCGCACGATAACTTGAGTAAATATTGAGCTATTTCGATGAAATTTGGCATAAGTAATCTATCATCCAAGGGTACGGAGGGGATTGATATTGGGCATGATCGGTCAATAACCACGCCCACACCAAGCATTCAAAGCGACTAACCTCGAAATTTTCAAAATCTTTAACTTGCTATAACTCACATAATATACCACCTGGGACAACAATATTTGGCACATAGAGTTATATTATACTACTATATAACCTCGCCAAAAGTGGTTGAGCCACGCCTACTTTTTAGCGTAGCTCTCATACAAAGTGTCTGTACTTCTTTTAAATTGAAACAGCTGTAACTTCTACAATCTTCTGTCCAGAATAACCATAATTGACACTTAGATTAACACGGTAGTCGGAAATGATATGGCAGAAAATCAATGTGCCACGCCCACTCCTTTTTGGGTCTCCCATACAAAGTTGCGGAAATTAAAAAAATGTTACCGGTTATAACTTGCAAACTATTCAGCGTAGAATAACGAGATTTAAGGTGTGGATTAGAATTGTACGAGCAACTAGGCTCACAGAAAATGGGCGCACCACGCCTACTGTTTATCGTAGCCCCCATACAAATTTTAAATTGAAACAGCTGTAACTTCGGCAATCTGCCGTCTAGAATAACCATAATTGACACTTAGATTAATATCGTAATCAGCAAAAATCTGGCAGAAAATCAAAGTACCACGCCCACTCGTTCATGAGTCTCCCATACAAAGTCAAGGGAATTAAACTAAAATTTTAAGCTCCATAACTTACAAACCATTTAGCGTAGGACAACGAGATTTAAGGTATGGATTAGTATTGTAGGAGCAACTAGACTCACACAAAATGGGCGCACCACGCCCACTGTTTATTGTAGCCCCCATACAAATTTTAAATTGAAACAGCTGTAACTTCGGCAATCTTCTGTCTAGAATAACCATAATTGACACTTAGATTAATATCGAAATAATCTGGCAGAAAATCAGTGTGCCACTCCCACTCCTTCATAGGTCTCCCATACAAAGTCGAGGGAATTAAACTAAAACTTTTAAGCTCCATAACTTACAAACCATTTAGCGTAGGACAACCAAATTTAAGGTGTGGATTGATATTGAAAAATTAATTAGATATACCAGAAAGAGATACGTCACGCCCACTTTTTATATATCTTCCGTATAAAGTCTCGGATTTATCTCAAACATTAAAACACCCATAACTTACTAATTAATACGCCTAGGTCAACTCATTGCAACCTATGTAGTTTAGTATTATAGGCAAAAATTGATCCTCCAAAATTGGTGAGGTACGCCTGCTTCTTAATGTAGGTCCTATACCAAGTAGTGGAAGAAAAGGATGGATATACGAGCAAACTTTTTATATATATCTCTACATATGCAGGGTATAATTTGGTCGGCCCCAGCCGACTGTAAGGAGATTTTTTATTTTCATTTCAATAAATTTGATTTTATTACTTTTCTCCTAAAATGAAAATGCACTGTAACAAATTATTGACTTTTTAAAAATTTTATGACACGATGTGTAGTGGTTATTAATGACAGTCTTCTGCTATTAATGCGTTGCGTTACGTTGGTGTGCTCGCAAGTGTACATATAGTAATGAATATATGTTGTGGATGAACTTGTGTGCTTTTGTGTGGCTTTGCAATCGAAGTTGTATGTGTTTACTATTTTTATGATTATTAAGTATTTTATTATGTTTGTTCAGGGTTAACATAAGAGCTTGGGCTATATGTTACTGCCAGTAAATGAAGTCATTTTAACACCTTTTTCTTTTTGTTGGTTAAGAAGACAACACAAATTGGTAAATTGAGTGGAAGAACAAATTTTATAAAACGTGTATAAAAATCAGTGTAAAAAAATATTGAATTTAACAAGATTGTAATTATGCTTATCAAATATGTAGTTATGGTGATTTTCGTTAAAAGCTTTGCTGATGGGTTTTTGATTAATTTTATGATAGAATTAAATCTATTTTAAATATAAATAATAGGATCGTTTAGCTGCACATTAACATTTTTGAAATCGATTTAAGATTTTTTAATAATTTATTGTATAAGAGTATTACTGTTTATTGAGAAATTTTATTTGATTTCGGAATTTGTAAAAGTTTTCATATTTGCCGATTGAACTTTCTTACAAAAGCAATCACTATTTGAGGCGCACACGTGTTTGTGCATTTACTAAACTTTCAACTTTTCGACATTTACTTTCGATAATAATTTTATGTACTATTTAAATATAATTTTTTTACTTTTCTTTTAAATAAATATTTCCTTTTTTTAATGTTCGTAAAATAGACACTGCAGTTTAAGACTAAATTTTAACAATATTTTTATATTCCGCCATAAGTGAAATTTTCTTGGATACCCTATATTTTCGCATTTTACGTACGTATACAATAAAAACGTTAGACTACAAAATTAAAAAAAATCTCTTTCATAAATAAATGCAACTTTTAAATATTAAACTATATACATATGTAATATGTTTATAAATAACTATAACAATAATTATTATCATTTTTTTATTTTTATTTATTAACGTATCACTCAAAAGACTCAACTTCCGTATACGGACATTCATAACAATGAACTTGATTCAATGTTGTATTCGCATATGGACTCGATTTATGGCTTATATGTATTCGCATATAAATTTGAAATTGTTCTGTTGATAAGCTTCAAATGATAATTAAATGTGAATTAGTAGATATCCAGTAATATATATATAATATATATATATATATATATATATATATATATATATATATATATATATATATATATATATATATATATATATATATATATTTATATATATATATATATTTATATATATATATATATATATATTTATATATATATATATATATATATATATATATATAAATATATATATATATATATATATATATGTTTTATGTTTATATGTGGGTGCCGTAGCTCAGTGGTTAGTGTGTTCGCCTTCTGATCTGAAGGTCGTGGTTCAATACCCGGCTGATGCATAACAAATTTAATATCGAAAAGATTTTTCTTTCGAACGGTACCCACCTGTCGGCAAGCAATTGGCAATTCTTCCGACAGTAACAACTTGCCATGAAAAAGCTTCTAAAAAGAACTCTGTGACAAAGCTCAGAAAAAGTGATGTCACAAGTGTTCTGCCGTTCGGAACCGGCTAAAATAAGTAGGTCCATTCTAATATTGTCCAAAATTTAAGACGCACAAACAGTAATGGAAGAGAAGCTCGGCCAATGAGCCCTTTGGGGCTTTAAGTGCCACATATTTATTTTTTATTTATATATATGTTTTCTTATATATATATATATATATATATATATATATATATATATATATATATATATATATATATATATATATATATATATATATATATATATATATATATATATATATATATATATATATATATATATATATATATATATATATATATATATATATATATATATATATATATATATATATATATATATATATATATATATATATATATATATGTTTTCTTAAAGTTGGATAATATGTTTTTAAAGAGATTTCGTGACTTTTAATACATGAGGTTCGAACCATAATTGGAATAATTGGAATCACACCAGTTGATTTTATTTTTAAATACCTTAATATTGTCTTGTCTTAAAAGTTCTTTTTACACTAAACTGTAATTCTACGCAAATGGTAATAAATCTTTTTAAGTTGATTTAAAAAATATTAGAAATTTGAAAAAATTTTAATGGATTTGTCGGGTTTTATATTGCATGATTAATTGCATGTTTGGGACTGTTGGTTGGCTTTTGTTATATTTAAAGATCGCACCGAATGAAAATCGATGGCGCGAAAATTAAGGCAATGCGAAGATTTGAAAATAATTGTACAAACTGAATTATTGTTGTCAGGCAAAGAATTTGTTCTTGTTCTTAATGTCACCAGAATTGATGAATAAAAATTTGTTTACAAGAAAATAGGGCCGACTTTAAAGAAAGCATTTCAATTTGAAATTAAATTAAGAAATTATATACGTACGCATGTGTAGAGTAGTTCGTGAACGATGAGCAATATTTTCAATGTTCACTTTAATATTGTCGGAATGCCATACTTATGGAAATATTGATAATGCCTGAGAGATTTTTGAATCCTTATCATTGTCGCATATTGAAAGAAAATTGTAAAATAAAATTAAAAAATATGTGGCACTTATAAGCCCCGGAGGGCTCTTTGACCAAGATTCTCTGCCAGTACTTTTTTGCGTGTTAAATTTTGGACAGTATTAGAAGGCGTCTACTTATATTAGCCGGTTACGATCGCAGAACCCTTATAACATCAATTATTCTGAACTTTGTCACAGAGTTATTTTAGAAGCTTTTCCATAGCAAATAGTTATTGACGGAAGAATTGCCAATTGCTTGCCGACAGGTGGGTACCGTTCGAAAGAAAAATATTTTCGATATGAACGTTGTGCTGCAGCTAGGGATTGAACTCATGACCTACAGGTTAGAAGGGCAATGCACTAAATACTGACTATGGTATGGTAAATATTACTTTCTGTCAATATTGAAGAACAGTTTGAATATCAACACCACCAAAACAGCTTGCCATGTACTTGGTTTTTGTCATAGTGAGAAAATCGATGCGATTTGCATATTGCGCGAATATAGGCAATATATATTATTGTCTGCGGGCTACTTGATAGAATAAATTAGAGTAAGATTCTGTTCTGTTATTAGAAGTGTGATTTCAATTTCACATTTTGTTGCTAAATCAAATATAAACTATTACACACCCACGAAAATAGGCTTTAAGACAAACTAAAAATGTTCAAAATTGTTTTAGAACAAATGCGGCGAAAGTAAAAAACACTCATAAATAAATAAATAAATAAATAATAAAAAATAAATAATGAATAATAAACAGTTCCGGGCAGTTATAGTGCTACAAACGTACATGCGTAATACCAATCGAACTTCCACATTTTCATTCATTTTAACGATCATTGAATAAAATCAAGAAATTTGGTAAAATGTTGAGTTCATTTCACTGCTAAACCAAAAGTTTTGGTGTTTTCAGTCTTGTTTTAAATATATATTTAACTAATATGATATAAATATTTAGGATATTAATAAAGTGTCATAACACGTCATAACGTCATATTATCATAAGTTCATGCAGTAGTGTAAAAAGTTTTGTATCCCATTAGCTGTTTCTCATTACTTGATCTTCTTCTTCGTCGCTTGAAACTGAACATGTACGTATAAAAACATTCATAATAAAAAATTATAAACATTTACTTGATAAAATCATGAGTAAATCCAAAGTTTGCTTTTTGCAGAAAGGAGTTATTATTTTCATTTGCAAATGCTTTTATTTACCTTCCTTATGAAGGAACTAACATCTAATAGTTTTAAACAATTTGAACGTTTCGTTTATTGTTTAAATAAAAAAAAAAGTTTTTCACATTAAGGTTCCAATTTCTCTGAACCTATACCTATACTCGGTTGTGATACCCAAATAAGAAGAAGAAAGTAAGCTGACTAAATATTGACATATCACATAAAAGTATGACGACAATATTATGAGATGTTCACATGTTTCATATTTTCGTTCAACGGGAAGTTATGACATGACTTTATGAATTACCTAACTATATCATATGGATATTTATGTATCTATGTATTGTTGTTGATGGTATTTTTGGAAAATTTGACAAAAACTTGAATGAACACGAATGGAAATAGAACGACTGTAAATAATTGTTTAACCATTTTCAAATTTGAACATTTTATCGAATTTAGCTTAGCATATAAATATTGTATTAACAACAACAACAATGGCAATAGTGGAATTCAATATATTCAACCAAAAAGGTGAATTGAAAGGAATTGCTTAAGTGATTGATAAGCTCAAACAAAGAAGAATTAATATTACATAATGCTCATAATTATTCGTATTCATCAATTACTCTTCATTTAAAATATCTATGTTTTCTTAATGTTTTTATTCGTTTATGTATTGTGAATGAATGTACTGAGTAATCATCAATGATATGTCACATAAGTACATAATACATTAATAAACGAGACCAATAATGAAAATAATAATACAAAACAATAACGGAAGCATAAACCTTTCCGATTTGAAACAATGAAATGAAAAGTAATTGTATCAACAAAGCGAACCAGCTACATTCCATAGTAGTCAACAAAGTAGTTGTCATCGTCTGCCGATGTTGAGGATGACGGTAATGATGCTGATGATGTTTTAAATGGCAAGTGCTGCTCTCACAATAATCTTATGGTTGAACATACCACAGAGCTAATTGTATTCCATTGTTTATGTGTATTCATTTGTATATTTATTATTTACATATGTGTGTATTTGTAATAAATAATAAATGAATATTGGCAAGTGTACGAGTTTAGGGATGCCTTTCATTATGCATGACGTCAATTAATATAGGGGGCTCATAATATTAATTATACCATATAAGTTCTTCGACATTATCGTTGTTAGCGCACACCATATGTATGTATGATAAAATTAAATTTCTTCTTTCTATTACAGCGAATTACAACGAAAACGTAACAAAAGCTCAACCACTAATCAACCAAAACCAAAAACATCGAAACGAATACCATAAATAATAATAATAAAATCAACAACAAAATGAAATCGAAATATGAACATTTAAAAATCATTTACAACCGCAGTAAACTCGGTTGGTATTGGTCACCATTGTTTATTGCATTTTGGTTTTTACTCTTCTATTTGATTGTCATACCAAGTTACGATCATTATCCAGAAACATTAACACTTAAACATGAAATTGAGCAACCTGGCAGTTTTATTGGTGAGCGAGCTGAAAATATATTGCTAAAGTTGACAAAAATTGGTCCAAAAGTTGTTGGTTCACCTGCCAATGAACAGGTGACAGTACAATTTCTACTCACCGAAATCGGGACGATCATTAGGAAGGCACGTACCGATTTATATCGTATCGAACAGGATGTACAAATTGCATCCGGTAATTATGTTATCTCTAAAATGGTCAATACATATCAGAGTATACAGAATGTGATTGTCAAATTGACACCAAAGCATACGAGCAGTAATGCTAGTCTATTGATTAATAGTCACTATGATACAGTACCGATTAGTTCGGGTGCTGGTGATGCTGGTATTATGGTTGTCATTATGCTGGAGACTTTACGCGTTATTGCCACACATGATACACCCTTGAAACATGCTATCGTATTTCTTTTTAATGGTGCCGAAGAGAATCCATTGCAGGGTTCACATGCATTCATTACACAACACAAATGGGCGAAAAATGTTAGGTAAGTATCGATATGTAAGTAAAAGGTGTTTCTTTTAGATTGTTGCATTTACCGAAAGGAAGTAAATGCAAATAATTCTGCCCGGAATCATATTAATATAAATGTTACGAAACTATATCTGGACTATAAGCAAAATTTAGATAATTTGGACAATTTTTATGCGTATGTTAATTGAATTCGTAAGCATTATATTCTAAAGAAACAGCCTTTATTTATTGGATTTGATTGATATTGTGCAAATTGTTTAAATATTTATATTTTTTTATAATTTTTATTTGTCAATAGAGCTGTCATAAATTTAGATTCGGCTGGTTCTGGTGGACGTGAAATACTGTTTCAATCTGGACCCGATCATCCTTGGTTAATGAACGTAGGTTGATATTATGAAAAAAAAAAAAAAAACAGCGATCGTAATCATTGAGAGGAACATCTAAAGTATTGATATATAATAGTTATTGGTGATTTTTAAAATCTGAGTGTTTTTATTAAGTATTTTTTGTTGCTTAGTACAGTACCTACCTTGAATTGAATTTGTTGCTAAATTTTGGGTTTTTTGTTTCGCAAAATTAAAACTCTAAAGTCAATTTTTATTTAGTTGTTTATTATTTTGATTTTCAAGGAGCCATTTTTTTAAATAATTCTAATCTTCTTGTTAAATACATTATATGTTATTATTAATTCTATTATTAATATGCTCTCATCTAATTAGTATTATGGTGCACATATTGTACATCCGTATGCGTCAACGATAGGTGAGGAAATATTTCAAAGCGGCCTCGTGCCATCCGACACGGATTTTAGAATATTTCGTGATTATGGTCATATACCAGGTAAGTGCAATGAATCTATGGAATAATCATATTAATGTTATTTGCAATCTTTTATGCAAGGTCTTGATCTGGCTCATACGCTTAATGGCTATGTTTACCATACAAAATATGATCGTTTCAATTTGATACCAAGAAAAACATATCAGTTAACCGGTGATAATGTTCTAGCACTAACAAAAGCGTTAGCTAATGCACCAGAGTTGGAAGATACGACTGTAAGCAATTAAATATCTATACATAAAAGATTCTTGTTTATCAAAATGGTTATCAATCAAAATTAATCGAATAATTCACTTTGTGGATTAATAAAAATATTTTTACTTTAATTTTCTTTCTGACTTTTGTAGATTTTCAAACGCATTCATATACCATATTCATCCATTTTGATTAATAGAAGTCTTGATTATTTGAATAATTTCTTATTTGATTAATTGATTGATTAATTGTGCTTATCAAATATTTCTATTTTCCACTAAATAAGTATCGTCTAATAAATATGTTTATGTTGTACATTTAGAAACATGCTGAAGGACATACAGTATTCTATGATGTACTCGGTTGGTTCATTGTATATTATTCGGAGAGCACTGGTGTCATTATTAATATTGTGGTGTGCGTTTTGGCAATTATTACCATACTTGCGTACATTTGGAATATGGCACATCAAACGGGCATGTTTCGGAGGCGTATATTTGCTAAATTCGGTATTCTATTGGGTATACAATGTGCTGCGGTGTTATTATCATTGCTATTGGTCATCATGTTGACATTATTTATTGATGGTGTGGGTTTATCGATGTCTTGGTACTCACAATCATGGCTGATTTTCGGTTTGTACTTTTGTCCAATTTTCTTTGTGTTGGGCATCTTACCGGCAATGTATTTGAGCCGAACAAAAGAGGTAATGAATCATTTGTATATCGTGAGGCTGACTAATTTGATTTAATTTATCAACAGCACGGCTTACCATTGGGATATGCTATCCAACTTATAATGCATGCTCATTGTTTGATTCTCACCGTGGTAGCCATCTTTCTAATAGCTGCTGGTATACGATCGGCATTTGTTTTGATGATCTGCATCGCCTTTTATACACTGTCGGTGATTTTGAATATTGTAACCTGTTTTCATAATAAAAGTAAGTGTAGTTTAAAAATATCTTTATATATATTAAGTTCATATACAGAGAGGATGAAATAACTTAACATTTTTAATGTAAGCTCTATGAAAAATCATATTCCACTAACATTCGAAGAAGTTTGCATACAATGTCAAGTAAAAATGAAGTGTGGCATGTGGTTGTAATCCCTGAACATTATAGCTGTTGATAAATAAAATCTGTAGCTGTAATTATCGGGAAGGTAGAGTCACTTATAGGTCCAACGTCGCGTAGTTTGAGCTATTGCTACACGGACATACCGTTGGACCCGTTGAAGTAATTATTTTGTGGATAACGTCGGCCATGAATTATGAATTATGAAAATATAATCCTTTTTGACTGTAGAAAATCTTAAATCAAATATATAAGCCTCATAATCCTGTACGAACGTAGATTAGACCACCGCAATTTATTACTTGTATTTATGAATTATTTTCCGACTAATGTCAATAACTACATTAACTAGAACTAAGACAGTATGAAGTTGGTTACAGTTCATAAGTATTAGCTATCGTCTAAATGTATGCAAATACTTATATAACATGTGCCATTATTTTAATATTTCATTTGATAATTTCAGCTTTCCTTTGGCTCATTCCACATATTCTGTGTCAGTTGTTACCATATCTGTTTTACACTTACATTTGTTATACTTTCTACACTGCCTTCATACCGATACAAGGCCGATCTGGTGGCAATTCGAATCCTGAACTAATAATTGGTGGTTTCACAGCTCTAATGTGTTTGTTGTTTGCACCATTTTTGGTAAGTAGTGAAATGAGAAAAAATTGTAATATAATACTTGTATTAGTGCAGTCGAGTGGTTCGAAAAACAATGACTAAAATTATTTCGTTGGACCAGCAAAGCGTGTGTCAAATTTCCACCAGATCGAAGAATATCTTCTGTCGAAGTTAATACTAAATTTTGGAAAAAATCGTTTCTGTAAGAAAAAATGGCTGCTAGTACCAAATAGTTCAGCTGGAGCATACGCGGTCTATCGGTCGATTTTGTGTAAAATAAATCTTTTACTGATTAAAGATGCAACTTTTCCACAGCAATAGAATTTGATCTACGAAAAATAGAATTGTTTTTCAATCCACCAAAATGCACAGCATTAATAATACCATTAAATCAATCTTTCGTAAAGGTTCCATTAATGTGTCTCTTCCGTAAATCAAAAACAATTATTTCACTATTTGGTGCAATTTGTTTGATTTTTATTATTTTGGCTGCTACACCTGTTGGTTTTCCATATGTAGAAAAGCAGACACCACAACGTTTCTACGTTATTGTAAGTAAATTAGTATTTCTCTAGTTTAAAGCTGCATATTTAATCGCCTTCTATATTTAAGCATACCACCCGTACCTTCCACAGTGGTGATCGTGAAATGTCTATAAGAGGCGAGGATAGTGGTTATTATGTGCTGCCAATTGATCGTAACCCACATACAATTGATTTTATATTTGATCATTCGAATTACACTAAAGCTGGGCCAGAGGATTGTGAAACGGAACTAATGTGCGCTTATCCGATTTATAGTTCACGCTGGTTGGGATGGAAGTAAGTCGATTGGATTGTTCCTTTTTTCTAGATATTTACAATAAAACTCTGATGTTGATGTGTGTAGAAAACAGAGTTTTTGGGTACCTGGTCCAGAGCCGAATGAAGATGAATGGCCAAAATTGAAAATTTTATCGAAGCAACGAACTTCTTCAACAAATATATTATATACTTTGGAGGTATCGGGTCCACACCATATGAGCATATTTATAAAACCCTTAGAGGATGCAAAACTGGTCGATTGGTCATTTGATAAACAACCGATTGAGAAAAATTTTACAGCACCATATTTTATATATTTATCATATGCTCTGGATCCAACACCATTCCGATTTAATTTGGAATTTGAGGTAAACTTTCATAACTCATATTTCATTGTTATTTATATAATTAGCATACTAATAAATTCTCAATAATGTGTCTCTTTCATTAGCGTGGCAGCGCCGAATGGTCTGGTTCTACCATTGATTTAGCACTCATCGGTCACAAAGTTCACAGCGATATTAATCATACAGATGAATTCAGAGAATTCTTAGCAACATTTCCGCCATGGACACATGTTACTGCGTGGACCGGCTCCTTTGAAAGTTGGAGACTCTAAGTCAATAATGGAATAAATTTTCATGATATTTATATGGAACTCAATTCAGCGTCGTGTTTTACGATATTGTTGCATATGTAAAGCGTTGCAATCATAGAATGTATATGATATTTCGATGCCATAGCTTTAAATTAATGTTGCAAATTATTTTTAATTTGTATACATACTCGATTAATGATACAAATTATATGATTATATGTATCGATTTAAATGAGATTTTTTATTATTATTAGATTAGTATTTTGTTTTTCATTATTGCGATAAATTTTAAGTCAATTGTCATTAACTAATATTTTGGTTAACAGCGAATAAAGCGACTGTAGTCACCACGATATACGATAAAGAAAAAAACGAAATAGAATTAAGATCCATTTTAGTAGAACAACCACATAGTGCTAAGTTTTTTGTTGCTGTTTTCTTAGTTTATTCATAGTTTAACACAGCTCTCACAACACAGTGTTACATTTAATTTTTCATTTTAGGGGAATTTCTCAAACTTTCATTTCTGAGAAAAATATTAAATAAAAAAAAAATTTTATATTTTTGAGAAATACACTCTGTATTTCTTTAGACAATGTTGATATTTCATTAGATTTTTGGAAATATTGTATATTAATTTTCTATTAGTTTACATATTTCTTTGCATAAATGGGATTAGAACTTTTGCAAAAAATTATTTTGAAATCGTTTTCATTGATTAAATTTTACTTTATTTTACAAAAAATTAATAACCCTATATAAAAATACGTAATGTTAAAATATCCAACTTTCAAATGCTGACACCCAATTTGTTGGATACACCCAAGCAGGAAATGATTTTAAAAATTCCCTATATTCCTCTGTATAAAAATCGGTATGATGCAAGTAATGAGCACCGATAGCTAATTTTATTGATGGACCATCATAAGTTGGTGAATCGTACTAAAAATAATGGCAATTTTTGGATAATATTGTATTTTAGATAAAATCGTAAAAATTCCAACTCACTTCAATTTCAATATGGAACGAAAACGGTGTGCCATCCGCCTGATAATAATGTAATGAAATGAAATATGGCGGTTTATAGTTTTCATCCAATGGCGTACGATCAAAAGTCCACGATGTGATATTTGTGTTAGTGTAGGGATTAATAAATATTACAACACGATCTGGTGCTTGAAGACTGAAACTATAACGAACTTTTGTTTCACTTAGATGTTCTTTGCCTCGAAGCGTGAGTTCAAGTGGTACAGCCAACTGTGGTGGATTTGCGGGTATCCAGCGTGCGGCACTCCTAATTAGAAAATTTGAAATGTTTGTACGTATTCTAGTTATATATTAACAATCGATCGTTATATACTTCCAAGTCATCCATCTTGTGCTATAAAGTGGTAGACCACAGAATAATTCCGTAGCACATTCATCCTTGATCCAGGATTGTGGTAGGGCATTTCGAAAAATGCTATCGTCTAAAGTTTGTGGACGTGTATCGGCAGGCTGTACATAATAACCAGATTCACTTTTTGTTATAGAACCATCATAAGCATGGAAGATACGATTTGTGTGCTGGTTGGTTAGAATTTAATGAAATATTTACAAATACAATTTAATCAATTGCATTTAAATTACTATAATAATTTCTTTAGGCTTTGCCTAATTGATTTAAATAAATCTCCCTATGTATACATACCAAAACATAAAATCTTTGTGGTGTTATATCGGCTTTGTATGGAAATCCTGCAGGTGTGGCAGCAATAATAATGAAAGCAATGGTGAAAATGCCAAAAATGCTAAAGTATGTCTTCGATTTTCGAAATTTATGCAGAACTGGTAGCTGAATAATTGAAAAAGGAAACCAAGAATTAAACAGATAATATAATTTAGCGATGTGATGATTTTACAATAAATCCAGCAAAGTGAAAACTCAAGACAGCGCAAAAAATTGAGACCAACGTTTCCGGTTTACTATAGGGACCATCACGTCCTTGCATTGGTATAAATATAACAAAGAAGCCATACATGAGATATGTATAAAACCAATATGGTAGCAGCTGGAAAACCAGAGTAATTGGAACAAAATAGCATCCTATGGAAGAAAAATTTGTATGAATGTTCAAGCATATAAAGAAATATCTACATATAAATTCGTATGTTTTTTTTTACTTTTGCACCAGCGTTCCGCTAACATATTCGTAATTACGGAGCAAGTATAAAAGAAAACAGCTATCATTGGAATATAGGCCGATCGTATACTCCAACAGGTCATTAGGATGCAAATGATGGCTAAAATTATACAATGTGCATGCATAAAGCAAGCAATAGTATCATTCAATTGCATATTTGTCTGAAACGGTTAGGTATTAATGGCAGAAATGACATATATATATATACATTCCAAGCATGCATATGTACCTTGTCTCTAGTCAAATGTATGTATAATGCAGGAATCATGCCGAGTATAAAAAATATGGGACTAAAATATAAGCCAAATGTAATCCAAACACCAGAATACCATGATTCGGATAAGCCCAAAGCACCCAAAATGATACCAATTAATAGCACTGCCCCTACAGCTGTTAATAATGTTATTATTTGAATCAAGAGAATGACCAGAAAACGTAAATAGACACGTTTTGATGAGTCAGACGATTTCGATTTGGTCATTATATAAAGTGATACGCCAATAGTTATGATTGCACCCACAGATGTTACTATATTGATGGCAATACCAGTCGATTCCTGATAGGAGATCATAAACCAACCAAGAAAGTCAAAAAATATTGTATGACCTTCTGCATAAGCCTGTTACGAAGGAAGATAGAGGGAAAATATCAATGTAGTTTAATTTAATTTTACAATTCCAATATAGAAACCTCTGTATTTTGTAGTTCATCAGCA